>JACTOM010000015.1:109510-262537 GCA_015832385.1 Elymnias hypermnestra
TTGACGGCCTCGCTGGCGCAGTGGTGCGAGTATTCGCTTTGCTAGCGGAGGTCCCGGGTTCGATCCCCGGTAGGACGAATTTAGGAAATTGTATTTTCTAATTTGTCTGAGTCTGGACTGGTGGGAGGCTTCGGCCGTGGCTAGTTACCACCCTACCAGCAAAAACGTACCGCCAAACAAAGAGATTTGTGTTCCGGTACGATGCTGTGTAGAAACCATTTGAAGTATATCGCCTTTTACCAGTTTAGCGCGCTTCCATCTTAGACTGTATCATCACTTACCATCAGGTGAGATCACAGTCAAGCGCTAATCTGTCAGCAATAAAAAAAAAAAAAAAAAAAAACTTAAAAAAAAAACGATATAAGTTCGAATTTTTTTGTATATCGACGCTGGAAAGCAGAAACGTAAAATTTTGTTTTAACAAAACTTGGATAATAACGTTATCATCTGTTTAGCAACAATATATAAATAGTGTCCAGAGATGATAAGTCACGTCGATAAATTGAACTTTTTCTGTTCGGATAGACAATTATGGATTTGCAGGTTACTTCGTGTTTGCCTTCCATCGTTGATATGTAACTGATGAATGTTAGGTGGTGGATGAACTGTTATTAAGGAACAGTTACGGGCAAAATTCCAGAATATGATTGTTTTTTTCAATGTTTGTTAAGGTGTTGTTGCACTCAAATGTCGCTCAGTTTTGAATGCATTTTATAATATTTTTTTTTTAATCGGCCTCAAAATATTCTAAACATCGTGAAATTGGAGAATATGACTTTTTTATAATTATAATTAATAACCAATGGTCATTGCTTTAGTTCACTCAAACAGAAAGCCATGATGGTCCAGTGGTGAGATTCGTGGTATTTCGTTTAGAGGAATCGCGGGTTCGAATCCAGAAGGCATCGTTAAGTTTCTACTTATAAAAGTGAAACTTACGTGCTTGATTGATGGAAAACATCGTGAGGAAACCTGAATAATCCGGGAGTAATTCTGGGGTTTACGCAGCCTGCCAATCCTCAGTGGAGCATCATGGTGGGTTTATGATCTTGGGACGTAAAAAAGCTACTTACCTTACCTTTTAGTCATTGCTTTCTGATTACGAGTATACCCGTCACGACAAAAATCCTATTTCCATAATGAGTATACTCGTCAAAGGTAGTTAACTAGTGGTTGAGTCCCTGGTTTACTTTTTATTTTTAAACTTAAAATATTGTTTTAATTTTTTTTAAGCGCATCAAAGTGATAGTAGTATAATTATTTGTAATGGTGATGATAATTTTAATTAATGTTGTGTTCAAGTTTGATTACATTAGGGACATTTTTGTTATTTTGAAGGTTGCAGTAAAAAGACACTCAGATATGTGCCCCTATAATATGTTGCAACTGCCTTATCAGTCTGATGGTCAGTTTGTTAGACAGACAGGTCCTGGGTTCATTCAAAAACAACTGGTATTGAGTTTCCTGTTAAGAAATTATCTATATTTGCACTTCTTGGGACAACGATTCTGCGCCGATCTCTCCGGTCGTGTTGGATTACCTTCGGGCTTCGCGAAATTCGGTCAGGAGACAATTAATATGTTGCTAAATGAATTTCGGCCATGATAGTCACTCTCACAGATAAGTATTTGCGCACTGGATATAGTGCTAGTGTATGCACAAATTTACGACAACCCCGCTGGTGTAATAGTATTCGTTTCGCTAACAGAAGTCCTGGATTCCATTCCCGGGATGACAAATTTAGGTAAATGCATTTTTTTTATTTCTATCTATCTGGACTGGTGGGAGGCTTCTTTCGATGCTGGTTACTACCCTAATCAGCAAAGACGTGCTGCCAAACGTTGCGGTACGATGCTGTGTAGGAGAAGTAAATTACCTTTTATCAGGTTAGGCGTTTCCATCTTAGACTGTAAATGCTTGGCGTTTTTATCGCTACCTCCTTTTAATATAACTCTACCATATTATTTGCATTACTATAACAAAAGTGTCGGTCGGACTTGCCCGATTAGCCTCCATTCATCTACTCTCCAAATATTTGAATTTAAAATCCAATCCTATAGCGAACATAATCACCAGAATTTCACTTAAACGAACGATATTTATTTTTGGTATCTTAAACAATTATGAATAAAACATCATTGTAATATAAGAATGTCTAGGTGTTACCGAAAAAATAATTTGCATGCACTGAAAGCATTAACTGAGCAAATTGAAATAAATTTAAATAGTACAAATGAGTGTTTGAATTATAATATACACGTATCACATCGTTGGACGCACCTTCGTCACACGTTAAAAATGAAATGGTCGTTATTTTAAAATAATGTTCACTTAATAATTTAAACGGAATAAATCATATTAAGTGTTGTTTGTAATTGCACTTTATATGCAGATATACAGTAGAACTTCGATTATTCCGAACCAAGTTGGAGCTCGTATAATTGGCTGAGACTAGTTCGGATAATAAAAATTTTGGAACGAATCGAAACGTTGGCTTTTTCGGGACGGGATCATAACACCTTTTTACATTTGGTCTATTTCCAATCATAGGGGTGATGGAAAATTTTTTAAGGTGTCGTGTTTTTGTCAAAATTAGACAAAAAGCGACCTCAAAATGATTTTTAAAGAAAATGTATCAATTCAACTCTCATGTTTTCTTCTGATTTATAAAAACCATTAAACAAAAACAATAATCATTGGTCCAAATATAAAGGTTCGAGAGCAGGAGTATATGTTCGTGAGTTCGATTAACGTTATGAAACTTGGCTTTTAGAAAAAAAAAACCATTACAAAAGAAGCAGGCGGAAATTTGCATTCGTACTAAACTTAAGGTTGTTCTTAAAAATTTCCATGAAATTACTTTAAAAAAATACCCAATTGAAATAAAACAAAATATACAAATTTCTAAAATCAAAATCGTTGAATGGCATTTTTTGGGCGGCTTATGTCCGGATAATTGTGGCTTCGGATAATCAAGGTTCTACTATATAACACAGAAAAAATGTAAAGTAATTTTAAAATAACATTCTTATTTATTAGTGATTATTAAACTATTTTATTAAATGATATATTGTTTTTAATTTAATTAAGGTAATTCGTTGAAATATATTGTAAAAAGTATGGCACAGTTTATAATAGTATCGGGTATCTTGAGTTAAGTTAATAATTAGTAATATTAATAAAATTAAAGTCTTATGCTAAGGCATTTAGCTCAAACTCATTAATAAGAGAGAAATTTACAATACGCCTTTATAATTACACCTTTTGTGAGAGTTTTTTGCAAATACGACTCTCAATTAATTACATTTAAATAATGAATTAATATTTGAGAAAGACATATAACTATCAAGTGTCATCCACTATGACTTAAAGAAATGCTTTGTACTTGATTGGATGAATAAGTATTTTATTAAAGATTCAAAATGTTAACAAAATTTATATTGAGCCTATGAACTGAATAGTAGAAATTGAAAACTTCTCAGGGTACCCTCTTTTCCTCTTACGTATTACAAAAGTGATAAAGAAAGCGTGTAGATTTTTTTAAAATCTTTCTCTCATTAGGTAATTTTATAAAGTACATTATGTTATTATAAATAGTATGTATTTCAAATAAACCAAAAAAATTATTTCTATATAGCTCTAAGTATTTGTGTAATACAAAAAATGAAATGAAGGTTACCCATTAGTTTTCCAATTATTAATTTCAATTCAAGTAATTTGTGTTTAAATTATTATTATAGCAGAGTAAATGTTTTGTGTATTGATTGATTGTTATTGGTTTTTTAAACGTAAACGATTTTGCTAAATTTCAAAAGCATTCCCTTTTTTGGCGATATGATTTTTGGTTATTTATAATTATCGGGCTAGACTTGTGATTTACAAAAAAAAATCAATGCAAAATCTGTATAGCGACACTAGATTTGAAGACTAAGTCCTTAAAATTCCGAAATTAATTGACATTAATTTGTTTACGGTAAAATAACTAACAGTTTCAGCACGAGACAACGCCTGTGTCAACTTCGGTATTGGATCCAGTAATACTATTTTATAATTTTCCAAAAAAAAATTTTTATACAGACAAACGTCAGATATGGAGTAGAGAAGCTAAACATTATTTTTAAATTCCTAGTTGCTCACTAAATATTAAAATGTCTAGGTAACTATTACTTATTGGTGAGAAAATGTTATATAAACACGCGCAGTAGAAGACTCATTGAACGTATACGTCATAGTGACTGGTGACGCCAGTTTTTTGGTAGAGAGAGATGGAAATTTAGAATTTAGTAAGGTGTCCCCGTAATAGGTGAGATGAGACGAAGGAAGAAAGGAATCGCGTGCGCGAACAACCGCCGCATCCACACCCGTGCACTGCCCTACTTCGAGAAGTAGCAGGAGAGTCCAACACTCCAGGTACGTGCGCGCGATTCCTTTCTCCCTTCGTCTCATATTACCTCTTACGCGGAAACTTCACTAAATTATAAGTTTCTCTTCTTTTTACATCGCACCGGTATACAGTCCACATTCTATTCATAACCTGCTACATGAACGGTGACATCTTCGCTGCCGCTCCAGTGACGTTAGAATGATGTTTATAGTACTATGTCAGAGTTTATGTAAGAGAAGTCATTTAATACTTCTTAACGTAAAAATGACGTAATTTCACGTCTGACGTGCACATGATGCTCGCAAATGTCGCCATAACATAAAGAACGTCACGTTTACGTCATCTCTGTCTCTAATAAAATTTGATGATATTTAAATGGCCCTTGTGTTGCGTCAGTTTAAGATCAATGTTCACTGGGCTGGTTAAAAAAAATACAAGACGAAGTCTCTTTAATTATCAAATAATTATTTACCTTTTGCCTATATATCATCGTGTGTTGTAAATGTCGTTATATTCAGTTTGCATTGTATATATTACTATTTTGTTGTCTGTTTTCGAGAATGCGGTTCCCAGCCGTTACAAGATTACGTCATACAAGTAGATTTAATAA
Source organism: Elymnias hypermnestra (assembly GCA_015832385.1). Lineage (NCBI taxonomy): Eukaryota > Metazoa > Arthropoda > Insecta > Lepidoptera > Nymphalidae > Elymnias > Elymnias hypermnestra. The sequence continues at coordinate 114,505 of JACTOM010000015.1, forward strand.
CCATTAATAATGGATAGGCATGAACTAAGGAATTTGGGTGATTATAACATTGATGTAGAGCACCAAAAATATAATTGTGTTTAATATCTTTAAATGGTTTTAAATGGTCATAAATAAATACGTTGCGATAAAGATATAACAATGATAGTTATTTCACTTTCCTGTGCAAAGAATGTCATTGCAAAGGTTTTTATTCATTGTAGCAAGATATAGAAATGTATAATGTACATATAAACCTAATCGTTTCTATCTATGTACGTCATAGTATATGTAACTATTTAAAAATATGTGCCCCAAATCAGTTTCATTAAAAGAGAATATGGCGATGAATAGGCTTCCAAACTTACTTATTCACTCAGAACGAGGTTAGTTGTGTTGTTAAAATTACGCAGCCCAAGTAAGGGCCTTTACGAAGTATACCTTACTATACATACATATTAGGTTTAAGTGCAATATAGTTTGTTTTTTTTCTTAAACTTTCCCGCCGTAGTTTGGATTTTTACTAGTGTTTTATTGTCAGGTTGACTTGTTTAAACGTTGGATATATAATAGTAAATAGTTTACTTTATGTTTCTGTAAATTGTGTATATCTATTTACTTTTGTGGCCAATAAACTATTCGAAAAATAATAATTTTCTTTTGTAAATGTTCTATAGGTCTAGCTAATACCCGGCATTCCTCGTAATACCGTGTACACTGTAGACAAGTTAATTTATGTTGTTATTATTCAATCATGTATACGTAATGTTTATTTATGTATTTGCGTTTCGTTATGACAATTTATTACCAAAATTTCGAAGATTGTAGTATTATTAATATTAGGTAGACGTTAAGTATTAAATTGGGTAAATTATATTATACCATATGAATCCAATTTTGTGGTATTTTCTAGTGCAATTGTGTCAAGTTTGATTTGTATATGATATGGTATCAATAAATGTTTTTTTATAACTATTTTTTTCCTTATCTTTTACTATAAAATCATATTAAAATTATTATATTAAATTATTATACGTCAAGAATATTTTGTATAATATTTTTTTGTTTGAAATTTTAGCATAGACAATAGTCTATAATTTGTAATTAAATAAACAATAATATATTTTTTAAAACAGTATTGAGCTACTAAATCGCAGACTAATAACGGGTTTAAAGGGCTTGTCGTTGTCGTCCTCGTCGCTTCAACCGATGGACGTCAACTGCTGGACATAGATCTCACGTAACGATGTCCACAAGGCCCGATCTGGCGCGGTCTGGCTCCAGCGGCTATCGGCGACCCTCTTTATGTCGTCGGTCCACCTTGTGGGGGGTCTCCCTTCACTAAGCCGTCCGGTGCGGGGTCGCCCCTCCAGCACCTTCGGTCCACAATGTCCATCGGTCCTTCGGACTATATACCCCCGCCCATTGCCACTTCAGGTTCGCGATTCGCAGGACTAGGTCGGTGTCTCTGGTTCTACTACGGATCTCTTCATTTCCGCATGAGGCCCATAGTCAGCGACCACGTCTCAGAACCGTAGGTCATTATTGGCAACACGCACTGTTCGAAGACTTTGGTCTTCAGACACTGAGGGTTATCGGACGAAAATATTTGGCGTAGTTTCCCGAACGCTGCCCATCAGAGTTGGATTCGGCGGTTGACCTCCTTTTCGAAATTGGATCTACCTAGCTGGACTATATGTCCCAGGTATGTGTACTCGTCAACAATTTCGAGAGCTGAGTTCTAAACGATGACTGGGTGAGGCGGTACATGGATATTGGATATAATTTTCGTCTTATCCATGTTCATTTTCAGGCGCACCTTTTGAGAAACTCTGCTGAGGTCATCGAGCATTGTATTGAGATCTTCGGGAGTTTCTGCTATAATGACTACGTCATCAGCAAACCGTAGATGAGTGATGTACTCGCCGTTGATACCCAGTCCGTTCCACTCCAAATGCTTAAAAAGGTCTTCCAGCGCCGCAGTGAAAAGCTTCGTGGAGATAACATCTCCCTGTCGCACTCCACGTTGCAATTGTATAGCCGCTGTGCTTTGGTCCTGTATACGGACTGATATGGTGGTTTTCGTACAGGCACTTCAACACGTGTATGTACCGGTAGTCAATTCGGCATCTCTGTAAAGATCTCAACACGGCCCATGTTTCCACTGAATCGAAGACTTTCTCATAGTCCACGAACGCTAAGCAAAGTGGCCGATTATACTCTTCTGTATTTTGTATAATCTGCCGCAGCGTAAAGATGTGGTCTATGGTACTAAAGCATTTTCGGAAACCGACTTGTTCGGGAGGCTGGAAGTCGTCGAATCTGCGAACGAGACGATTCATAATGCCTCTCGAGAACAGTTTGTACATGACAGCGCGATAGGTCTGTAGTTCTTCAATAAGGTGTTGTCGCCTTTCTTGAAAAACAGAACCACCACGCTCCTATGCCATGCCTCCGGCACTGTGCCATCGAGGATGACGGAATTGAACATTCGCTGAAGCACTTTGAGTCCCGGTTTTCTACCCGCCTTCAGAATTTCTGCTGTGATTCCGTCATCACCTGGTGTCTTGCTGTTCTTCTTCTGTTTGAGAGCCATACTAATCTCGTATAGACTGACGTCCGGGATGTCTTCAGTGTAGTGTCGGGTTAGTTTGGCTCTGGAATCTGCAGCCAAACAGTCAATAGGCTTGACAGTCGATGAGTATAGCTGTCCATAGAAACTCTCGACCTCGCTCAAAATCTCTGGTTTCGACGCAATGAGCTTACCATCACTGGTCCTCAGCCGCGTAAGCTGGCGCTGACCAATAGACAGGTCTCTTGCGAACACTTTGGAGCCCTTATTGCGTTCAATAGCGTCTTTGATGCGCTCCGTATTGAAGTAATTAGTCCCAACCATACGAACAGTTTCTGCTAGCCCATTGTTAACCTCATCCACAGATTCGCAATCCTCAAGGCCATCGAAGCGGTTTTGCAACTCTAGTGGAAAGCTCTCGGGCTCTTGGATTTGGGCGGAGCGTAGACTTCACCAGTCTGAACCGTTCTCGGTGTACGTTGATATTCAATGTGCCATTTACCATGCGGTGATCGCTCCCAGTTTTCACTTTACTGATCACAGAGACGTTATTGAATATGTTCCGTTTCGTAGACACGATGAAGTCTATTTCATTTCTCGTGGAACCATCGGGACCCAGCCAAGTCCATTTTCGGAGCGGCTGGTTCTTGAAAAAGGAGTTCATCATGTGGAGTCCCTACTTTTCCATGAAATCAGCGAGCATCTGTCCCCTCTGGTTCCGTTGCCAATAGCCATATTGCCCCACTTCGTTCGCCGAGTTTTGCGTTGAAATCTCCAATCATGATGTGGAATGTCCCAGAGGTATGCATGGCCCTGGATATAATCCTCATCCGGATGTGATGATGTGGGTGCGTCAACCTGGATGTCCTTCAGCGAATACCGTTTGGGGATTCTGAGTATCATGTACGCTACGCTACATACTGTTAATTTCTACAATACTGTTGACGAGGGATTTGTGGACAAGGAATCCGACACCACCTTGAGATTGAATTTCACCTTTCCGGTAGTAAAACAAGTTACGGGATTCGAGGATTACCGTGTCCTCCCCCTCTCTACGGACTTATATCCCAGTGTAACTTGTTTACTGCTTCTTCCAGTTCGAAGATCTTTTCGTCGGTCCTCAAAGTGCGTGTGTTGTATGTAAGGGCTTGTAAATGAAGCTTTTATTACTTGTATTACAAATCAAATCAGGACTAAAATTAAAAAATAAAAGTTTTACATTGTGTGATTTTTGTACCAAACTGTAAATGGAAGAATTAATTAAAAACAAATTACGGTTTTAAGATTATATTTGTTAATTGTAATTGGTTGAGTATATACTTCATTTAGCAGGTTTTGTATAGAGAAACAACATTGTATTTTACTTATTTTTATACAATAATCAGGATTAAAGTTACTTAAACTATACACACCGGCATATTTAGCCGGTTTTTTATTAATGAATAAAAAATAAAGGTTTGATATCAGTATCATAACCTTATATGATTCTGATATCAAGTTTTTTTTGTTTCGCTGAATATACCGGTGTGTATTTAATACTTTGTGATTTAGGTACAAAATTACAATTTTGTAAGCGACTTAAAAGTAATTATGCAATATATTTTTGTTCATATATTTTTAATAATTTAGTAGAATAGCCTTGGCATTTATTACAAAGCAAAACATATTGTTGTATTTTATAAGAGGATCGAGAGACTAACATTGCGTCTGAGAGATTATGAACATATTATATATTAAAACACTAGGATAAATAAGATAACACTTTCCGTCAATTTGATCCATACAAAAGAAGGAAAGTTATCCCAAATTAAGCGATTTTGGTCGCCGTTATCTCAAAGAGATTAAAGCTTATTGTTATAAGATACATGAAAACGTTATCTTTAATGCAATGAAACATCATTTGAAAAAATATATAATACCTTTCTAGTCTTTTATGAAACAAGATCATGAACAGATTAATTTCATTCAATTAATAACAGGATCAAAATTATTATAAGTTAAATGGAAACTAATTTAAATAAAAACGAAGAATAGTTGGTACTCACAATATATATAAATTTTAATTGTACATGTATGCAATGTGTGAGTCTAAAAACATTTTCAATACCTACCTTTATTGTATACACATATAATTATTTTGTATACATTTTGCAACTGATCACATCCTAAACAGCTATGCAGTTTTCCTGATTTAAGAATGATCTAATCTTTTAATTATGATAAATCCAATTAAACAGATTAATGAATCTATTAGTTACTATACATGACAGTTAAAAAAATATGTATTTTTAAGCTCGCAATTTAAAATTTACTTGCTTTGTTTCAAGTGGCAAGTCTAGATAAGATAAAACTATGACATCTTTAAATATGCACTTACAACATCTGATAAGGGTAACCCCTTAGCGTACTGTGGTTGTTTGGACAAAATAAACGGAATGGAAATAGTTAAAAATTAACAAAAGAGAAATATTTTTTCATTAGTTTTGATGAAAGTTAGAATAACGACTAGGCATGACTGATTTATTTCAGAGATCCGCGTTCTGACTCGTTATAGCCTCTAATAATGTCAGGTATTTACCATGGTTGTATGTATCCGTTGATACATCTAGGTATTTATATAGATAAGACAAGTATAGATAGTATGAGTTGGTATTAAAAAAATAAACGGTTTATTTTTGGTTACATTTAAATTGTTTATAAGATCCTCTGGATATTATTAAATACTTATTCTTTATACGGACGACATTAAGGGGCCCCTAGTAAAATACATTCGCATATAAAAAAAGACAGGAGAATTTTATGTATAGTTATATAGAATCTGGTAAGCACTGATTAACGTTCGGAATTCAGAGAAGCTTACTTTAGTATTTTTCTATTTCTATTTAAATTGCGACACAAGTATTTTTTAATTTTTACATCGAATATCTACAAAATTTCTTCATAACAATATTTGTGTTGAGGTTTCTACTATATATATATTATAATACTTGTTGTAGTTGCTGTTAATATTGTATAATGTTATTTATATACTATAATGTTAATATATAAACAGCTCCTTAATCTATTTCTGTTTATTTTTATTGTTTAAGTTGCGAGTTCAAATGTGGTGTAATCTTAATCTTTCGGGCACACGCCGATGTTAGTATTTCTACCTGCAGCGCTCAAAGGTATTTGTATGGGGATTTCTTTTATGGATATGTTTCTAATACAGCCAGTGAAACCCCGTTTTGAACGTACTCCCCGCACTCTGTTTATTGGGCGTTCATGGCCTCCAATGTAAATTGCGGATCGCGTGTCAGTCGATCCTGATGCGCCTAGTCCAGGATCTGAGAAGTGTCCGTCGACACCCACTGATACTACATGGTGAGATTTAACCGCTGGAATATATATAATCATTGTTATAATGAATCAGACAACATTGAGAAAATACAACAAACTGTGTCATAGTCTATTGGTTAGCTTGATCGGTTACAGACACGGTCTTGGGTTCGAGTCCCTGGTCGGGCGAATTAAAATCGATACTGAGTTAAGAAAGTCTCAGTAGTTGTCCTAAGATGGGTAGTTGGCGGCGTGCTCCATCCCCGTGCCTCGGAGAGCAAGTTAAGCCGTCGGTCTTGCGCCTGATCTCTCTCTGGTCGAGTCGGATTGTTGTTACATCGGACTATGAGAGTGAAGGAGTACAGAGTGAAATTGTGTTAGCGCATACACTTGTCTACAATGCCTGCTCACCCGCAGTGGAACAGCGTTGTGGGTCTATGCTTTAAATACCCCTATGACTAATGAGGCCTGTGCCCAGCAGTCGGACGTTAATAACTAACCTAACCTTACCTTAAAGTGAGTTTATCTAGAGTATTATATAGGTGTAATTGCATTGCAAAACCGATTATAAACTGAATATGTTACTTTATTTCTAAAATTGCAATCCTTTCAAAAGAGTGTGTAACGAGATCTCGATACACTCATTTAATCTACTGTTTATAGATAGTTATAGAAAATATTGAAAGAATTAAATAAAATGGAAATATTTAATGAAACAACAACTGAATTAACGATGAAATTATATAGCTGCATAGCTCTAGTATTAGAAAGAGAAAGAAATATATAAAATCACGTACTAATAGCGATATATCGAATTTGGACAATTTTGACATTGAAATTTAAAAAGTAAGTTAAAAATAAAATGTCCAATAAAGCAGCAGCTCTTATTTAAAAGGAATAAGTTATAAATTATCGGTGCATAAATCAATTGTTTTATTTGGTATAAAACTTTGTGGGTATAATATATGTGCTGTTGATGTACCTTAATAGTCAAATAAATAATTTACCGTGTATTTTATGCCAATTGCCGTCACAAAGGTAGAATTTGTTGCCCAATTTATAACTGGCGCTGAAGGTTCCTTTCCCATTTTCCACGTTGGCCACAACTTCATTTTCCATCAGTTCTAAAACCATGAAATCTTTTCTCCCGTGAACACTGAATAGGAGACCGCTCGAGTTACGCGGTTTCACCTCCATTGAAATTGAGATTTCTAAACCCACTTTGAAGTTCTCTAGGAGCTGAAAATAAGTACATTTTACAAAACTAAACATCTTAAGTATATACATTTAGGAAAACGGGCATGAATTTCATTCGGACTAAAAACAAATATTGTTATCCAGTACTACGATTCATTTGAAAATAAAAACGATTTAACTGATAGCAAATCCTTAATTGTATTATATATTTAATAACTAAATTACACTTATTGTTATTATATTCGACAAATGCATGGTTTGACTTTATCTCACGAGGGAATTTCTGAAGTATGTTGAACGTAAATAAGTCAATTGACAAACGTATAAATAAATTAAACACGAAGTATATCTTTCGTGTAAAGTAATTCAGTTTTACTTACTTTCAAATAATTGCTATGACCATTGTTTGAGGGACCGAAATAAACTCCGCCTTCTACATTGTCCGTGCATCGGAGGGAATTGCTCCTGAGAAGAATGTCTGTGACGTATTGAGCGTTCATCATTAGGCCCTTTAGACACCCCTTAAATGGCTGGTAATAATTCTGAAAATAAGTTGAAAACTCCTTTAGGTACACAACCTTATTTTGCGGTATTAGGCTGCAACGTTTGGTATATTAACACTCGTTCACGTGAAGTCGACTCTTCTAAATAGAGAGCAAGAGACTAATTTATAATTTAAAACAATGGATAAAATATGTAGGCATAATGTGCTCTGTTATGGGTGTGTCGTTAGTAAGCAATGAGCAAACCTTGAGATTACGCCCGATGCTATTAGAAACATTTCTTAAGCCACCATAATAGAAAGGAGGTGTTAGCACTGCTGGCGCATTACATGTCACGCTTGCTTCTCCGATCCATTCGGATACGACAGTGAGTTTGCCGTGACCCCCGTTTCTGACTAGCGTCACTGTGTGCCATTCCGTGTCATTATATATTCCTGTTGATATGACTTCACCAGTGTCACCGCCACAGTTGAATGAAAAGTGTAACTGTAAAAATAATGAAATGAAATCTTAACAGGATACGAAAAAGAGACAATAATAATACACGTCACTTCCTATGTTCGTAGGTTTGATTGAAATCCTTGTTAAACGTATTCTCAACTTCTTGACTGCCAGTGAAAAATTGAATTCAATTAAAGCCAGTGAACAGGTGAGGTAATAAAGTATAAACTTACTTTTGCATCTTTCATATAAAGAGCTAGGAATTGATCTGGTGCTCTTTCAGCAGATGCATAGAATATAAGACCTCCGTGTACATCAAATGTACGGAATGTTATTGTAAGATCGAAACCTTCCAGCTGTCGTCCAGGCAATTTCGCATATTCTATACGACTGTCGTTGCGTGTACCTATTATTAAACAAACTGATAATTATAAAGAAGTAACATAAACAAAAAATATAATATACAAAAAACAAACCTTTATATTGAGCATAGCAGTTATTTAACCTGTATTAGTTAAAACTAAATGTCATTATAGGTTAAAAATGTATTTGAACTTGCGTGGAAAGTATTTTTAACGGTTGGAAATTATTACAAGAACAAGATATATACATATATATATGTATATATCTTGTTCTTATATATATATATAATATATATATATATATATATATATATATACTTCGCGATGCCAATGAGGACATGAGAAAAAAAATACAGTAGAGAACGTTTATTTATAACCTTACTCACCGAATCTATACCCCTCTTCGGGGTCACCAATTGTGTATTGAGGGTCGTAAGCCAGAGCGCAGCCAGTTTCAGGTAGTGGTGGCGTTCTCTTTGTAGTGGATACTGGCCTCGGAGTTGTAACAGGAGGGAAAGGTGCCTTCGTTGAAGTGAATTCTGTGGTGATCTCGGGTGGTAAAGTAGCCGGTGTTTCTATTATAGGCTTCTCAGTAATTATCACATGAGGTTCTGTATATAGTGATACATAACATTAAGAAACACAAAAATTAAATAAATGCGTAATGATTCATTTATCATAAGTAAACGATATGTATAGGTGCTATTAGGCTACAAACAAATAACAATTCAATTGTACGTAATTTTATACAAGTTTCTATAATAAACTTACAGAAGACGTATTAGTCACTTAATAAATTTAAAACCTGTTTTAAAAGGAAGAAAAGCGAGGAAATGAATGAATTGCTCTAACATAAATAAAATAAATAATAATCATATTTGTAATGGTTTGACAAAAAAATAATTCCCGACTGTGTCCGTTGTGGGTTCTTCTTATCCCAGAATGATAGGTGGCCAATCGGCGTAAATATGAGGAAATACACAGAGGTTTTTGGGTGCAATAACTCTAATAAATTATTTTGGGTAGGCTTTTATAATATCTTGTTTTGTTTATGTAGTATTTTGCAATAATCTGCATAAATATCTTATAACTATAGAATCTTTTAGGCAAGACAATTTTTACTCGATATCGGGGCATTCTCTAGAAAGTACGATCTTAAAACCCCAAGGCAATTTTAAGTAATTAAATCAATACACAAATTGAATTAACAATCTTAGAATACATCAAATAGAAATTGCGTTTTAAAATCGTCAAACTCATTTTACATATCTTCTACTATTTCCCAATTACTACAATGTATTACAGGGAAATATTAGAAGATATATAATAAAGAGCACAAAATACATTTTGTTATCGGTAACAGATGTGATTTCAAAATCTATATACCTGTTTGTGTGGTCACTTCCTGTTCTAAGATAATCTTTGGAGTTGGTAGAACATCCTCCGCAGTCTGTATTGGCCATAGAGCTTGATCTAAAAGTGAGAAACAATTTTAAAATAATCCTTGAAAGATACAATAGGAACAAGTTTTGTAATTGGTTTCTGCATAGGGAAAAATTACTACAAACATATTTTTAAGGGAATTTTTAGGGCTTGAGCCTAGATATTCAAACTGATTTAAACTACTGACAAGTAAGGACTACAAGCCCATGGAAAAAATTAACCAGTGAAATGAACAAACGTGAATAACGCTTAGAAGGTTGTTACTATGTTATAAAATAACTGCGAGCGCTATGTGGTTATTTCTGAGCGTCATTTATGATACAGTAACATCCTTTTTAGCGTTATTCACGTTGGTTAATTTCACTGGTTAATTTTTTCCATGGGCTTGTAGTCGATACTTACGCAAGGGAATATCAGTTTTGCTTGTTGTTAAAGTTTTTACTCGTTAAACATTAAATTCGAACATCAGTATTGGCCGGGTTTTTTATTCGAATTTACACTTTAAATAGGCAATCATTTTGATAGGGCTTGTATAATTGAAATGAACCGCTGTATTGGCTTAGTGATCAGATTATTCGGCTACAGAACACGATGTCCTGGGATTCGAAATGAACATTGGATCATCTGTAATGAAATTCATACTATTTGCTTAAAATTGGAAAGTTAGTGATAGACTACAACCTCGTGTCTAGAAGAGCACGTTAAGCTATCTGATATCTCTCCGGTCGTACCGGGTTCTCTCATCTAACTACAAGATTGAAAGGAGATAATCTCTACTACACGTGTGTATGCACATACACAATACTTGTGTAATTGCTATCTCTGACTGAGATTGACCGACGTGGCTAAAATTATCTATAGTTGTTTAAATGTATAACTGCAAATTTAAAAATATATGTGTCCTATGTTCGCCTGTGTTGCACAGGAACGGTTACTTATTATAGACCAACCTTAGATAGTAAAATGGTAAGTTTGAATGATGAACTTATCGAGGAGTTAAAAGGAGTACTAATTAGACCATTTTATATCGAATTAGTGAATCCAGGAGAAGAAGTGATATTTACCACCACTGTATCAACTAGGCAAAACATGTGTAATGTACCTGGCGCCACGCCACCCGTAGTAATTGTTTTGCCGCATCTTCCGAATGTGACACTGTTATTGTTGAAGGGTTCCAGGAGGTTGAGAACCCTCCCGTTTATGGTTGCATCTGCTATACATCCTTTGAATGGCGACTTGGAACCAACTTTTCCACCTACTACATACTTAGATGTCATTCCTCCGATGAATAGTGCCCCGTTTAGTATATGCAGTGGTGCAGGTGGGGAATCCGTGCTATAAATAATTTACTTTTACTTTTATTCAACCATGCTATAATTATGCTTTTAACCTAGATTAATACATAGAATATATCGCTGTTTAGATGATAAATCATACAATCCATAATCTACAATATTTAATTCAATCGACGAAAATGACTTTGTGGCATTACAAAATGTTATTTTACTGGTTGGTCTAAAATTTTTCAAAAACTTTTGAAACTTTACAAAGTATTTTGAATTCTATCACTATTGTTCAAAGCAGCGATATCTATACATAGACAGAATTGCTCGGGTTTATTTTAAAAATGTTTAAATTTTCATATCGTCTATTTATATTATGTTCGTATTCGTTGATGTCATCTTCATTATCGGAAATGCGGCCAGAAGCATTTAATTTTATACTTACTAGGTCTATATAATGTGTATAATAGTCATACCTAAAGTAGTCGAAGTCGTCAACTACAAGTCTCAAGGCTTTGTTGTTGTGAGTGACTGAGACTACGTGCCATTGAGAATCATTATATGTATTAAGTCCAGTGTCCAGTACCTCACGTTGACTCATTAGTACAAGTTTTCCTGTAAACGGTAAGTTTATTTGAAATATCTTTCTTTTTTTATCAATTTGACTAAAGTCACAAGAGCAAGGACGGTGTTGAAAATTGTATGTTAATATATTTCTGTCACCATCTTGTGGTGCATAAAACTTGGTCAACTCGTTTCGGAAATTACAAAACGAACGGACTTACAGACATTCAAATGAAGAAATCCCCGGAGCTTTTCTGGGATATACCTACTAACCGCAGTTGAGCGGTGTGTGGTCTATGCTTTAAAAACCCTCACATCTGAGTGAAGAGGCCTGTGCCCAACGGTGGGTCGTTAGAACATCTATTTATGTTGTTTCATAGAAAGTAGACACAGACACTTCAATTTAATTTATATTTATAAATAATAAATTGCCATATCAGAATTACCTTTAATTATAGACAGCGATATGCTATCAGGCATAGGCGCAGTCTGGGTGCGGCTAACGTAAATAAAGATTAGTCCATCAGGATCTGCAGTCTTAAATTTAAGAGTCATCTGAACGTTTTCTGTAGTTATATCTTTGTACTGTAGGTAACTATTATCCCCTGATAAAGAGACTAATGAAGCGATCTGGAATGAAGATTTATCAATTAGACTAGTTAAAACAGTCATTAGATACGTAAGTATAGGAATGTACGTACCTGACAACTGTAAGCAATTCCAACTGATTCGATATTTTCACTTAAGTCTATATTTATATTATCAATACTTATTTGTCTTAAGCAACCATCGAAACCTTTAGTGGTCACATGTATGATTCCTTTGTTATTCCCACCGAAATTCATTGTATCGAGAGCTACAATTTCCTTGTCGTCTGAATTAGCCACAATTTTTAGTAGTTCATTATCAACCCGAAGGGAGCATTGCGTTGAGTATCTTCCAGCATCAAGTTTATGCCATTTGCCATCATTATACGTCTTTAGTGTACCCAGTATAACCATATTATTAGGATTGCCTAGTGAGACCTGTTAGTAATAAAAAAAGTAAACTCCGACACCATCAAGCGCAATTTATTAAACTCTTTACAGTGAAAGAAACCCTTAAATGTTTTAATAGCTTTTAAACGAAGGCAATGTACAATATTTCGAAAAATAAATTGCAATTAATGAATTAATATTAAAAACAAATTAAATACATCAGGTGTTACCCAGTGCAAGTTTAAAATAATATATTAGAACTTCAGTTGAAGATTTGAGCTAGATATTTAGAGAGTGTAAAGTAATGGCAGGAACTGGTAAAAATGTATTCCTGAAGTAAATTTGTATCATATTCAAGTTTTAAAAAGTCGCATCGTCTATACATACCTGCAGGTACACATGGCCGTCTTGCATGTGTACTGAGAAGAAGTGTTTGTCTTCTCCTACTAGATATATAAGACCGTCAGAAGCGTAAGTCTTAAAGAAGAGTAATACTTGATTTTTCTGAGGTCCCATATATCCACGGCCTGGCATAGTCACGTGAGAGCGGCCATTGAATCTATATTCTTGAGGACCAGATTGTGATGTTACTAACTTATCCCTAAAATAAAAAAATAGAGTCCACTTAGTAATCTCTTATCGATTTAAATATTCATATCAATGTTAAGTATGTAAAATAAAAAAGGGAATTCAACAACAGTGAATACTTGTTGTACTTATCAATATGGTTAAAAAAATAATATGACCTAGGTTGATAAATTTTAATTAAACTTACTAATTACACTTTATACGTAGGGGCCGTCGATGTATTTTTTTTTTACATAAGTAGACTATAAGTAATACGTAATAAGAACCTTTGTCTTGCTCCTTTCAAATTAGCTGCGCTAACAGAATTCCACAGTCCAACTGGTGTATCGCCTATCATTAATTCTTCAATCTGACCTTCGAAGGCAGGGAAGCTTATACCCTGGAGTTTAGCGTCTGATGGTACTCCGCCAACGTATAATTTCGATTTGTCTCGGTCCAAATTGAATATGGTATTTTGTCCGGGTAGAACAGCATCTTTATCATGTACCTGCTCTCTGCCCTTGTCAAGACTTTCGCGAATAGACAACTTGACGTTGCGTCCAATTCTGCAAAGTGATTGTATTAAGAAGGTAAGTAACGTAGCAGTCTAATAACAAAGTCCACAACTAAGCATTATTGTCCTCATAGTAGAAACTTTTTAGAACGTAAAAACACCACGGTGCTCTATTCATCGCAAAGAGAAGCGATCAATTTTGAACCACAATTAAGCGCGTAAGTATTTATTCATAGTGGTGTCCCCCTTTTTCCTTCACGCTGGAAACACTTCCCAGCGTGAAGGTAAAAGGGGGACACCACTGTGCCTTTATGTGCCTTTGCACCCCGTGCAGACATAATATAAACGGGAGTGTGGGACTCGCTGGCAGTAAGCCAGAATGCCCACTAAAACTCAGCGATACCCTCCCCATACTTTAATGGAAAACAGAGGATCGGTTGGTGCATTCTGTCCTGGTACTCCGGAATACTCCCGCTGGGAAACTTGGGAAGAAGGCAGGAGAAGCGCAAATCTACGCCTCCTACCTCCCAACCCCCTGTACCGAAGAAGAAGAGCGTTTATAGAGTCCTCCCTCTACTTCTTTCAGCGAAATAACCGATTCACAGAAGGAGGCCACTGCCATCCACTCCCTTTCTCTAGTGAGCATTGCATCAACTATACCCTGCAACATATATTCCCCTCCGACCAACGACGTCAAAAGATGCCGCTGGGGTCCCCACGGCGGACATTGTACCAGTGTGCTGCACCGAAAGAATAAGTGCATCACAGTCATGGCAGTCAGTATATAATGCTGGATTTTTGTGTGTTTAGATGAATTCAATACTAGTTTAACAATTCGTTCTGATAAATATAGGATTTTTTCATATTTTCAAGGGATTGAAATCTTCACGAAACCGCCGCTGGTAACAGGTAATCTTTATGTCTTGTACCTTTAACCTTACCGCCCGTCGGTAGTTTTACAAAGAGTTTTCACTTATATTGAACTAGCTGAGCCCGCGACTTCGTTTGCGTGGAATGTTTTTTTTGGTAACATTTTCAATAATTTAGCCAAATTGTTTTACAAATAAGCAACACAAATTATGTCAAAAAAATATTTCCGACCAAGTTTTACGTATCATAAAAGTTTATAAATGTGAAATTTGATTTATTTAATGTAAAAATTAGATTTTTTTTTAATAAACACACCCGCATACCCCTTGTGGGTGGAATTTCGCAAAATGCGTTCTTAGCTAACCTCTTCTCGGCAAAAGCAATATTCCTAACAAATTTCAAGTCTCTAGGCCTTATAGTTGCCGAGATATCGTGATGAGTGAATAAATACCTGGATATCTCTTATAACTATTTATAGATGCAGCAAATAGCAAAATAATATATTCATACCTATCAACAATAACTTGGTACCATCTGTAATCAGCGACAAATTTGTCACTGCTGATTTTGGCTGGTTCCCTTCCTGATTCTGCGCCGTCTCCAATATCCATTACTAGATATGGATAACCATTTTGTATTCCTATTACCATGAAGTCGTCCTATAACAAACCATGGCATTTTCAAGTTTGCTTATTGCACAAAATAAAAAAATCATTCATTCATTGTCATTTTAGATCTAGAGTCATTTTAGATCATTCTAGAGTTATTTTAGATCTATTGTAGTGTTTTTCAATTCCTACTATTAGTTTACAATCTCCGTATACATTTATTATACTTTGTTAAAATTTTTAATTGTTAATAAAATACTTTTCATTCATCCACAGAAGTTGAAATATATTTTTTTTAAACATGTAGAGAGTGACACTTAATATTGATACAGTGTATTGAAATATTAATTTCTTAATAAAATTTAGTCTGACAGATTACGTAACGTAAGACGTTTAAAGGTTCTTTATACGTAATAAGATTAATAATTACGTGGTAGATAGCGAAGGAATTGTTTTTATTGTTTTTTTTTTACTTGTATTTTAAAATTTAGTTTTTCATAAGGTGAACTGTTGCTGATTCCGTTTAGTAAAATAAACTAATTCTTACAGATTTAGTTCTTCTAAGCATAGTGTCTTTCGGGTTTCCAAGGTATAAAAGAAAACCATCTTTTTCTTTCGTGCGGAAATACGCCGACACGTGAGTTGAAGTTGACATCTCATCTATAGTGTCTGGTAAACGTGGTTGAAGCGTAGATCTTCGGTCAAATGTTACCCCCACCTGTATTCGGTTAGCAACTGTGCGAGCCTAAAAATATTACACGCATATTAGTACACAACATGGGGAAAGTGCCGGCCAATCCGCAGTGGAGCAGCGTGGTGGGTCTATGCTCTAAAAACCCTCTCTCATATGAGTGAGGAGGCCTGTGCCCAGCAGTGGGACGTTAAGGGGCTGCTACTTACCTTTTTTTATGAGGAAAGTATTAAGGAATACATCAATATTTTATTACTTATTTAATTCTTCAGTTACGATGACCTGGTGATTAAACTCATTGATCCTCGTTAATTAAGTCGCGCTATTGAATCATGATTATGACTATCCTCAAGAAGTGTTCGGAGTGGAATTCCATTATTAACTATTGGCTTGCAGTTTATCATGACAAAAATAAAAAAGTAAAGGACATAAATTTGTGCAATTACGAAAATGACGAGGAAGCCTTATAACCTTAGATTTATTTAATATTTTTATTATTATTATATTTCATTTTGATTGTAGTTCTAATTTAAAATTTATTTATTAATATTAATTTAAGATTTGTTTTTTCTGTATTTGTTTTGTTTTTTTTATATTAAATTCTATTTACTTGTGGATTTAAAATGTAAACTGGGACAAGTGCCTTTTAATAAAGATAAATAAAAAAACAAATTATGAACTTGATGATTATTTATAAATTTAATAAGAAAAACAAAATAGAACGTTTGTTTCCTCATATTGATTTTGGTGATAGACGAAAAATTCGAATCGATATTAAACTTGTTTTTTATCATTCTAATTTCAAATTTTATAAAGAATGTTTTGTAGGTACCTCCTTTTTTTATTACGTTATAGGTTTTCTTATGAACGTGGTAAATGATAATGAAGTAAAAATATCTGCAATGCAATGCAATATCTTTGCTTTCTGATGGTAGAATGGTAAGCTAGGTTTTCTACTGGAACTAATTAGGAAGTATAAATATTTAAGTTTGCACTGTCATTAATTGGAATAGGAGACATGTGTTAGGGAAGCCAGTACTTGCGCTACTACATCAGCTAAGCTGTCAAAACGTACATAATATTAAATAGACGCACCTGTTCAATAAGTTCTTTAAGTTTTTGAAGCTTTTCATCGGCTTCTTTGCGGCGATACTCTAAATTATCTTGTTTCATTTGTACAGTCTGTAATGTTGACTGTAACGCTGGATCCATGTTTTCAATTTTTTTTACTGTAAATAATACGGTTCAACATAGAGTTTGTATAATACTGCATACAAAATACTGAAATTATGTTTTTAAATATTTTCCGATTTAACTTCCCAAATTATAGATATGGTTAAACAAATTCGTCGTCGTCGTCGTCGCTTCAACCGTCGCTAGACATAGGTCACACGTAATGACGTCCACAAGGCCCGATCCTGCTCCGCCTGGCTTGAGCGGCTACCGGCGACCCTCTTTATATCATCGGTCCACCTTGTGGGGGGCCTGTCTACGCTGCGCCGTCCGGTGTGGGGTCGCCACTCCAGCACCTTCGGACACCAACGTTCATCGGTCCTTCGGACTGTATGCCCTGCCCATTGCCGCTTCAGGTTAAAAAAATTATATGGATGTAATTAGCTCGGTTGAACTTACCCAAATTTTCTACGTTTGATGTCATTTTTTGTGCATCATCAGCCAGTTTCGGTAAGGTTTGCGCCCATTCTTTGCTGGCTGAAAGATCGTTTCCAAGGGTAGACATAGTATCAGCAGTAGACTTCACAATTTCAGTAACATTATCCGCTTTTCCTATTTCACTCTCCAGTGATATTTGTGGTGACAGCGGAAGAGAACTGCAAGGATAATAATGTTTCAAATTAAATCATAAAAATATTTGCAATGTTTATTGTGAGTTACTTGATTCAAAAAGGATTTCACTATAATCAAATCATCATTATATACTTACAGTTGTATAGCGTTATTCTCGTCATCTGCATAACCGAATGTTGATGTAGCATTTTTTAATGCTTTCTCTGCCAAAGTCAGATTTGGTTTTAATTGTTGTTCGACAATTTCAAGAGCTTTTAATGCCAGTGTTGATAATGTCAAAGAGCGATTGCGCGCTGGCTCCACTTCGTCGCTTAGTCTATGATTCTGTTAAGAAAATTGACATCATGGTACATCAAAAGTCTTCCATATATATATATATATATATATATTTAGTTTAACATATATATATATATATATATATATATATATTTTATATATATATTTTACTTACAATTTCAGTAACATATGAAACAGCTTCTTCTGCTTCGTCGCTGGCATTTTTAGCATCCCCAATTTCTTGTACTATAGAAGAATAGGCCGAAGCAGCACTATATGCATGTTGAGTACGCGAATTATTGTTCTCACGTTCCGCTAAATTTCTCAGATTGTCAGCCTACGATTAAAGTATTTATTAACTTATGGTTTTATTATACATTGACGGATATATAAGAACATTTTTCTTTTTACTAACACATTTTTTCCTGATTCAAAGTTGAAGTAGTTTTTACATTCCAGTAAGTGATATTTTCGACGAACAGATTAAAAAAATCTAATTTGATGAACTAGTTTTGTTTCGGTCTGACTTGCAATGAATTCAGTGAAAGTATAACAATGTGAATTTCAACTTTAGATTTAAATAAGCGTCTTGTTATTATTAAAAATACTTGTGATAAGTAATTGTAATTTTTTAATGGCATCGAACCGACAACCTACCATGCTACTGGTAAATGGTATGATGTTGAGTGATTCCTATTGCTCATAAACCTTGATTTGCATCTACTGGAGGAAGTAAAAGGCCTATGATATTTTCTCATAAATTTTTCTAACCCAGTGCTGAGTCTAACCATGATTTTATTTCATAATTATGTATATTTAAACAAAATGAAGAGTTTTTAAAATAAGATTGCTTACTCTGTTTCTCAAATTGCTTGCATGATTCAAGGCCTCATTATTCAGGTTGATTAACTCTGGTAAAGTATCACTTAGTGTTTTTATAGAGTTTTCCATATCACTGTTAATGTTTTTTATGTTATTTAAAGCATCGGTTGTGTTCTTAGATTTGTCTTTTGTTTTATTAGTAAAGATTGTAGCATTACTGATATCAAAGGCGGAGTCAATTAAATCTTTCATAGCTGCGCTATTTAATTTTGTCACTGACGAAACTTTGTTTTCAAATTTCGACTTTCTGTGGATAAAAAAAAATTATAGCAAACAATAATAAAAAATAATTTCTAATTGTTTCAATATTTACTTATTATATGCGTTAAGGTTTTCTGCTTCCGATGCGGTGTGCTCAGCTTTATCGTTGTATTCAAGCATCTCTTGTAATTTTGCCTTTAACTTTCGTGTAGCGTTGATCAGCAGCTCGAATTTCTGAAAGTAATGTAAAAAGAATAAGTAACGTAAATTAATAATAATGAATTAGTTTCATTCATAATTAACTTGTAGATATTATTAATTTACCTTAAACACTTCCAATCCAATACATTTATTGGAATAAAAACAGATAAAAGTAATTAATGGTAAAAATTTTACAGTCACTTACTTTTACTTGATCGTTGACTGGTTGTACAAAGATATTCATTCTTTCCACTTGTTGAGAGGCGTTGGTATATGCGTTGAAAGCTTGCTCTTCTTTAGGCTTCAAGTTATTTCCTGTTTTAATAAAAAGGTGAAATAAAACTACGTCGCCTTATCGATTGTACATAAGTCGACCTCCGAAAGAGTTGGTCAATAATTGTACAGTAGAAACAAACAAATAAGAAGACACGAAAATTGAAAATTAATTACAATTATGTTAAAAAGATATTTACGTATAATTTATATTTTTTAATTTGCATTTGATATTTATGAATCAAAATAATAAGTTTAATTTGGTTTAAATTATACTTATTATTTTGATTATTAAATTTATATTATTTAGTCATTGTCTTTAAATTATCTGCTCAGAATAGATCTCGGGACCTCTTCTTGTGAGCGAGATATCACACACTTAATTCCGCCAAAATATAATAGGAAAATCAATTAGCTGATTCATAATTAAACACTTAAAGTTAATCGTTTCTATATAATATGAATGTTTTTTACTCGTATATTATGGAAGAGAACTCACCAGCAAGATCATTTTTTATTTGTCTCGCTTCAGTTAATGCACTGTCTACTTTTGGTTGTTGACTTAATTCAAGCCCAGTTGCTAATTCAGCTACATGAGATACAGTATTCTTTGCTTTTTCACTATTTTCTCGTACAGAAGCAAGCACATTTTCGGCGGTACTAGTTAAATCAGCAGCTCTTAGAATTTGCTTGTCACTATCAGTTGCTGCGAATTCAGCCTGATAATGGAAAGAAATGAATGAATCGTAAAGAATGAGTTTAGCGGTATAGAACGAAGCTGGCATTATTATTTTTTTCATGAAAGGATTTGGGGCACATAGTTTCGATTGATTCAAAGTCTAATAATAGATATGTTAGAAACAGTTTTGTTTTCTATATCTATATGAACTTACACCAATATATATTTTTCTCTAATTTATAAATAATATATAAAGTGTTGGAAGGGTTTAGAAAAACTTTGAAGTGTCACATCTAAAAATACTTTAATGAAATGAAATTTGTTATTAAACAAATTTTTACCACGTTTTCTTTAAATAGACTAAGAACGCAGAGCAATTAGACAAAAGGGCGTTTGCACTTATAGAGTTAAGTCTGTGAATAATGTATACATACCAAATGAGAAAGTTGAAATGAGTCATTTTATAGATATACTTTGTAAAATATTATATTTAAACTAGTATCGAGATACTATACGCTGCCCCTAATTTTGACACGTTTTAAAGCGCAGAGAGGAATTAATGAAGTAAAATTGTAATTAAATGCTCCTTTTTTCAATGTGTTATGCAGACAACGATGGCAGAAACACCATCATCAAGCAGACAAATTTTAAGGACCAAACATCCTCCCGAATGTGATAAATAGTTAGTATGAGCGCGTGACCTAAAACTATGATATCATTATATCAATTAAAAACTTACCGATCTTAGCAGATTTTTTGCGGTTGTCTCAATAGCTTTAACAGATGACGTAACGTTATTTAGGTCTATGTTCCGTGATTCGGCGACTTTTGGTTTTAAAAGCTCAGTTTGGTTTGTAATATAATTGAGCCTTTGAGTTGTAAAGAAAGAATCTGCCTTATCCTATAAATGTATATTAATATAACAAGTTATTAAATATTACGAGAACACAATAAGGAAATAAAAGGATTGATTACGATAGCATATGTACCTTGAAATCAAGCGTTTCATTGCTCAATAATTCATTTAAATCTTCAACTGTGAAAAGTAGGGCATCGGTGCATGAGTCACATTCTAAACAACCCTCTTGAGGTATAAAAACCCACCTGTTGAGAAAGGAAATGGTATTTTATAACTTAAGGATATATAATGAAGTCTGTGCGTGTAATTTAAAAGCTAAATCTATTTCCACTGCCTCTTTTATCACAACTTTCAAAACGACCGAAGTTACTGTGAGGAGATTAAAAAGCAAGTTTATACAAGTCTGAAATAGATATTTTTTCCAAATCTCTCATCAGAACTAGAATAGATGTTAGTTGTATTATCTAGTTTTAAAAGTGTGTGGGTTTTAAAAAGTCATGTTAATAAAAACATACAATATATAGACAGCATGAAAATATAACAAAAAATGATACTAAAATGTTATATAAAACTACATAAAATCATTTAATTTAACTATAAATATCATTTGGATTTTTACAGTTAATTTCCCTGTCACCGTGTTTTAATTACATTTTGCCGGATTTGTTTGGACAAAGGAGATTGTTAAGAAAGATTTGTGCTATCAACTAAGTTATATAAGCATCAAATATATGGTGCCGTACTTTAAGCCCCCCACATTGAAGTTTACCCAGACGGCCTTGCGCAGCTCAGTTAATATTATTTACAATAGGTCACTAACACTAAGCATGCCGTCAAGCAAAATTTGTCTGAACAATAAAAATGTGTTTGAGTCTTTAAGTAGCAGCCCATTAATATCCCACAGCTGGCCACAGGTCTACTCACTCATATGAGAAAGGGTTTGGTGGGAGCACTACGCTGTTCCAATTTGGATTGACAGACATAGCACATAAGTGCACTCTCTATTCCTTCATTCTCATAGTCCGATATGACGAAAATCCGACACGACCGGAAGAGATCAGGCGCAGGACCGACGGTTTAACTTGTTCTCCGAGGCACGGTGGTCTACCGCATTGCTCTAGCACACCACCAATTTCCCAAATTCGGGCAAATATTGAGAAAATCTTAATCGAAACCTCAATATCTATTTTTGAATTCGGCCGACTCGGAACTCCAACCCAGGACCTGATGTCTGTAGTCGAACATGCTAAGCACTAGACCGCTGAGGCAGTCTATTAAAAATGTCTTCACTAACACTTAATCTAAAATACCCGCATATAAAGTTCACAATGTTTTATTTAAGTTTTTTTAAGACACGTCTATATAACCTTTCTGGGCAACGATCGCATTTTTCGCCAATTACACCTGGAAGGCATTCGCACAGTCCCGAAGCATTGCACGTGAGACCAATAGAATATCCTTTGTTGCAGTTACAATCTGTAAAGAGTAAAGATGATAATTTGTTATGAGACCATTGTTACACTCCAATAACAGTAAAAATTTCCGAAGTTCGTATAGGTGGTACACAGATCCAAATGGTGAAATTAATACCTGAGACACTTGAACAAAGGGTCCTGACTATAAGGAGCAACTAGATTTGCTAACCGAACCGAAGTAAAAAATATATTATTCAAAGGTTTTGTTTATTAAAGGTTATTGTATATATTATAATTAATATCGAACTCTTATGGGCTATTGCAGTGCATCAAGTACTTTCGTTGAAGCAGGGGTTCCGGAGTTCTTCGGGGTTATAACGAAACTGATAACGTCTGTTTTAGTCGCCTTCAGAAGGCAAATAATAGAAATTTAATGCCTGTCTCTAATGATTCCGCAATTCCGCAAACAGGGTCTCTATTTTTATATATCAGAGTAAGTGTGACTGTCTAAAGTTTATTATAATTGTTTAATAGGTTTGTTGTAAAAGTTCCTAATAAAGATCAAATACGGATTTCCATATATTTGCACGGGATCAGAAACAACAAGGGTGATAACGCGCGGAACAGACTGTAACGTCCATCAGTTAAGATGTATTTTTAAGGCAATGTTTTTTTTTTTTACTCACGATCACATCCTTCTTTTGTGTAGTTCCAAAAACCATTTGCACATTGGTCACATTTTGATCCTGTTACACCTTTGGCGCATCTAAAACAATTAAAACGATAAAGTTCATCATTTATAAATTTCTACAAAAAATTGCTAAATCCCATTAAGTACGATCTACAAAAATATAACTGTTCTAATGTCTAAAATTTGGGCTATGCGAGCTATAACGTAAAGTTTTACATTTGAAGAGACGTAGATATCAGATTTTAAAGATTTTATCAATGGAACTTCCAACCACTCTTTGAACAGTTGTGTTTTTGTAGATCAGACTTTCTCAATAGGGATCACGAAATGTTCGATAGACTCAATGCTAAAGATACTTAAGTTATTTGTAACTTTTATTAAAAGCACACAATTTAATCTAGCAGCTAAACAAAAAAACATGGGAGTACAATGCAAATACATCAAAGTTGTTTTAAGTTCAACGTTGACCTCTTAGTAGAATGAGTTTCCTTTGTTGAATTGCTGCGAGAAACAGATTTCCTCACGATGTTTTCCTTCACCGAAAAAAAAATAATCAATAAATGACAATTAGGTAATTTTATAGAGAAAGGAGAATTTTTATAGGGCTTAGTCAGTCACTCGAATCCACATTATATGATATTACGTGGATTCGAGTGACTGACTTATAAAAAGAATTGTGCCTCAGCACTAACATCATGGGTTTTATTTAAACCTATCAATATTAATAATGCTGTTCGAGTTTATTAATTATAAGGAATTTAATCTAGTAACTTGTAACTTTCAACTATATGACATTACTTTGAATACAATAATGATTTCATCGATGGCAAATGTTAACATAAAATATTCATCATCCGTGGATTCTTTCAAAGAGAGTCATGTGACTTATCCCGACTACTGATGAAATATATTCGAACAAAGGGACTATCTATGATCACATTTCAAACTCACTATTCGAAAGTTTTACGCCAAGATGTTTGTATATACCTGCATTTTCCAGTATCATCATCGCACTGCGTGGATTCAGAGGCAATGCCACAGTCACAGGATGTGCATCCTTGTCCACGGCTTAAACCCCAATAGTTAGGTAGACATTGGTCACATTTTTCTCCAATTACTCCAGGACGGCAAACGCAAGTTCCAGTAGTAGGGTCGCAACGATCCATACCAAATTCATCACAGTAGCAGGCTAATAATGAAATAAATAATTCATGTCAGAATACTCTTTAATGTAACTATAACTAGCAACGTTAAAGTCTATCCTTCACATCAGTTATAACTAACTGATCAAACTTCGTCGCTTCAACCGATGGACGTCCACTGCTGGACATAGGTCTCACGTAATGATGTCCACAAGGCCCGATCTTGCGCCGCCTGGCTCCAGCGGCTACCGGCGACCCTCCTTATATCGTCGGTCCACCTTGTGGGGGGTCTTCCTACACTGCGTCGTCCAGTGCGGGGTCGCCATTCCAGCACTTTCCGACCCCAACGTCCATCGGTTCGTCGGACTATGTGCCCCGCCCATTGCCACTTCAGGTTCGCGATTCGTAGAGCTATGTCGGTGACTTTGGTTCTGCTACGGATCTCCTCATTTCTGATTTGATCGCGTAGAGAAACTCCGAGCATAGCCCTCTCCATCGCACGCTGAGTGACTCTGAGCTTCCGCATGAGGCCCATAGTCAGCGACCACGTCTCAGAACCGTAGGTCATCACTGGCAACACGCACTGTTCGAAGACTTTGGTCTTCAGGCACTGAGGGATATTGGACGAAAAAGTCTTCCGGAACTTCCCGAACGCTGCCCAACCGAGTTGGATTCGGCGGTTGACCTCTTTCTCGAAATTGGACCTACCTAGCTGGACTATGTGTCCCAGGTATGTATACTCGTCAACAATTTCGAGTGTAGAGTTCTCAACGATGACTGGGTGGAGCGGAACATGGATATTGGACATAACTTTCGTCTTATCCATGTTCATTTTTAGGCCCACCTGTCGAGAAGCTCTGCTGAGGTCATCGAGCATTGCATTGAGATCTTCCAGAGTCTCTGCCATAATGACCACGTCGTCGGCAAACCGTAGATGAGTGATGTACTCGCCGTTGATGTTGATGCCCAGTCCGTTCCACTCCATAAGCTTAAACAGGTCCTCCAACGCCGCAGTAAAGAGCTTCGGGGAGATAACATCTCCCTGTCGCACTCCACGCTGCAGTTGGATAGACGCTGTGCTTTGGTCCTGTATACGGACTGACATGGTGGCGTTTTCGTACAAACACTTCAACACGTGTATGTACCGGTGGTCAATTCGGCATCTCTGCAAAGATCTCAACACGGCCCATGTTTCCACCGAATCGAAGGCTTTCTCATAGTCCACGAACGCCAAGCAAAGTGGCCGATTATACTCCTCGGTCTTCTGTATAATCTGCCGCAGCGTAAAGATGTGGTCTATGGTACTAAAGCCTTTTCGGAATCCGGCTTGTTCGGGAGGCTGGAAGTCGTCAAACTTGCGAGCGAGACGATTCGTGATGACCCTCGAGAACAGTTTATAGACATGACTTAGCAGCGCAATAGGTCTATAGTTCTTCAATAAGGTGTTGTCACCTTTCTTGAAGAACAGAACTACCACGCTCCTATGCCATGCCTTGGGCACCGTGCCTTCCAGGATGACGGAATTGAACATTCGCTGAAGGACTTTAAGAATGGGTTTTCCACCCGCCTTCAGGAGTTCCGCTGTGATTCCGTCATCACCCGGTGCCTTGCCGTTCTTCATCTGTTTGAGAGCCATACTAATCTCGTACAAGCTGACGTCCGGGATATCTTCGGTATAATGCCGGGTCAGTTTGGCACGGGGATCTTTAGCCAAACTATCAATAGGCTTGCAAGTCGATGTGTACAACTGTCCATAGAAGCTCTCAACCTCCCTCCGAATCTCAGGTCCAGATGCAATGAGTTCGCCGTTATGGGTCTTCAGCCGCGTCAACTGGCTCTGACCGATAGACAAATCTTTTGCGAACACTTTAGTGCCTTTGTTGCGTTCGATGGTATCTCGTATACGCTCGGCATTAAAGTGTCGCACATCACGCTTTTGCGATTTAGAGATCTGTCTATTGATCTGCCGATATGCGGACGCGTCTGCTGTAGACTGCAAGCTCATTGCATGTCTCTGTTCCATGAGATTAAGAGTATGGTCTGAGAATCTCTTGGTTTGCTTTTTACGGGGTTTATAAAATTTCATCCCAACCGTATGGACAGTTTCCACTAGCCTATCGTTTAGCTCGTCCACAGATTCGCAATCCTCGAGGCAGGCGAAGCGGTTTTGCAGCTCTAGTTGAAAGCTCTCGGGGTTTTGGATATGCGCGCGAGTGGGTCGGAGCGTAGACTTCACCAGTCTGAACCGCTCTCGGTGTACGTTGATATTCAATGTGCCTCTTACCATACGGTGATCGCTCCCAGTTTTCACTTGATTGATCACAGAGACATCATTGAATATGTTCCGTTTCGTAGACATGATGAAGTCAATCTCGTTTCTCGTGGAACCATCAGGACTCAGCCAGGTCCATTTTCGGAGCGGCTGTTTCTTGAAAAAAGAGTTCATCATATAGAGTCCCTCCTTTTCCATGAAATCAGCGAGCATCTGTCCCCTCTGGTTCCGTTGCCCATACCCAAATTGCCCCACTCTCAACTCTGCCCCGCTTCGTTCGCCGAGTTTTGCGTTGAAATCACCCATAACAACGTTGTAGAAGGTCCTAGAGGTATGCATGGCTTTGGAAATGTCCTCATACATAACCTCTACATCATCATCTGGATGCGATGATGTGGGTGCGTAAACCTGGATGACCTTCAACGAATACCGTTTGGTAATTCTGAGTATCAGGTACGCTACCCTGTTGGACACGCTGTTAACTTCTACAACGCTGTTGACGAGAGATTTGTGGACGAGGAACCCGACACCACCTTGGGACTGGTGTTCGCCCTCCCGGTAGTAGAACAAGTTACCGGATTTGAGGATTATCGTGTCCTCCCCCTCTCTACGGACTTCCGACAATCCTATAATATCCCAGTGTAACTTGTTTACTGCTTCTTCCAGTTCGAAGATCTTTTCGTCGGTCCTCAAAGTGCGTGCGTTGTATGTTGCCAGGTCAAGTCGTCGGGGTTGGCAGCGGAATCTCTTCCGGAGATTCTTAGCACCCCCTGCCCCGCCGTTACCGTAACCGCTGCCAGAGCTAGGAATAGCGGGGCTGCCGGGGACTGGGGGCCATTGCTGCCTTGTTATTATCATACGTGGATTTGCCATAATCACCACGCTTGGCAGGCGGGTTGGTGATCGCAGTGCTGACCTTCTCGCACCGATAACGCTGCTGCCCGTTATCGGTCTGTGGCATTTAGGCCAGCGGAGAATGGATATACCGCCATTTGTCGGTGGGATGTTATAAATAGGAAGTGTCGGTAATTCAAGAAAGGGAGTTACGGGGGGTATTTGGGTTGGGATTAGGACATTACTGCCGCGGAGAGGATAGTGTAGAGCGGTAGTAACAGCTCGAGGTACCCGGGGTCGCTTACCCGCGTGCTTAGTTAGTAACCGGACAGATTATCTGACTAAGCACCCTCTGGATCAAACTTATGTGGTCCAATATATGTTACAGTCAACACTTCAATATAGGTATAAAAAGCAAATGATACAGTTAGAACTATTAATTGTTTACATTAATAGTTCTAACTGTAGTTTTTAATGTATTTTGAGCTATTTTTGTCAAGCATATCGCGTATTACAGTTTGAGAGTAATGTTAGTGTAATAATGTCGGTACAGGCTTCATAAGCAAAAATTCTGTTCCCAGCATTTATCCTATCATGAATTATATTCGGGGCATTGCATCTCTGAAGTTTTCTAGGTCAATTAAAAAAATTGGGTAAGATGCTGTGCTTGACAAGTATTGAAATAACTTACCTCTTACTAAATTACCATTTTAGATTATTTCAGCCCTTATTAAAAGGTGAGGTCAGAGTCAATTCCTAAAAAGGCAACTTGTTTAACGAAGCACGGCCAGTCGTCAAAGACCAACAATTTTTTCCTTTATGAGTATAAAATAATTAACTCATAAGCTCAACTATAAACTATTTAAAACATATATATAAAACATTTTAGTAATAAATTAATTACTCAAGTTTTTCGGGTTAATTTCCAATGGCGGAAAGTGCCTTTCTCGATTGTGAAATACATGTATACAGAATGTTAAATAGACACTGCCGCCTATTCAAGTATGTAAAAAAAACAGGAAATTAATAACTATACAATATACTTCACCTGTACAATTTTTCGAGAAAATTGCGTCTCCGAAGAAACCAGGAGCACATAAATTGCAAGCTGCTCCTGCCGTATTGTTGACGCATTTTAGACAATTCCCTGTGATACTGTCACAAGAGCCTGGGTCTTCTGTGTTGATATTCCCGGAACAGTTACATGGTTTACAATAGTCACCTAATAAACAGAAAATTTTCTATTAGCTTTTCTTTTCATGGAAATGAGACCATCTGATATATTCTTACAATTTTTTTTACATTGACAGAAAATGTTGTCGCTTGTAAAGTAGTCTGTAAATGTCAAACGTTACATTTATACTATAATATAATATCAACTGACCAATATCTTCAGGAACTCCATAATATCCTGCAGCACAGTATTCACACCTTGCACCTCCATAGCCAGGTTTACAATTACAGGATATGAGGGATCCGTTTTCACTCAAGTCACAACTTATTGCGAAACTGTTATAAAGTAAAAGCTTTATACAATAACCACCATTGCTAATTTGAAATTATTACAATTTAAGTAGATGTTCCAAACATTTGTAATAATACACATACATAGCATCACGCCTCATTCCCATAGGGGTAGGCAGAGACCACGTCATTCCACTTGCCACGATCCTTGCATATCTCCTTCGCTTCTTTCATTCTCATTAAACCTTTCATACAAGTTCGTCGGTTTAGAGTACTCTTGAGCTGGCCTTTATTTAAAATGTCCTGGATTTGGTCCAGGAACGTTCGCCTTGTCAGTCTCCTTTCATTCATTCTCTCCACGTGCCCAAACCATCTAAGCATACATTTCTCAATTTTAGTCACTACATCTTCTTTTATACCACAACGTTCTCTTATAACACTATTTCTTACTTTGTCACTCAGTTTCAATCCTCTCATACTTCCCAACGCTCTCATCTCTACCGCATTTATTTTACTTATGTGATTCTTCTGCCATACCCAACTTTCACTACCATACATAAGTGTTGGTACCAACACTCCGTGTATGTCCCTTTTATTCTGACACAAGCACTAGCACCCTCATAGAGAGCCTTCAATGCTTGAATCAGACTACCGCTCACACCATACGTAAATAACGTTGACCACAGCTCATTTCTCACCACTCGATCATAGGCCTTTTCTAAGTCTATGAAAGCGCAATAAACTTTTTGTAATAATAATGCATTAATTTTCTAATAAATGCTATAGAATAATAAATACAAAATACTTACTTGTTAGAAGCGTATGGTATTGGACAAGCGCAAATAAGACAGTCATTGGGTGTGCCGACTGTTGCATTCCCATGATACCCCGGGATACATTGTTCACAGTGATCGCCCATAGTATTGTCAGTACATTCCTGCAAATTAAGTGAAATTTAAGATACCAAACAAAATTCAACATCAAATTTTGCAGAACAAAATAGATGTTTGTAATGTGCAACTATATGATTCTATTGGTTTCGTAGGTTATATTTAAACTATGACATGAATTTAACGTATACCTAGATATTTCAAGCGACGAGCGGTACTTTTTGGATAAAATAGCGACCGGTGACCCACCTAGAAGTAATTTGTTCCTCTAACGGGGATGGGGAGGGATCTATCGAATTTCTGCCTAGGCTTATCATTCTATCATCTTCGGATAATAAAAAAATAAATTTATTTTTAAATTTGACACTTTTGCTCTCATGCTTCTCATTTCAATGCAAGGTGAAGTAAGCTTTCACAAGGAATGATCACCTCATGTTTCGAACGACAATATGTTACTGGTAACACATAGGAAAATTATTTTATATTTAACCATGTCTAAATGTGATACGTCCCTTGAATTATATCGTCGTACTGAGTCTATAAAGTTAAGTAAAATATCCTAATTTTGTAAGATAGTGTTTCAAAGATGAATTATTTATAACTGTACTACCTTCTGTAGTTGCATCATACTTTATTGCTATATGATTTAAAAGAAACGTCATAACGTCTTAAATTCAAGTTGGCTGTTTATACCTAGTAACCATCGATGTGTTGTTATATTTAAAACTAGCAGACCCGACAGACTTCGTTCTGTCAAAAAGATTTGGAATGTGGCAGATTTCAGTTTTACGAATGATTTTCGAAATGAAATTACAGCAGTACTAAATATCTATAGCTCTTACATTTTTTGACGATTTAATTTGGTCGGGTTGTGACTATTCAATTGATATTGAACTTTATGCAACGGTAATAAAGTGCAAATTGACTCTTTGACGTTAGGAACAGACCTACATTGCTTAGACAACTTTAGGTACTTGTAGTTTAATATAAACTTTATTGTATGTCAATAAAGGTTATATTGGCTCTACATTTAAGTTAGAAAACGTTTGTATGGGAAACAGAAAAGCGCTGTTTTCAGGGATTTCCCCTGCAATTATTCTAACTTTTCTTGCCGTTAAACCATTCTTGGATTTCAACGAACATTAAAAAAAAGAACTCGCAAAATTGACCCAGGCGTTGTTGAGTTATGCGCTTACCAACACATTTTGCAATTCATTTTTATATTATAGATTATTAGTGCGATGAATTAATAATAAAATAAAATTATATATCAATCAAACATACCAAGCAAATTCCAGTGTTAACGTCACATTCTTTGGAATGACCATTGCAATTGCAAGGTACACAAAATCCTGCATGAGGTCCTGAGCTAACTCTATAGTGCCCTTCGGCACATTGTTCACAGGAAAGACCTCTATATGCCTTTGGACATTGACAGCTTTCGATTGAAATAGCTCTTCTATCTCCATATGCATATTCCTCCATTCCAATATCCATAGTAACTGCCATCAATCTATAAAATTTTAATCGAATATGTTGTCTTTGTATGAAAAGTTATGATACTCGTTAGTTTGATTAATCCTAGGTAAAATCCTTCTCCAATTGATAAAAGTAAGTTATAACACAATTATGTGTCAAGCATGACAAACACTGCCATGGCTCATTATTAGGTAAAGTAACAGTTAAGTAGTACTTATTTGAGATTTAAAAAAGATGAAATTTGTCAATACATAACCTCGATGATAATGTATATGGTTAAGAGGGACGCCAGGAGACCGTCAACATTGTTACTTGTTAGGTATAAAATATTTAGAAAACTATAAGTATTTATATTAAATTTATATATTTATATTAGATTTACAAAACCATAAGGTTTTCTAAATATTTTATAGGAATCTAAGAGAAAGGTAGATTTAGTCATTACGACTATTAAACATACCTAGTAGTAACAGCTTCATGCCAATAAGTAGCTCTAATATAAATACTAGTAACATTAACTAATATATTCATAAACTGGTCTCTTGAAACAGCAGATCCGTCTAAGTTTGTGAATTCTTCTTCCACTATCCTCACACTGTGTACCCAGTTTTCAATAGATGGAGGTTGTTCTATACTATTGTGAACAATATAGCCATTTGATCCTCCAATTATTACATCACCTGCAAGTACTGCGTGCCCGTCCTCGCGTGTTGTATAGAAAATAGCATAAGTAAGATATCCTCCGTATGACGTTAAACGTTTACCTGTATATAATTAAAATATTATATAACGCTTATTATTTACAGAACACTTACACTTACACTCTTTATTGTTACTTTTAGTATGCCTCTAAAGATTTTCATCACATTGTAAGATTAAATATGGTACCGAAATTTAATTAATCATTGAAATTTAATAAAATGTCAATTAAATAATTTATATATACAAAACAATACAAACATATCCAATTGAGTGTTTAGACTAACAAAATATATAAAATTCAGAGCTTTTTTATGTCAGCGCGTTTTGGATTATATAAATAACATTTTATTATGATATATGTGATGTATGATTTAGATTAGATGTTGGTGAGAAGTTAATTGCTTGTCATCTCGTATATTACTGATCTATTTCACAATAACGATTGAATACACCAATGTTAAGATAATAGATTGGTATAATGACGAAGTATTCGAAATTATAGCAGTAAAGCAGTCTTTTATAAAGATTAATAATGTTCCTTACCTAGATAATAATCGGGTGCTCCGAAGTAAATAATTTTTTGCTGATCACCATCTTTGGATGCTAAGTCGGCACCAATCACAGAATCATTTAATATATTTGGAGTGGTTTCTATTGGGAAAATGTTCAATGTTCGATTGGCCTCTATATTTACTAGATACCAACCGATCATACCATTTATCTGTAAATAAATGGTAATAAGTTCATTTAAAAGGTCAAGATACATATTAGAGAGCCTAGATGCTGCTAATTGTTATACTGTACCTCCACCCAAAATAAATTTGAACTGCTACACCTCGTAGTTTTTCCAAAACAGTAACATTTGGTGCATCCATCAGGATTATACGGTTGCAGATTGAAGTATTCTTCTTTGCAAACGCTGCAGTCCTGTTAAAATATGAATACTTCATTATTATAATTTCTTTTGGCTAAAGTGTAATACCGTGTGCCGTATAAAATAGGCAGTTTTCAGCTGTTAATTCAATTCAAAATGAAAACAATCAATAGTTACCAGCGAGGGCGGTATCTAGCAATCCAAAAAGTTAAAATTGTGTACATATATTCATGTAAATACTTGTCGCTTCAACCGATGGACGTCCACTGCTGGACATAGGTTTCACGTAATGATGTCCACAAGGCCCGATCTTGCGCCGCCTGGCTCCAGCGGCTACCGGCGACCCTCTTTATGTCATTGGTGCAACTTGTGGGTGGTTTCCCTATATTGCGGCGCCCGGTGCGGGGTCGCCACTCCAGCACCTTCGGGCCCCAAGCTCTATCGGTCCGTCGGACTATGTGCCCCACCCATTGTCACTTCAGGTTCGCGATTCGTAGGACTATATCGGTGACATTGGTTGCTACGGATCTCCTCATTTATAATTTGATCACCTAGAGAAACTCCCAGCCCTCTTCATCGCACGCTGAGCGACTCTGAGCTTTCGTATGAAGCCCACAGTGAGCGACCACGTTTTGGAGCCGTAGGTCATCACTGCCAAAACGCACTGTTCGAAGAGCTTTGGCACTAAGCGGTATCGGGCGACAATATCTGCCGTAGTTTCCCGAACGCTGTCCAACTAAGTTGGATTCAGCGTTTGACCTCCTTGTCGGAATTGGACCTATCTAGCTAGACTATGTGTCCCA
This sequence comes from Elymnias hypermnestra, assembly GCA_015832385.1. NCBI lineage: Eukaryota > Metazoa > Arthropoda > Insecta > Lepidoptera > Nymphalidae > Elymnias > Elymnias hypermnestra. The sequence goes on from JACTOM010000015.1 coordinate 148,137, forward strand.
GGTATGTATATTCGTCTACAATTTCGAGTGCTGAGTTCTCAACGATGACTGGGTGGAGCGGAACATGGATATTGGACATAACTTTCGTCTCATCCATGTTCATTTTTAGGCTCTCCCGTTGGGAAGCTCTGCTGAGGTCATCGAGCATTGCATTGACATCTTTCACAGTCTCTCATTCATGTAAATACTAAATACAATAAAATATAGTTCTCTCTCTGGACGTTTCGGATTTCCGTCACATCAGCCTATGAGAGTGAAGGAATAGAGAGTGCACTTGTGTGTTACGCCTGCCAACCGAAAGTGGAGCAGCGTGGTGGGTCAATGCTCTAACAACCCTCTTTCCTATGAGTGAGGAGGTCTTTGCCCAGCAGTGTGACGTTAATGAACTGCTACTTACCTTATTAGATATAATTTATACAGTCTATATATATAATATGTTATTAAAATTTTTAATCGTTAATGAAACACTTTTTATTCATCCACTCAAGTTCTAATTCATTTCTTTCAAGTTGTAGTGTATTGTAAATACAGTTTCAATTCTTTCAAGTGTAATGTAAATACAGTTTAATTGTTTTTGAGAAGAACCCAAGAATATGTCATGTGTTTAAGAAGTTCGTGCTAGATAGCGTAGGACATTATATAATCATAAGTTCAATACGACAGTAATGTTCTGGTAGTAATCTTACCTGGCCTCTGACATATTTTTTACAATAACATTGAGCAGTATTTTGATCGCAAACATCATCAGTGGTACCATCAACGTTACAAGTACATTCAGGACAATCCGGAAAATCATAATGCCCGGGCAAACAACGGTCACATGCTCGTCCTATAACGTTTTCTTTACACCTGGAGAAAGATAAATATATGTATTTCATTGCAAAGAAATTGTGCAGTGCTTAAATTTTTTTTTGGGTTAGAGAGAACTTCAGATCTCATGTCACACTCGTTACTTTTTATTTTGCACTCATAGACTTTTTAGATAATTATCTTAAATACTTCTCCGTAACTCTGATAAATGTAAAGATTTTTTAATGATGGTCTACAGCACTTAATAAACTTAATAAAGGGGTTGTTCTCTATGCATTGTTTAACGTTAAAAACATAAAAGAGTCAACGTTTTTATGTACGTACAACAAGTTTTCTAATACGTATACGAAGTGAACTGTCATAACGTTAACTGCCTTGAATTTGTTTCTTAGCGACACTCTTGGACCCATATTGCAAATCGCGCGAACGGCTCTTTTCTGCAGCACAAATATTGCATCTATATCAGCAGCATTACCCCAAAGTAGAATACCGTATGACATATTGCTGTGAAAATAGCTGAAATATGCCAGTCTGGCAGTATCAACATCTGCCAGATGACAAGACAAGCCGCAGAGCTGAGCCGAATCGATAGACCACTTATATTGGGGCCCCACTTTATTTATTATCTAATGTAATATCTAATGTTTTCCTAACGTAAACATATACGTTGCTTTAGCTTTTTTACATTGAAGCAAGTTATATTAACGTTATATTGTATATCGTAGTCACTTACTCGCAGTTGCCACTGTCGGCCTCACACTGTAACTGGTTGTCAACTACACCTAAAGCGTTGCAATTACAATCATCGCAACCACGATGTATGTCAAAGTTGAATGTGAAGGGTTTGCAACGGTCACAATTTTCACCTTCCACGTTGTTCGGGCAGATACATAGTCCTATAATTTCAAAATACATTGCTATTTCTGCTGGAACACTTATTATTTAATGGATTAAAGTTTAATGTTAAGTATGTGTTTATGTGAGTGTAAGTTGACGTTAGGTCGAAATTCTATTATTTCGTAATTGTATAATTAATATGTCCTTGTTCTAATCATCAAATGGCTTTCAGATGTGAAATTTTAGGTTCAGATTATATTACCAGTGCCATGTAACTAGAAGGAAGTAACTCATGATGAAATTGATCTGTTTTGAAGTTGCACAAACTGTAAATCAGTAAAATTAAAATTATTGTTTGATTCTGACGTTCGCCTTCATTTCGTGGGTAAAATTTTAATTCATACTGAAAGATTGTTCGAAAATAAGACAACCTTAGTGATTATATATATTTCAAATTCTTTATTCAATTAGGCCTTTACAGCATTTTTGAATTGTCAAACATCGCTGTCATATTATTTCTAACGTAGGATCGATGGTGATATTTGATAACAACTTAGTATGTAAAGCTACGATGGCTGCTTCACGCATTGTTCTGAGAAAAACCCAAAACAACCTCAATCGGGTTATAGACATTAATGTATAATATTAATTTTACCGTTTTCGTCACAGATTGCTGTAGAAGGGCAATGGCACGGTCTGCAGTTGGGGAAGCCATAATAGCCGATCCTGCAAGAGCTGCAAGTTCTACCAATAACATTATCCTTGCACGGACATTGACCACCGAAGGTGTTGCATTCCAGTTCGGTTGATCCCATAAAATCACAGAAGCAACTCAAGGTTCCGCTATTATATTCAGCTGTTATAGAGAACATGGCGTCGCGGCAGAAACCTGTACATGACGATTTAATACAATTAGTATATTATATTCCTCTTCTAACCGAATTTCGGCTAAGGCGTTCTGAGTTAAGCCATTTGCGCAGGAAATATTATTATGCATAACCGGATACGCAAATACAAGTGCTCTCTTTATTCTTTCGCATTCCAAACTGATGGGACGGTAACCCGACACGACCTGTAACAGGTCAGGCACAGGATTGACGGCTTAACATACTGTCCAACGCAAGGGGTGAATTATGAGACATCATCAATTTGCTAATTTCGGGTAAATACTAAGAATATTTTAACAGGCACCCGTTAAGGAGTAATGAAGAAATATCATTGATTAAATCGGCGAGACACGGTACTAGAATGAGGGCTAATGGCAACGAAATGCTCATCGAGCTTATAAGGCTACTTAATATGTAACAACAACAATAAATAAAAATGTTAACAAAGCAAACAAACCGCCTTCAGCACATACCAAACAAATTGAAAAGTAAAAATTATTGCATATTCTTTTTTAGAGTTCTCCTAAGTAAAATGAAATGAAAACTACTAGACTACTTAAAAGTCTCTAAATTATTAAGATAATATAATGTAGTTACAATTATTATTATATATGTAGCCAGCCAATTAAATACACGATAAATATTATTAAGGATAATTCGGTTAGATCGGGATCGAATTTGAATGGGGTCACTCATTAAAATTTATGAGGTAACACACATAAAATAGTACAGACTAATTGCATACTGATCATCTGATTTTTTGAATAAATTGAAATACCTGTTTCATTTGAGGAAATGTAGTAATGATTCGCGGCACACTTTTCAAGGAAATCTCTTGTATAATCTATCATATTTGCTTCTTTTAATACAGATTCCTTGAAGTCTGATTTTTCTATGACAAGAACGTAATCCAACCACACTTCTTTGCTAGTTCCATCCTTTCATAAAATAAAGAAAAATATTTATATTTATCATTAATTCCTATTTCATTGAATAAACAAACATAATTTAAAAAAAATCTTCAATTCTCGACTGCAAAGTCCTCTACCATTTATTTTCTTATTTTGCCTAGCCTAATATAAAAGTCGATTAAATATTTGAATATTTCGTTAAAACTACGTTATTATATTTGTTAACAAAAACAATAAAATTTCATAATGAACTGTTTTTTTTAACTACTTGTAAAATGAAAGTAGAATTAATTTGTTTTTGTTCTATATATGCAAAATTGAACATGATACTGTATCTAATAATAAACATTATATTATGTACCTTAAATGTCATAGTAAAGTTCCCAGCAACACTAAATTGTGTATTCCCGTCAGGTTGTTTAACGAGTGCTCTACATCCAGAGTTTGAAGGGCAGTGTTCAACAGCAATAGATGCTTCATATTGTTGACTATCAGTGGTTAAATTTACATTTACAATACTTTCTGTAAATAAAATAATGATTATTATAAAATTTTGTGTACAAAATTGCACATACTTAAACTGTCGGTAATTTTATGGCATGGCACAAAGAATAGTAATTTTAAAGTTTAGTTCTAGTTTCGATAATGGTGAAATCATATGTATAGGCATATAACGCACACACACTCAGAAACATACACGGATACGCTTCCACACATAAGCATAGACGTACATATTCTCCCATACTCGTACACACTGGCTTACACAAAAAAACACGAAACGCACCTGTAATTTCTATAAATACACTTAACGTTGTTTCTTTTTTTCTCGATAAATACGTTATTTTACTTTCTTTAGAAAGGGTAAAATTAAATTTTATATTAATGTAAGTTTGCGCTTTAGTGGCCACGAAGACGAATTTCCTTAATTGTGAGGTCGGAGTATCACAAAAAATGTGATCCTACTATTATAATAAAAAAAATAACTTCACTTCATTTCACAAGACTAAGAATTTGCATTTGTGCACCTACAGTGTTAATAATATATGTTATTAGTAAAGTATATAAACACTTTGTTACCTGGATGATCTGGTTGATAATAGTGGACCACAAAAATGTAATTTCCCGGAGACGGTACTCTTGATTCGATCTTTACAGATTCCAACTGAGGTGCGAAGAACACAACCATAGTGGAATTATCAAGAATTTGAGGTCGAAGATCACGGTTCCCTCCTACGCCACTTTCAACTTCCACCTTGAAATCATAATGAGCTATATAAAAAATATCACATGACTAATATTTGAGCTTTGGAAGAATAATAGCAAATACAAAAGCTTTATATTACGGCAAACCGTATGAACATTAGACAATCTGTTTAAATCACTCAATAACACCACATTTTTTGGCGTTCTTTTTTAGTCGATTTGAGTTTCTAAAACGAAAAAATATCGACGAATCTGGGTACTGCTGTGCCCTTCACTAAAATTAAGGAAATTTTGGCCACATTGTCCATTGTATTATTTATCCGAATTTACCTTTTTAGAGTCCACAGCCGTAGAGAATACGGCGGGACTACATTGACCATTACGTCGTAGACAGTATGGACGTGGAGTTATATAGTCGAGATGCCATTCAGCTTCAGGAATTGCTATGATTGATTTAATGCCAGCAAGAGTTCCGGTGTCGCCCTACAAAAAGTAAATTATTAATATAAATTTATTTACAAAGAACACAACAGGCAACACATGAAGGAGATTTAATACACAGTTTTCCTAATTATTCAGAATGTATAGGTATGAAAAAGAAATTGAAGTGTACAGACTAATGGAACGAATATTTTAATTTAAGATATCGAGAGAACGGAATTTGCTACCGTACCAAGCAGTCGAGACCTATCCAATCTTGGATACTGTACATATTCTGAGACTACATTCGAGTGGTCGGCGGCTATAACAGTGCCCTAGGGCACCCTTTAACAGAGGAGGTCAGGGCCCTGTTACGACTGTATAAAAAAGGACGTCGAGGTATGCAATATTTATTTATTTATTAGGTTTACCAACAGATTATACACTTTACTAAGTTTAAAAGAATAACAAATAACTATATTTATGGTGTAAATCCAATTACAGGCAAACCAGCATGCGTTTTTAATTGCACATGTGCGGGGTTGCAACTTTACATATAAAACAACTAAATAATGTAAAAATGAGAGTAGTAAATTACGCTAATGTTAAGCTATGCTAAAAGTTACAAAGAAAAAGGAAAATCTAAATTTTAAATATATAAAAACATGAATAGAAAGCATAGATATATTATGTGGTTTTTGCACTTTTAAATTGATGCAATAATTTCTTGTAATCCTGAAGGGAGGAGGAGTGGATGTCAACAAGAGTAGTTTTGATGAGCTCATTATGAACGCTGTGGGCACCGAGATTCGTTCTATATGATTTTGTAATGAATGGTTTGAAGTTAGTGAAACGTTTTATTCGTGGCACAGAGAAGATAATAGTTATTAAAAAGAATATTTGGAAAGACTATTTTGTTATTTAAAATTTTGAATAAAAATACTGGATCAGAGACCCACCGACGATTTTCTAGCGACGTAATATTAAAGAATTTTAATCTATCATTATAAGAGGTTAATTCAAACTGCTTTTTTCATGTACAGACAACAAAAAAAGGAGTAACAATATATCTTCAACAGTTTTTAGTTTACTTATATTGTAATTTGAATGGAGGACGGTACGGAGCGACTTAGTCCTTTTAGGACCAAGCTCCATTAAAGTAGAATTAAAAAAGGTTCACCATTAACTTAACAAAAAAGTAACATGAGTAAAATAATGATATCTTATAGAAAAATGATCTTGCATTTCGTTTAATTATAGATGCTGATTATTAACAGTGCTATATAAACAAATACATGCGTATAAAATTGAATTATTACTGCAGTAAAATTGCTTAAAAAGGTACAGTATAAAAAGTATAAATAAAAAACGGTTTTTGAGATTTTTGGGCGAGGAAATCCGTTTCTTTGTTTAGATTATCGGACTATTAGTTGATTCAGCATATTTACGTCATACGAAACAGTGCTAGGCTGTAGTAATAATATACCTTTTTAATGACGTATGTTATTAGATGGAATTTAGTGACGCAACGTCCCAATATTAAGAAGTTTAGTAGAAGTCGAAATTTTGTCAATGGAAAAATTAGTGAAAGAACTCGAGTGACGGACTAGGTTATAAAAACGACGAAATTTATCTTATATTTTTAGTAAAAAGATACCTACATATTTTAAGGGTTATTTTCCTACTGCATAATTTTTCTCACAAAATGAAAACTAAGTTAAATATAAAACTAGTATATATACATATTAATCGATACAGATAGAATAACGTAAATATCCGTTATAGGAACTTTGGAAAGATTCATATTGGCTCTTATATATGACCCTCCGATATATAAGTAGTAAAAGTAAAGTAAGTAGCAGCCCATTAACGTCCCACTGCTGGGCACAGGCCTCTTCACTCCGAGGAGCGAGGGTGTTTTTTAGTTCTTTGACCCACCACGGTGCTCCAGAGCGGTTTGGCAGGCATAGTACACAAGTGCACTCTCTATTCCTTCACTCTCATAGTCCGACGTGACGGGAATCCGACACGACCGGAGAGAGATCAGGCACGGGACAGACGGCTTAACGTGCTCTTCGAGGCACGGGGGTGTATCGCACCGCCAACTTCCCAACTTCGGGCAAATATTGAGAAAATCTTAATAGAAAACTCAATATTGATTTTTGAATTGGCCCGACTCGGGACTCGAACCCAGGACCTCAGGTTTGTAGTCGAACATGCTAATCACTAGACCAATGAGGTAGGATATATCAACTGATAAATCATTAAAAATAAACAAGAACATGAATTTGTATACAAGAACTATTTTATTATGATTTATGCTACTTACTTCTAAATATATTGTGTTATTAGGATCTTGAATGTTGAAATAATCAATTTTTGATAGAACATCTACCACAACTTGTCGGCAAGATGCTGTATATGGGCAATCGTTTAAATTTGCAAAAGAGTATGATGCTGGTCTGTCTCCTGACTGGAATCTAATAGTAACGACTCCTCTAGGTAATAAGTCATAAGGATCACTGGAATTTGTTTGACTTAATGCAACGGCCGTTCTATTGATCGGTGTAACGTATTCTATTACCATAACGTAGAGCCCGTTAGGCTCTATTACCATGTCATATTTAAGCTCCTTTTGTATGTTATTTATGATCGGTATGTCATTTGGTCCCGCATTGTATTCTTTTAGTTGCTGAAATAAAACATGTAATATTAAAAAAAATCCTACACCATATAGCATTAACTTTTAATACTCATTACATATAAACCGTTAATATTACGCGTGCTTTCAAAAGTTGGCGCTGTAAAATTGAATTAATTAATTCATATTGAAAAGATCTGTATACGCATCAAGTTGCATCCTCTCCTTCATAATTTACAAAGTAATAATTAAAGGTCACAAATGTTTTCATTAAGAGTATCTAAAGATTTGATCAAGGTTAATTACACATCATTATACGTGTTTTACCACTTTAAATTATGATTTTTTAAATATACTTTTAGCTCCTTATAGTACTATTAGACAGTAGACTGTATTACCTCAGGATCATCGATAAACTGTGAGACAGCTGAATTAGATTCCCATGTGGTGGTAGAAGGATAGTTGTTTACATTAGGGTAAGCAAAATGTCGACACAGTTTCCTTTCTCCAATAATACATGGTTTATCGACAACCTTTGTTAAAACTGTGGCCTCGTAGTATTGTTGAGGTATCAATACAAAGTAGTCCTGCAATTAAACATAAAAATTAGTTGTATACTAATGTTTTAAAATATAAAAATTGAAATCCTTACAATCATAATTTCTTTTGTGGTCTTGATGGTGACAGTCCAATTGCCTGCATTCATTACGAATGGTGCTGGATCATTTCCTTTTTCTCCTAAGACAGTTATTAGTTGCGGCTGATGGGTAGGTCTCAAATAAACATTAAACCTGGAAATATTGTTAAGTTTTTACACTAGATTTGGATATAGGTAGATTTTATAGTACGCAGTATATGTAAATATGTTTCAAATTTAAGATTCCACAATCTGGTTTGGATAAGCCTCAAAATTATTTACGTAAAAAATATTTTTATATAAAAGACATATTATAACAAAGATTATTTAAGTAATCAAAATGTTTGATATTGATACCACTTGCACGTGGAAGCTAAATGAGGAATAAAGCGTAACTACTGACTTTATTGCTGATTTCTTCTCAGTAAAGTCAAATATCCGAACCGATGCAACGGACGGACTAATGAAGATTCAAACCAACTAGAATAATATGCCATTTAAATCAAAAATTAATTTTATAAATTTTGGTCGTCTTTGTTGTTTGCTTTAATCTTGTTACCGAATCAGCTGCACCGATTTTAACGAGTCTTTCACTGACAGTTAGTAAATGATATAAAACATAATAGAGCCTCTGTTAATATTTTATACATACATATAATATAGTATATTAACAGCGACTAGTCGACGGAATCACCGGTTCCAAATGGGTGTCCGACAAGGATCGATACTTGGCCCTTTTTTTCTTAATATATATAAATGTTTTAGCTTGAACGACAAATGTGATATTGTGCTATTTGGCGACGACACGTTCCTCTTATTTATTACAATTAATTTTGACGATGTAAATAGTACCCTGTCACTAGTCACACAATGATTTACAGTAAACAATTTAATATTAAGCCCGGCAAAGACTAAGTATCTCGAATTCATTTTGCCAAATGCATAAGAAATTTGTATAAATATTCAAAATAAATAAATTAATAGTTTTCATTTAATACTTATGAAAGCTTACACGGTAATTATATCACATAAATCTTTTTTTATTTTTATGTCTCTATATTTGTACTCGTTAATTTCTGAAACAACTGAACAGATTTTGACAGGATTTTACTATTGATATTATAAGGAGTAACATTGGCTACTCTTAGTACCATAAATATATTTAATTCAGATACGGCATACCCAACCTGTGGCAATATAGTCTGTAACTAAAAACGAGTTTCCCCATGTTTTAGGGGATAGAGAACTAAGCGGGTTATATCGCGGGAATCATACATACACATGTATGTAGATATACATATATTATGTATAGCAATGAAATAACACGAGTACATATATTATTTTGTAAAAATTTATGATTAGACCAGCGGATTTGTAAGTCTTGATATTTTATTACCTTTGCTGTGTTTCAATAAAACTTTCAGGTGTAATAATAATGTTTGCAGTGACTGGATCCTTTAGTGGATTGGCGTATTTTAACACCATGCGATATAAAGATGATTTTCTAATATGTACAACGTTGATAACTTCATTCTAAAATTGTAAAAAAATAACTTTACTATTATTGCTGTTTTACACAATTAATATACCAATATATTTAGGAATCTGATATGTATGGTTTAAATGGATTAAGATTATATTTTTAACATAATTCTACTTGTCTATCGATATAGCGCTTTCTATATCCATAGACAAGTAGAAGCAAATACTGGTATAGTACGTAACAATTAATCATGATATCAATTTTTGTGGCAACGTGAATGGCGACATTTAGAAAAGAAAAATTATAAGTAGTTTAGAATTTTTTGATAGATCACGACAAGTGATTGATGAAAAAGACACCAACGTCATTTAGAATGCAAAAAAAATTGTTAAATAGGCCATTTTTGTATGTCGAGTACTAACGTTTTCAAGGTAAGTTGCTTTCAGTGCTTTGATCGCGTGATAAATTTTTCATGTCAAAAAAATAATAAGTACATTACAGTATACGGGACTAAGTTACGTTTTTACTAAATTGACGTCTCAGCGCTAACAATCCATATCGGAACACACCTTTAATTAATGTTCAAAGATTTCACAAACCTGTAATAACGAAAATACAACATATCCTTTCCACGAGTAACCGGGGAATACGTCTTCTGAGTTTCTGTATCTTACAGGTCCAGATTGGGTAAGGCCTTCCTCTACTTCATATTGGAACTGATGGAGGGTTGGGAAGTAGTGTGCGCGAATGGGCCTATCACATCGACGACCCTCAACGCGGGAATGACATCGGCACCTTCCGGTTTCCTTATCACAATTGTTGTCAATCGATCCACCGATATCACAATCACAGGCTATAATAATAATAAATATCACCACAAACTGTATATAAACTACCTAGCCATAAAAGAAGAAAGATGTATTAAATTATTAAAATTCCTTGAAAACTATTCTATTTATAAAAAAAATACAAAGAACAATCTTTTTATACAAAGACATTAATGACACATGACATGACACTGTTATTGTGTATGGTGATTTAATAACAATTTATTAGAGGATAATAAGTAGATACCATAAGAGTTCTGATGGCCAAAAGTCAAGGTTTAGAGTACTGGAGAGGCACCACCAACTTCTCTTATTATAAGTAATCTGTTTAAAATTCATCATTGCGCTTTTTGGTGAAGAAAAATATTTTGAAGACACTGTATATTCCTGGGACAATTCTGAGATGTATGGACCTTACAAACCCGCAGTAGAGTAGTATGAGCCTATGCCATAAGAAGCGTTTCGAAATTCAAAAAAATACAAAATATCTTTATTCAAGTAGGCATATTACAGCACTTTTGAATCATCAAATTATATTTTTTTTCCACACTCTGATTCTAATATACATCTGACGATGGTACTGAAGAACGGCTTAAAATATAAAGTTAGAGGGTTCCTTCGCACCCTGATCCGAGAAGAATCCACAATAAACTCAGTCGGGTATTCTTTTTTGTTACCATCATCATAATTCAATATCATATTAGTTTACTATATTTCAATTCAAATTAGAGCAATTCGTTCACTCCCACGCGTTTCTATCGTCTAAGTAGTCTTGCAACTTATAATACGATTTTTCTATCAACTTTATTTTAACAAAGACTTTGAATTTATTAATTGGCATCTTTAGAACGTCTTGTGGGAGTTTATTATAGCAACGTATACAGTTACCCTTAAATGAGTTGTTAATCTTATGCAGCCTACTAGAATTTATAACAAGTTTGTTTTGGTTTCGTAAGTTATATGATGTACATTCACTCTTTTTATTAAAAGAGTCAATTCTTTTATGTACGTACAACAAGTTTTCTAAGATATATACGCAGTGAACTGTCATTATGTGTTTTTAAAGATAGGGCGGGTCTGTGTCCAACGGTGTGACGTGAATAGGCTGGTGGTTACCTTTTACAATTAGATAACGAGGTGGATTTTACCTGTACAACCGAAGAGATTTTGCGTTTCTAGTTTATAGAAACCATCTTGACATTGTTCGCACTTTCTCTCCCCAATATGCAGTTTGCATGTACATTGTCCTGTTCGAGTGTTGCACGCTCCTAATCCTCCGAGAGTGCCGGCTATATTGCAGCTACATTCTTAAATATAAATTTATAAAATAATATTAACAATATTAGTAATAATTTCTTATTTCATGACATGTTTATAAACAAGTTTTCTATGTATATTACTCGTATACCTGTTCCTTTAAGTAACAAACAATTTTTACAGTATTATTTCATCGTAGGAACACTTTAATCTTTGCTACATATTTATCATGAAAATCTATGATTGACAAAAGTTCACTTTGTACTTGACTTGATAGAATATGTAATATCAGGTACCTTCACAGCCGAGAGGATTGTACTCTTGAAGATTCCAAAATAGGGGTTTGCAGTCATTACAAATTCGGCCTTGCACCCGGTCTTTACATTGACAGAGCTCACCAGCTGGTACAGAACCACACCCTGTGAAATAAAGTTAGAAGATATGGTATATTCCAGACAGATTAACGCTTGACTTAATCTCACCTAATGGTTAGTCATCATTTACTATCAGGTGAGATAATAGACTGTGTCATCACACAGTCTCATGAAAAGCGTGCTGATAAGAGGTAATTCATTTAGTATGGTTTCTACTGATAAAAAGCCACAGTCGAAAGCTCCGATCAGTCTAGACAAATTAGAAAATGCAATTGCCTAAATTTTCCATGCCGAGAATTGAACTCATAACCTCTGTAAGAGAAGCAAGCCCTGATTGCGCCAGCGCGGCCTTCAATTTATATATCCTCACCTAGCAGGAGTTTGAATTTGTCTGCCTAATTTTTTTGGAATATCTCTGATGCAAATTTAGGAGATGACATTTTCTAATTCATATTTCAGGATTGATGGGATGCTGCCACCATCCTGTCGCAAAGGAACAAATTTTCGTTCCGATACAGGTGATTTACCTCTTAAAATCATTTTATTGCACCGTTCATTATAAATTATTAAGAGGTAAATTATCTGTTATCCGATCCATGACTTTAAAATCAAAATAATACTCAAGTATACTCAACTAGATCAAGTTAGCTTTCCATCAAGCTTTAGTAATAAAAGTACTTACCAGCAAAAGAGGCAATGACACCTCTGGGGTCACAATTACATTCTTCACAGGCAGGGTAATTGTAGAATTGCTCTTTGCATTTATCGCATTTGTCGCCGTCGAAGTTTGGTTTACAGTGGCATTGCCCGTTATTGTCACATGTCGACCCGATAGTGCCTGACTCATCGCAGTTGCAAGCTGAAACAGCCTTTGTTAATTCTCAGAACGATATCATCGAGTAAATATAATAACGCTTTATAACAATAACATTAATTTGAATTCTTTGCTGACACAAAATAATAATATATCTCTTTTATTATCTTTCTTGTATCTAGTGAATGGGTTCTTAGTCTATTTCAATTGAATATGTGAACAGCTTTATTCTTAAGCTAAAAACGTATTCGCGAAGATAGAGCATTTTTTTTAAATATTATGTTATAACTCAATGTAGAAAATTAATAATAAATCATTAAGTAGCTACCAGCAATCTACTATAATAAAGAAATTTTAAAGAAGAGTATACCAAAAAACTGCAATTGTATCAGATAATGCTCGTACTTAATATTTGTCAAAATGGTGACAATAAGGTATTGGTGGAAATTTAAACTATTTCATATCTGATAGGTTAAATATTTTTCGGAACCAAAATATTGATTATTTGATGAGCGTTAATTTTTTTTTATTCATTCTGTAACGCATAGAGGTAACCTTATTGGTCTTGAATCCGTACATAGAATTGAAATATTTGTATACTTACGCAAACATTCGGGGAACTTAAAGTATCCCGGGGAACATTGATCACACTGCTTGCCACCGAAGTTACTGAGACAGTTGCATTTACCACTGGCTGAGCAACTAGTAGAAGTGGAGCCAGTTGGAGAGCAATTGCAAGGAACACATGACCTTTCACGATCTTTAACCTCTATGTAATACCTGTTTATTTAAAATAAATCGATATTTTTCTTGGCAAATAATTTAATGATAGCGTCGACGATGGACGAAATAAGTATATGCTGACAAAGTGTCATATAACGGCTAGCGATATTTTCGAGCTGATCTTTAAGAAGTTGAATGATATTACGCAATGTACACGTACACTTTTTGTTTATATTATACATCGACGCTTAAGAGCATAAACGAATTAATGCGCAAAATATTGTTTAAAGATTTGGAATAATATCGCTAACGTCAATCAGTATAGCAACAAAACTAACACATATATAGAGTTCAAGAAAAATAATCCTGGCTCATAAATACAAGTTTTTCTATTCTAGTTAACACTATTAGATTTACAGTTTAATGCATTTATGATTTAAGCCATAGATAGAATCTTGGGAGATTAAACAAAAGCTAGGGGGCTAATAGTCAGACGTTTAAGCCGTTTCAGATTTATTTAGCTAGTGGAGTTAATACACTCTTGTTCCCTTAACAAAATTTAATGCAATTTACTAGGAATGCTTACCGATTTCGTGGTTAAAGTTATATGCTTTATTTGCCAGGAATTGTTTTTATGTGACCGGAGTTAAACGAGTGTTACATTGAAAAGTAGACAGTTCTAGTACCTGATAATTCTTCGGCGGATTACCTCCATGTCAGATTATAAATGTTAAGAAATAGAGGGTTAACATTTGTTAACCCTGGTTTGTCGAAACCTGGTTGGATCTTACACATTATTATTAGAATTTTTACCCTGATATGCATTGATCACATCGAGTGCCTCCGAAGCCCGGTTTACAAACGCACTGACCAGTGACGTCATCGCATATATTGGGTTGTGTGCCACTTGTGTCGCAGTTACATTCTGCAAATATATTACTTAATTTTTAATAAATATTTTACTTCTTTCGAGAACATTTATAAAAAGAAGAAATTATTTTCACATCTTTTAATATTTTAAATAGATGGCCGCACAAATCTATCGCTGATAATGTAATAAAAATTTTATATATATAAAATCTTACGCTTGCATGTTGGGTAGTTGAAGTATCCTGCTTCACACTGGTTGCATGTTCTGCCATTATATTTGCTTTTACATGTACAGTTACCACTATTTTTGACACAGATTTGTGATACAGATCCAACCGAATTACACTCGCAATCTGAAACGTGGAGGTTTAAATTTGAAAACATCAAAGTTATTTTGAAATTCTTTGGTAAGAAAACTTTATATGATACAAGATGGAATACAACAATTTTTTGGTTTTATATTCATTAAGTAAAAGTAAAGATAAGTTTGAGTTTCGTTGTGCCAACAACCCTAACGCACGCCGAGCTGATGAGCTTATGCTGAAAGCACAGCAGTGCAAAACAATATTCTATCACAAATCCTTCACGGTCAGTGCTATAACCGTTCAAACAGCGTGTTGTGGCCCACTATCTGTATTTTTTTAATTCTCAGCATCTTTAACGCTTGACATGCTTGCATAATGCATTATGTATATATATGTCGGAGAATAAGAGAGAACGGAGAAACATAAAACACAGGGGCGTAGTGTTCTCCGCCGACATCGTTATTAATTAGATCCATTATTTAATTTCTTATTTTGTGGGCGTTCATGGGTACCGTTGGTGCAATCAAACACTGTATTAATTAACTCGGTTTATAATGTTCCCGATATCAATTTACACAAACTCATTAACACTAATAGCTAGGAACGCGACAGTTTCAACAGTTGACTGTTCCGATCGAGCGCTACTCGACAACTGTCGAGTGACTCCCGCCGGACTGCCACCATTGACTCTGTCGACGCCGATAGATGGCGCCAGCGTTCCACAGATATCTGCCCTCCGACACGGCCATCCTGACCTGCACACGTCCCAGTGTGCTGGCTAATCTGAAACTAAACCTCCACGAGAATATCTTGTTCCGATCGGCCAATCCTGACCACACCTTCAACAAAAATCATTAAACTAATAGCTAGAGCTAAGCATTTTGTTATTGAACGTGAATCCTTATATCCTCCACGCTACTTACAAATTTAATTCCTAATTTTGGTAACAATATCTAAACCTACCACCTCACTTGTTAATGACGCATTTCGTTATAGAACCTGAACCTTCACAGCCTGCACCCGCACTACATACAAAATTAATTTCTATGGTTACAAAATCTAAACATACCGCCTCATCTTTCAATGGCCACCTCGCCTTTTAATGGCCACCTCGCCCTTTAATGGCCACCTCGCCTTATAATGGCCACCTCGCCATTCAATAGCTAACTCGCCATTCAACCACCACCTCCCCATTGCTTTGTCAAAACGTGATTTATCATAAGCCGCACGCTCCATAATATTCACGGATGCAATTCAAAAATCTCATCACTATCGTCTACCTCAATCTTTACTTCACTATACATTATTGACAAAGTTCTCGCGACTTTACCTATCAAAAGCTCTAAAGAGAAATCTTTCAACACTCAGATTATCGTACAATTTATAGCCAATTGAACTTCTTCTAAAGCATCTTGTCAACATTTTCTATCGCTAGTCTTTAGCACGGTAAGAATTTTATGAGAAACATAACGCGCTCTACTTGCCCATTAGCATGAGATGGAGCTGTCGCTATGAGATTCATATTGATATTCTTACGTGCTCAAAAACACCAAACTTTTTAATCGTCGTACTATATGCCTGATTAGCAATTATTCGGGTAAGGGCACTAAAAAGCGCCAAAAATCACCGTGTTTATACCAACTACTTTAGGAATCAATGTTTATCGTGAGGAAAATCGCCATTTAAAACAATCACTATTGACCTCTTATCGTTCCTTCCACTAAGTTTACCCGTCGCGTTTATATGCACTGAATGGCACAAGCCACCTTAGATAAAGGATGCAATTCGAATAGAACCTTTACAGAATGAGTCTTCGCAACTTTAAAAGTAACGCAGCTATCCAAATAATTTCTAAAGTATTGTGACACATCCAGGAATCAGTAAAAACCTAATAGCCTTTCGGTTATTTTCGTGCTTAGTCCATATGATACGCAATTACTTATTAGTCCGAACTCAACATCCATTTTTAATTTACAGCTATGTACACAACAGCTTAACAACGATCTAGCCTCTATTAAAGAATGGTCTAACGGGCTCATACTGAATTCACAAAAATGCACTTATTTATTTCTAGGAACAACAAAACAAGTTAACACAGTTCTACTAAATAAACAATCTATTATCGTTGGGGCCGTTAAATCAAGATTCCCAAACGGTTCGTAATCTGGGTCTTTTATTTGTCAGTGGTCTACGGTTTCAAGAACATGTTCAGCAAAAAGTAACTAAGTGCTATGCCGCTCTTAAAACATTACATAAGTTCAGGCCTTTTTTTTTTTAAACCTTGTAGTAAGAAAAATACTGGTCATTACATTTCTCACCATATTCCACCACCAATTAGGATGTCCAAGTCTGTCAGTTCAACCAATGGCTTTTACAAACCCCGAAATCCGAAACGAATTGGAAACTACTTAAACCATAATTTTTTCATTCCAATTATTATTCTGTAAATTTATTTAATTTTGTTTTTGTTACAATTATTTTTTTTGAAGGCACCAAGAAAATAAAACTACGAAAATCATTTACTACTGACCATTGTAGAGTACGTGGTAATCATGGCAAGATTGAAAGCAGGTTAGCATTTCGAGCTGTTATTAATTTTTTTTTTTTTTTTTTTTTTAAGATATAGAATGCGACCTATATTTTTTCCATGATTGATAACCATGCGTTTGGCTGCTATCACACCTGATGTTAAGTGTAGATACAGCCTAAGGTGGACCGCGCTTGCCTAAGAGGCGCCTATTCACTCTGACTTTGAAAATACCTGGATCGTAAGAGTCTGGGAAAACGGAAGCCGGCAAGGCTTTTCACTTCTTAGTGGTGCGGACTTGCGGGATGTCCACCATGTACGGATGCCAATTGTTTCTGTGTCTCGATGTATGTACGTCCTAGCGGCAGTATCAACTAACTAACATCCTGCAAGTCTTTTATAACTTTAGAAATTACTACATCGCGTTGCTGTACAGCTTGGAACCAGTTGGTACTTTCATTTGTCTGTCATGTCAATGCATTTTAACAGTGCACGTGACTCTACTGAACTTTGATCTGACGTTAGGGGGGTTTCGTTAAAAGAAATCAACGTGCCACATAAGTTCACCTCATTTGTACTTGACATTAAAACCTAATGACTTAAGAAAAGAGAGTTACAGTCTCAGAGGGCGGTAAAGACAAAAGATGCTCTAGTCTCCTGATATTTAATTAAATCTGACAAGATTCTACCTCGAAACCCAAGACCACCTCGAACCCCAAGAACTCTACCTTCATTATGAGCATTTCTCCATGTTCAAAGAGGAACCGAATTTAGTGAGGGCTTCCAGTACAGCATTAAATAGATCTAGGCCCGACTACATCGGAAGAATGAATCTAAATTTTATCAACATACACTATTACATAGTCATGAGGGAGACCATCTACCGCGTTCGTAATAGTTACTTTGAAACACTGAAATTGTACACCACAAACCAAATGTCATCGTCAGAAATTCGTGTTGACTTTCGTTTTTTTTTTTATGAAAGCAGTACTTTCTATGAACTCTTCACTAACGCGAGAAATGGGAAGAGAATTAAATAAAATGTCTTAGCACAATCTAGCTTAGTAAAGTAGTCGGCTCTATGACGCTGATAAGTATATCCAGTGATCAACGGAAGTGGGTAACGGTCGGGGTTACTGTTAAATGAATAGTCAAAACAAATGTGGTCTGAAAACAGTCATGCTTCTACACAAGTAAAGTAGGGCTAGCAAATTGAGAGAAGCGATGGTTGACAATATTCGCTCCTAAAAGGTCTTTTACGTGATCGTTAATAACGCTAAGTTCGCCTATCGACAACAACTTCTATTTTGTTTTTAACTTCTTAATTTTACTATTTTAATAAGTTCTTTAAAGAAACTGAATTATTTACAACACTATAAATTCATTTTAGTCATTTCTGCGGTCATTTATCCTTTTGATTAGAATAAGTCAAGTGGGTGCTGTCGGTTGTGGTCATAATTTGTTATCTGCTAGAACTGTTTCGAATACGCTCGACGAATACTTAAACATTGTCCCAACATCGCCTATCATATTATGAAAATCATTCGCAAAGCTAGCATCTCCCGCCTCAATGACACCTACAAGGTCTATTCTTTACGTAAACTGGTTTTGGAGGTATATGGTGTGCCTCCAGGAGGGACAGCAGAAGTAGTTGGATTATTAGCCATTAGATATGGTCTTCTCTGTACGCTACGATTCGGATCTATCAACTCAAACTTTCAATTTGTCTGTATGTAAACGCGTCACAGGTAGGCCTGTGATAAATAAAATCAGAAAGCCCTAGATTTTCTAAACGTTTGCTAAAGTTTCGACTCATCCGATTTCCGCGCGCTACTGTTATTCACCGAATTTACATTAAGAATCTTCAAAGCTCTATCGTAAACATGTTTATAGCTAAACCTGGATTTTAAATCTTGTAATCTATCTTGAAGTCACTTTGGAAATATTTATCGGACAAAACATATTAGACTTGAAGGTAGTAAGCGTTAATCACAATACGAGATACATGAGAATCTACTCTGTACAATGTAATCGTGTTTGACAAATAGTAGTCATAGCAACGATATTATTAAAACGATAGCCATTAAACTTGGCTTACAAATTTTCTTCACAAAATTCAGCGTCAAAATCGTAAGTAAAAAAAAAGAAATTATTTCACCCATATGTGACAACTCGCCACTTTTCGGCCGTTGCCTGCGCCGTCGTTCGCGCACGATATCGCTCGGGCTTGACAATAGTCACCCAGGCGACTAGCACCACCATCGCGGTCTTTCGGCGCCCGAAGCCGCACTCGGCGTCGTTCGGCTGCCGCCGCCGCTCGGTCCCCATCGCGGCCGCTCGCCGTCGCACGTCGCCCCGGACACCAACGTAACATGTCACAGAAATTTTACAAAAGTTAGTTTAGCACCTCTAAAATCTAGTACATTGGACGACTCACCAGATCACAGCAAACTCAAAACGTTGAAGCCTCACTCAAAGCGCCCCACTGCCGGCCAGTACAAAACGACCGCCACGTAGGGTATTTTCAGAAAACAATTCAGCCGCCGCAAACCACGATTTCTCGCCGGTATTTTTCTTGTCAGGGACCATGTTCGACCCTGGACCGGTAGATTGCCTTGCAGGTCTTCGATCAGTGCTTACATGGTTTAATTCAGTTTTCCAAACATAGCACAAACGTATGTTTTGCCCTTTTTATCATTTCGCACCAACAGTGATCCCACTTCTGATGTCGGAGAATAGGAGAGAACGGAGAAACATAAAACACAGGGGCGTAGGGTTCTCCGCCGACATCGTTATTAATTAGATCCATTATTTAATTTCTTATTCTGTGGGCGTTCATGGGTATTGTTGGTGCAATCAAACACTGTATTAATTAACTCGGTTTATAATGTTCAATCACTTAATGTTCCCGATATCAATTTACACAAACTCATTAACACTAATAGCTAGGAACGCGACAGTTTCAACAGTTGACTGTTCCGATCGAGCGCTACTCGACAACTGTCGAGCGACTCCCGCCGGACTGCCACCATTGACTCTGTCGACGCCGATAGATGGCGCCAGCGTTCCACAGATATCTGCCCTCCGACATATATATATATATTTATTTATTTATTTATTTGTGTTTTATTATATGTATGTAAGTATTTGTATTATTATAAATATCTTTATGTAGATAATATATGCATGTCTATTTTTATAGTAACACCGCCTACCTTCTCTCTCTTTTCTTTGACTGGCCCCCCTAACCGCAAGGGTTGTCTGGAAGAGATCGCTACGTAGCGATAAGACCGCCCAATTGCACACTAAATTTAGTTAATTTTAAGTTGTTGTATTTTTCTTTTGTCCTATTTCTGTGGTGTTCAATAAAGTATACATCTAAGTAATAACAACTCTCGCTTCCTTAGTCGATGAGAGCCGATTTTAGTTTAATTAGCGTCACATAACTGAACGTGATGACATAGTCCCATTCAATACCAACGAAATTTAAAGCACAGCAGGTCTAAAGAAGTTTTTACTTGTTTTGTTACAAAAATTGTTGCATCCAATATTTTTCTTTACACGGGACTGATAGCATATAATATATGTAATCATTTGCATTTATACATAATTTTACAACCAATATAAAGGTATCTATGCAGAAACCTGAGAGACATACAACATAACATAATTCAGACTTACTTTTGCATTCTGGTGAATAATAACCGTCGGCACAAGTTTCACACGATTTCCCTGCGTAGTTGTATTTGCATGGACACTGTTGAAGTAAATATAGTATTTTCAGAAAAGTAGAATATAAAAAAAATGTAATCCTGAAAAAATAACTATATTTATGTGGATCAATAGTTATTAACAATATGTAAAAAAAACTTGGAATATTGAAGTATCGATTCCAAACTAAATATATTGCAGTCTAGTGGTAAAGTAAGATAATCTACACAGTGTTCTTTAGTTGACAAATTAATAAAGCTGAAGACTTAAAAACAATGAAGACGGTCTTAATAGGTAATTGTAGTTCAACTGCTTCTAAACATTTATTGTAAATAATTATATGGTTTAGCACATTAATGCAGATAAGCGATCGTATATGTAAGTACTAGTCTACTTCAGCCACACTTTTTTACGGTATAATGTCATATAAACAATATTTTCGCCGGAAATTTGAAATAAAGATCTTTTATCAATTATGCCGCATTTTGTATCAGTTTAGAAAAGTTATTAGTTCTTTAGTTAACCAATTTAAAAATGGCCCCTCAATGATTACTATAAAGACTTCTTTGTAATGTATAAAAAGATTGCATTAAAATCATCTGCTACGCCATCTAGCAAGACCAATTCATATTCGGCAAAACTGTAATCATCAGTATTACCCACTAAAAGTCCAAATATATTATATATATTTAAAACAGAGTGCATAAATAATGTGTAAGGTAAGATAAGTAGCAGCCCATTAACGTCCCACTGCTGGGCACAGGCCTCCTCACTCGCATGTGAGAGGGATTTTAGAGCATAGACCCACCACGCTGCTTCACTGCGGATTACAAGTGCACTCTCTGTTCCGTCACTCTCATTGTCTGATGTGACGGAAATCCAACACGACCGGAAAGAGATCAGGCACAAGACCGATGGCTTAACGTGCTCTCCGAGGCACGGGGGTGGATCACACTGCCAACTTCCCAACTTCGGGCAAGTATTGAGAAAATCTTAATAGAAAATTCAATATTGATTTTTGCATTGGCCCGACCAGGGACTCGAATCCAGGACCTCATGTCTGTAGACGAACATGCTAACCACTAGACCAATGAGGCAGTTAAATAATCAAATAATGTGTAAAAGTATTTAAATAGTAATTGTTATTTGAGCAAAAGATACATAGGGAGAGCGTGAATAGTAGATAATTAAAAATGAGAGCATGCTTTTAGAAACTCATACCATTCCGTCAGTAGGTGTGCACTGTTCTCCTTCAGTGCCATTAAGGTTACACGTACATGGTTTGCAATCGGGATAGTCAAAATAACCGTATGCACACGAGTCACAGTTAGGAGAACTAAATTCCTTCCTACATTCACAACGTCCAGTCTCCTCTTCGCAGTTTCCCGTTGAATAGTGTAAATCACAGTTGCAAGCTTCGCACAAAGAAATACAGCACGTTAATATATACAGGCTTGGCTTCGCTTACTTCATAATTCTATTAAGCCTTGGAAACAATATGAAAAAGGGTCGCCTTAAAATTATATAAGGATTTAACACAGCTAAAACCGGTTTAGCCATTAAAGTATGATAAATAGGTAAACCAGACTGAGATATTTAAAATGTCTGTAGAGGTTTTAGTGGCGTGTTTGTAGCAAGGCTTAGAAGGGTATCGCCATCGCTGCCGAAAATACAATTTTTGTTGTTTTAGGTTTATATAGTAAAAGGAACCTGAATCGTTCATCCGAGTATTATGTTGTAATGTAAATATTGCTTCTCATTTTCCAATTTTAACTACATTTTGAGAGAAAGAATTTAAATAATATCCTTTGTTATTATAAAACTAAGTTTATCTGTCTATGTTCGATAAATCCGCAAATTACTAAATGAATTTTCATGTGGTTTTCACCAATAGATAAAGAGGTTCACGAGGAAGGTTTATAACAAGCCGCTTGAGAGCTTTCTGTCTGTCCAATCACGACACGTTTTTGCGTATGTTTAAGTGATTGCCCAGTGGCCAAAATTTCATTGCAAAATCTCTTCTTATATATTTCATTAATATATAAGTTAAGTACCTTAATAAATTCCTTTTCCTTATGAATTTTACTATGTCTAGATCACCACAGTCATATTTTTACCATTCGCGTAATATTAAGCAAGGACCAAAACTTTTCGCGTATTAATTAATATCGAAAAGTTACTTACGTTTACACACATCAAGTTCATCCCAGCGCTTTCCATAGGGACGGTAGAATGTTGGTCTACATTTATTACAGTTTGTTCCTTCGGTATTGTGTTGGCAGTTTTTACAAACACCACCGCCTTCATATCGTCCGTGTATATCAAGGGACAAGTGTTGTTCGTCAATTTTGGGATCATACTCACACTCAGTGCTGTGGTTATGGCAGTTACAAGCTAGACAATTAAAATGTTATATAAATATATTAAAATTATTACTAATCAATACTTATCTATTATGGTAATTAAAAATTTGAATATATTATTATTATAATTAGGTAACAAAAGAACCACAAAGGGCTGAAAATTTTTAATCGTAGTTTGTTTTTGAAAGAACACGTTGTCATATTTATATTCAAAGGTGTCAAATATTTCACGTGCTAAGGTTCATCACTTGTAGGCGAGATAACAACGATGATGTGTAAAAATGATAAAACTTAGCGCTTTCCAAGATAGCGTTCCACCTGAGATGATATCACCACTTACCAGCAGATGAGATCACAGTCGACCGCTAACCTATCAATAATAAAAATTATTTATATAATGTGTAATATTTCAAAATATTAGAGGTACGAGCACTACTACGTGTCGTGGTGCTCGTACCTCTAAAACTCTGGGCCTTATCCACATAAGGGCCCAGATTTTTGTTTTAATGTTTATTCTTTATTTTCATTCGGTTTTTTTTTAAATACCTAAAATTATGATTTATTAGTGGACCATCAACGTTTAGTTTTCGAAACAGAGTTTGAAACAATTGGCTATTTACAGCATTTACCAAAAATGGAGGAATTAGTGTAAAACCATCTTGAGTATTTTTATTTTATCGGCTTTGATGTTTTAATGGTTTACTACAGGTACGTGATAAATTACTACTGCTCTTACGTTACCCAATAATAATAATAATAAAATTAGAATTCAGGTATTTATCTATTGAACCTAAATAAGAATATTTTCCATAAACATTGAAAAAAAAATTATGTAATCCGAATAAAGATTAGTTAATAGATTAATAATTTAACTATGGTAGTTCATCTGTAGTCAAAGAAGTGAATTAGACCATTAGTCATTAAGACTTCAAATGTAACTAAAAGAAAATATAAAAAACTTCCATACGTTCACAGACGAATCTGTCCCAATGTTGAGATATTCTCCATTTTTTCTGTTCAAATCCAGGACAACAAGCAGTACATTGTGGTCCGCAAGTATTGTGTTGACATCTGCATACTAGAATGCTTGTATTGCTTTCAGGTTTAGCTGGGTCGCAAGTATCAGCATGACCATTACACATGCATCGGCCACCAATACTAATATCTTTAATACTGTAGAAATACTGTGAAAATAATTAGTTAAGATTAATAGAAGAATTATTACATTCCTCGGAAACCACTAAGCTCTATTTGTAAAACTTATGTGTCTAATTGTTGTGCTATATATTATGTAAAAAAAGATTCAAATATCATTTGTCTAGTTAAGCATACTAGTTTAAAATATTTAGATTTGATTTGCACAAGGAAGATGAATATTGCCATGAGGATTTCCTGATGATAAAAAAGGAAGATATATATTATTACGTAAAGAAATTTTATAAAATCAGCGAAAAACTCAGTACTTACTCTAACTCAGTAGTTACTCTAACATTTAGGAATTTGCTTTATCTAATTTGTCCGAGGCTTAATTGGTGGAAGACTACGGCCGCGGTTAGTTACCACCAAACTAGTAAAGACAAGCTGACAAGCAAAAATTTACGTTCCAGTACAAAGCTATGTAGAAACTAAGAGAGGTAAATTACTTTTGCCTGGTAAGCGCGCTTCCATTTTACACTGTATCAATACTTACCATCAGGTGAGGTTATAGTCAAACACCAACCGTCAGTAAAAACGAAATAGATTTTTATATGATTTTACAATTTGTACTTACTCTCCGAGTAACGGTGGGATCCTGTCTAGCTACTGACATTAGATGACCAAGTAAGTTCTTTGTTCGTAGCAAACGTAGTCTGACATTTGTTGCCCTTGTCCATTCTTGAAGTATGGACGAGTTAAAATATTTGTTTGCAGAAGGTCTATAGTTCAATAGCGATATTGGTATCTAAAATACAAGTAGTAGAAAAATCAGAAATAAATACAGTGAAACCTAGATAACTGGGCCCGGGGTATATGAGAAACTTCTCTTGTTGATAATGATAATGAGATCCCGACAATTTTGCCTTGAAATTCTGAAACCTTCGTAATTAAAACTGGATTTCTTAAATAGATTTAATAAGTGTAGGCAAGTTAATAAATATTTCTTTATAGTCAAACTAATTTCTTCCATACTTGCTTTATTTGTAAGTACAATATAAAGGTTCTCTCGATAACAATTTTATCCACTTATAATAAGAGCTTTTATATTTGGGTAATTGATTAAATGAAACGTTTCTGAGTCATTAAAAATATTGGAACATTGAGATCCCACTTAGATCTCACTTTTCGGCATGATTTCGTGACACACTTAGAAAATACAAAAAAAGGAAAACTTAATCTAATCTTTAGTAATCCCATGGAGAATACATTATCGAATGAATGCTCAATATTTGTAATTAACATAAAACAATCTTTTATAATCACATCGCTTCAATTTTTCGTTCATTTGTCGCATTACAGCCCACCACCGAGTATGGTTAAAGTAAAAGGAGATTAGCAGAGTATGGACGTATCAGCAGAGTAGCCAAGGGCAATATCGTGGCGCCCATAGTACGCATCCGCTGTTTCACTTGCAGCATGGTATCATAAAACCACACAATATTTTATATGTATCGTATCAGTATTTCATTATCTCTTAGTCCAACACTTACCTCTCCCCCTTCAAGCGGAACAATTTTTGAATATTCTGTACTACAAATGACGGAGTCGTCTTTCGTGATAGGTTGCAGACTCTCTTTGCCGAAATATCTTTCGCAGTCTCTGCAGAAAATTGAATGAGGCTATTAATTTATTCAACTTATGACCGCCTTATCTTGATTTTACATACCACACGAACGACCTTTTGTATTAATTATAACAGAAATATTTTAGGATGCATAAAGAACACCTATAAATTTTCATCACAATTAGATGAATACTTTAGGAATACATTGATGAGTAGAAAGGTGTTCATTTTTTCATTTATGTATAAGATTTCATTACTAGATAATGTTCAATATGCATTGCAATACGTTTTCAAGGGAATACCCCTTTTGTAAGTTGATTGAAATCTCATATCAACTACTAATGTGCACAGTTTCAAATTAATCGGATGGATATCGAAAGGTATGTGACCATTCACTATCACATAGTGTTTAATTATTTGATGAACTTTGTATGAACATAACATGAAATTGATTAATACCCCCTTAATAAAAAGAAGTGAGAAATACATTCGAAAACTCATACAAAAACTCAACACTCAGAAATAACAATCATCAGTTTCAAAGTATATTAGCATTTACGTGGAGATTATTGATGATAAAATACTAAATATTATAATAAGCTATCTGTCGTGGCTACGTTAGTGTTATATATTGAAAGTGTTGAAATATTTATAATAATTAAAGTGCGTCGTGATCCATTTTCAGAGATGTGAAGTATGAAATATATTTTTCTTTGAAATGCCTACATTTTATAAATACGTTTTATATTGTCAATATTAATATATTATCCATGATACAATGTATGCATAGATATTAATTGTGGGTGAGGATTCTTTGACGTCATTATTGATGAAGTTAGTCGAGCTCGAGTCGGTATTTTCGAACTTATTATTATAGTCTTTTAATTATTACAGTATTCGACTTACTGGGGTGAGTCTGAGAAATATTGCCACGCTTTAAAAGTCTTCCCATAGTCTGTAGATTTCTCCAAAGCCCAAAGTCCTGGTCTCGGGGAGTTCCCCATTCGCACAAATACATAGGCCACGTGGAATTCCTAGAAAACATCATTCAGCTTATCATAAGACATTAACAATGGGATTAAATAGATTGTTCGAGAAAGCCTTTAATGTACGATTTAAAGATTTTCTTTTTATGCCACTACTACTTATCCCAACGTAAATTCTTAATTATTTTTCTTATAGTCTTTGTACATATGTATTGAGTATATGAAACTGTATGAGATGTGGACGTTCTGGATATGATTGGGAGAGACTTGTGTCCCATAGTCGTTAAGTAGACAATCTTGAAGTACACCAGCGTTTTCCTATATGTATATGACATTTTATATAAAGCTGTTATTTAATCGTCACCAATAGAACATCCACTATAAACCTTATATTTTTAATATATCAATTTTAATAATAGAAACATTCATAAGGTTCCACGAAAGTTGTTTTATAAATATGATGATGACATGTAGATCTTTAAATATTTAGCACGCATCTTGTGACATCATTAAAGAATAAACCATGTGATGTTTAAAGGTCGTTTTAAGGTCAGAAGCAGATGGAAAATTGTTTATATTCATATATAATCCACATTTAAAGTAAACGTACATTATACAAACATGCCCCGGTGTTACTCATGTGGTTCCCGTTGTGGGAGTATGGGGGAACTACATATTAACTTATTCGAAAGGAGTCTGCTAAATTTCAAACAATTGCGATTAGAATGTGTTAGTTTAGTTATCTGAAACCGACTTTGCATAATTCCTTATATAAAAACCCTGGTATAGACTCATTGGTTGGATGGTTTCAACGTCTATTACGGTAATATGTTTTGTGTTACATATTAACAATCTATGTTGTATATAGATTTGCTAATTGCAGTTTAGTTTTGTAAAGCTACTTTACATCAACGGCTCGTCTAGCTTTTATCATTAGATTGAGTTGATCTTGTATCATTGTGTTAACACTTGTTAATTTTTTTCCTTGACGTGAAATTCGAGATTAGGAATTTTTAACAGTAACTTAAAAAAAATTTCGCCATGCATTTTTTTAAATTCCCTAAAATTAGTTATCTGTTTCTAACTCTGAAATTAAATATCTTTTAAACTAAAAATGCTATCACCTTTCCTTTAGTCTCTCTGTAAAATCGAAAACAAGGGAGTTACTGCCAAAGATCACTGAACACCTTTAAAAATTACACTACTTAACCCACTTACTTTAACATAGATTTTTTATTAACATAACATATATCTAGATTTCACACGGATAGATTTATATTATGTCAACAAATAATATTTACAAATAATAAATATATAAGTTCGCACAGCATTATCGTGTTTACAACGCAAAGCATTTTGAGGCGTACCTAAAATTTCGCCATACCATTCGGATCACATTACACTGTTTACTCGGCAATAATAGTAACAGTAATAAATACATGCGGATAAAATATTGGTCTTAAATTTATTGCATTAATTACATTTGATGGCACTGAGGCAAATACGTGGAGTCAAAGTATATTAAGTTTTTCTGCTAATCATAAATCTCTATGTACTATTAAATATTATCGACAAATAACATAATATTCTATATAACAAAAATACCATGCCCTGTTATAATTGCATTGAAGTCAAGACTGGTACAATTTTCTTGAAATATTATTGATATTTAACAATTTATAATAAAATTTTATAACCGAAATTGAAATATTTTGCTCTAGAATGCAATGCAAGTTTTGGAAATATTCGCTCGCAACTAATTCGCTAAGTTCTAATTGTAACTTTTAAAATCAATACATGTAAATAAAAAATAAATTAAGATTTCGCCATATTTATTCCATAATCTCAAGTTTCGACGTCATTTTCTTAATTTATCGGTGGTCTATTATTATTTTATGTCCCTAACGTTGTTTTGGAGAGGTTGTAGCAGACAGGTCGATGAACTTTTAGCGACATAATAGGACTATTTCGAGATCCGATGAAGCAAGTCTCGTCTCTACAGAATATAGTTTACATTGTTTTTTAAAAAGCTGTCTTAAAATTGTTAAAGTATACAGAGCGAAGGTGTTAAAATATATGATTTCACACCTAACTATCAAATCAAGTTTATTGTGATATTTTTCTAATTAACATGAATTCTTTACACTTTATAAAAGGATATGCATTTATATGTTTATAAAATTCCTACTATCTCATACGTATGTCTCAGTCTCCATGCATATTTCTTGCGCAAAGTTTCAATCGATAAAATACAAACGAATTGATAATCTCCTCCTTTTTTTGAAATCGGTTAAAAATAATACACTTTATTTATTTCAATAAGCCAACCAATTTTAACTTTAGTCTATGATTAAAATATTGTCCATCTCTCTATTAGACCCGAATAATCACCGAAACGGCTGGGCCTTTTATATCTATATATATGTATGTATGTATATTATATATTATGTGCAGGCAAAGTCGCAACTGTTCATTGTTGAATATTAATATAACATTACACTTATAAACATCATTACTGAAATACAATACTTTTCTTAAAAATAACCTGTTCACTTTGGATATTGGATCTCTCGAAAATGATAAAAGATATCCAGGTATCTATTGACTCATTACGATATCTCTGGAACGATACGGCGTAGAAACTTGAAATTTGGTAGGAATATTCCTTTTGCCGAGTAGAGGTCCAAAAAACATTCCACGCAGACGAAGTCGCGGGTTCAGATAGTACTATATAATATTAGAGAAATTGTTTATGATGCAAGTATACTCCAACATTTGTGTTTTATGTTGATATTACATTTTTTCAATATATGAATGATGTCATCTAACAAGTATGGGTTAGGTTATTCGTTGTCATACTAAGGTCATTTGTCTAAAGCGCATGCCATATTATGAGCTAAACTTTGTTACCGTGGCATATCTTTTTTACATCTGAGTATAATTTAGCATTTGATTATGATGACTAATGAGCACAGAGTTTGAAAAATATGCATTTTCATTTATATTACATTGTACAAGAATACAGGTTTGCTCAGCGGAACAGAAATGGAAGAAAATTCACACTAAATCAGTTCGGTCAGTAATCGAACTGCTAAGTAAATAACGGTTTATTAACGTTCTACATAGCGCACAGGGCTTGTGACTCATGGCAGTGATTGTTTTTAAAGCACAGGCCCACAATGCTACTACGATGCTGGTTGGTAGGCTAACCTTAAGAATGCATGACTTCTCGGAATACGAAAACTTCCACGTATCTTATCATTGAGCGATCATGGCTTTGAAACTGTTTATTTGAGTCTGAAATTCGTTGTCGTTGCTTCAAACGATAGATATCCACTGTTGGACATTAGTCTCACCTACTGACACCACAACACACCGCTTGAATCGATAGGCAACTTGCGCCCCGCTTTATAACATTGGTTCACTTTGCGGGTGGCCTGCTTATACTGCCTTCCGGTGTGGGATCACCATTTGAGGACCTTCGGGCTCTAAAGTGCTCCGGTTTGTCGGACTATATATCACGCCCATTGCCAGTTCAGTTTCGGTGGCTTTGGTTCCTCTACAGATCTGCTCATTTCTGATTTGATCGCATCGAGAAAGTGAATGCATAGCCATCACCAATTCCCGCTGCGTGAATCTGAGCTTTCGCATGAGGGCCCCAATCAGCGACCATGTTTGCGGTTATTATCGGCAATATACATTCTGTTATTATTAGTATTCAGACACTGTATCATTTTGGATGTGAAGATCTCCCGTAGCTTCCTCAATGTTGCTCAATCAAGTCTCGAACTTAAGGAAAAATAGAAATGTGCTCAGATTCAAAATTAAAATTCGTAATAACGATCCGCAAATTTATTTCTTTTACAAAGAAAATTAGACCAGTGTAATAAAACTGCTCGTTGTTTATGATACGACATTTATTGAAGGAAGTTCAAATATGTTGGATAGTAGTTTAACTGAACGTGTTACGATTTTAAGTTCAAAGAACTGCATTGTTGATCTTCTAGTTAGTATTACTCGACAGCGGTGCATTAAGTTGAACAAAAGAATAGGATAAGATTTTTCTAAAATTATTAGAATACTTCAAACATTATTATAATTTAATCATACTTATAAAATTAATAAAGATTACAAGTAGAGGACTCGCAGCAGTAGAATTTCAATCATAATGTACGTTATCGAAGCAGTTCTTTGGATTTTACTATGATATTCATTATTAATATGTTTCAAGTAAATCACTGAATATTTTTCAAGTCCAAACATAGACAAGCTTTTTTATATATACAAAACCGTGGCTAACAACTCCAATTCGGATATTTGACTATAATTTGAGATTTTTGTCGGTGTCTCGATACACATATATTTCTCGATAAAGAGATATTCAAAAAAATCAATTGTTTCTATAGTTTTGGAGTTACCATAACGAGTAATATATACATATGTACACATATATAACAACGAACACACTGGTTCAGATTTATGTTGAGTCCAGACTTAATGGAATAGTACCGTGGTAGAAAGGAGGCATGTATCCAGCACCTTAAAAGGCTGTTTCTTACCTTAATTTTTCATATATCATAATCCAAATAATAAATGTTGTTACCTGACCAAGATCGATGGTAAGGTTAACTTCGTTGTACTTCATTCCACGCGACAAAGGGGGACTTTGCCACCAGGTCTCCATTCCGTCCACTGCATATTCCGGCGGATGCTTCTTGGCTTCATTTGTTGTATCGCAAAAATCACACACCTGTTAATTGTAAATACATTAAAGCTTATGGTTAACATAACGGTTTACTTACTGCATAATATGCCAATAACATAAATATGAATATGTCATTTTATTTTGACTTATATGCATTAATTGCATCAGATATTTTTGACGAAAATTCTCTGGGATTTTTGAAGCTACTATTATAACAGTTCAGGTATAGCGGCAAAGGATACTAATAAAGTGAACAATTACATTTTTAGTAAATTTTTTATACACTGAATAATAAATTCTTCTCAATTCGTAATAATAAGAAATAACAGAGGTCTTAAGCAATGCATTGATTTAACATATTTATGAAATATTACTAACAATATCTCACTGTGTTCATTACAAAAGTGGCTAATTAACGTTTTAGATGTAACCGTTGTAAAAAAAGTAAGTTGCAGTCCATTACGTTCCACTGCTGGGCACAGGCCTCTTCACACCGAGGTGCGAGGGTTTTTAGATCATAGACCCACCCCCCTGCTCCACTGCGGATTGGCAGGCATAGTACACAAGTGCACTTTCTATTCCTTCGCTCTCATAGTCCAACACGACCGCAGAGAAATCAGGCGCAGGACCGATGGCTTAACGTGCTCTTCGAGGGACGGGGGTGGAACACACCGCCAACTTCCCAACTTCGGGCAAATATTGAGAAAATCTTGATAGAAAACTCAATATTGATTTTTGAATTGGCCCGACCCGGGACTCGAACCCAGGACCTCATGTCTGTAGTCGAACATGCTAACCACAAGACCAATGAGGCAGTTAACCGTTGGTTTATTAATAAATATCTTAAAAGTAATAAAATTGCTGTAATTTTTAGTATTTCACATCTACTTCAAATAAACATTTTGGATCTATCGTTCAACTTTGCTATAGTCTTAAAGTTTCTAGTTCTGTTCACTCATATCCTAAATAATACATATATGTTATACATAATTGAATCGTTGTAAATTATTGAAGGCATATAATGCTACGCGCCCTTGGATCCAGCCTTAATAGCGGAGTGCGATAGTTGTCATATTATATTGACGAACAAGGGGGCAGACATCAAGTATGCAGAGCGCCAAAGAGGATTTATGCTTAGCTCATTAGTGGTCGGCGTGTTGACACTGGCAAGGAAGGCTGGAATTACGTTCCTTATAGAAAATTAGAAGAAAGGGATTTATGTTTGAATTACGACTTTGGAAGGTTTGACGGCTGTGAAACTGTTTCTAAATAGGAAAAGTCTGATAAAGAAGTAATAAATAATTGTATTGAGACAATTAGTTTTAAAAATATGGCTATATTTTACCCGAGATTACGAAAGCTATATATTTTTTGCATACTCAAAATATATAAATCGATATATATATATATATCTATATATATCAAATAAAGTATGTCAAATAAAGCAATAATCTAAGAATATTTAATTATACACACTTTATATCCTATGATTTCTTTAATATTCCGAATTATAAGATGATAAAGCAATGGGTATTCAAATTATCGTAAAATTCTACATATATAACTTTGGAAGTTGTTATGTAGAGTCTTTCATCTACCTTTCGTTTAATTTCGACAAGTTTCGGCTCGTCTCGTAGCGTTTTTGTGGACATGTGGTAGCCAAATGCGTTTGCGCATCCCGACTCCGGAGCGTTCTTTTGTTTTTCTCGAACTCAGCACAATGGATTCCATAGCTGAATGTGTTTTTTGTCGGCGCATGCTCTTCGCATGTTTTGAACAGGAAAAAATAGTTTGTGAATGGACGGATTTATTGGGTGTTTTAAATGGACCTTTTACTTTTAGGACATTCATTGATGATGTAACATTATACTTTACTGCCGCCGATTTGTTAAATATGATGTAATATTACATTGTTTGCATCACCAGTAATAGAATTAGGTTTAAAACTACTCTCAGAAATAGAGGGGTGAAATACGTCCTTGAGAAACTCGACTATCAGACAACGATTGTCAATGTTTCCAATCTTGGAGGCTTTCCGAGCACACTCATAACCTCGAGACTCCTTTTGGGCTTGCGAAGTTGAGGTCCCCGTCATTTGACGCCACTCAGCTGTATACTCAATCCGTGGTGTCTGGGAAGCCAAAGTACTAGACTCACAGCAAGCGCCGTTAAGGTAACAATAACGGTTGGGGTATTAATAACGTTTTGTGGGCTTTCATCCGCATTGGCGGCTGAACTGAGCTTTCCACTCTCACGGTTGTGCTGTAAAACCCAGTAGGGCTAACGGCTAAATGAAATTCCGAACAAAACTAAATACGTTATGCCATAACCGAAATGTAGAGCTATGCCTTATAGTTCTTATATCCAATTTGAGGGCTAGAATTTTTTGAAATGCAATTGTTATAATAATAACATTTCCATATTTTATATAGTTTCATTAAACACCGGATCTTTGACGTCGTTTTCGATAAAAAAATATCTAACGACCTATGCGGCACATTCAAATAATCTTTTGACCTACGAACCCCGCGTCGTTATATACTGATATATTTAAAGCAATCTTATACTTAATTTGGGTCGATATATGTATGTTGATTTTTTTCTAAAAATAATTACAGTCAAAGTTTAATATAACTTGTTCAATCTAGCGATCTTAAAAGTTCCCCTTTGTATCTTTTTTACAGGATTTCAGTAAGTAGGTGGTGAAAAAAATAACAGAAGCTTCGTTAAAAACGTAATCAATGATCTTGTCGCTTATTTAAGTTTCATTTTATCTGCTTATAGGATTTTGATTAGACTGGGTTATAGTCCTTGGGAGTCTTTCAATCCCTACTTTTGTTTAAAAAGCTGATGTTATTCAGAATTGAAAACGAGTCATCAGTCTTTTTGCAATCTACAAAGTGATATATTTTCTAGTTGAACAATATTTAGATATTTCCAATTATGTGAATATTAGGATGATATATTAACCTCTGAAAAGGTTTTTTAAAATATAATTTACCAAATTTATAGTGAAATTAAAATGCAAGATATACTAGTAAGCAGTTGATTTCGTAACAGTGTCTGCGAGTACATATCGCAGGATGGTGAGCCAACAGGACGCACGAGATAACAGCTATCGCACACCCTTTTATCAACTTGTTCAAAACTAATGACGGCTATAAGTTTTAGATGAAAGGAATGTTATTAATATATGTATTTACATCATCGTAGATTTGTATGAATAATCAAACAATACAAAATTTTATAAATGTGGTAATGACACAGTAGAATCCAGAAAACTAAATTGTCTTGTTTGATATGAAAATGGCTTAAACGATGCTGTGCCACCAAAATTTATGTCATTGTTTAATATGCACATACTGTTTAATTTTCGAACAGATCTGTAAAGATCTCGAATTGTGTTACTATTCTCCGAAAGTAGCAATACATATAATTTCCGGAAGTAAAAACTTTTATGGCTGCCGATTACAAACAATTTACTCATAAATATATTCTGTTTAAATCTATAAGTACATTATATAAATATATATCTCGTATTTTTTTAACTAAATAGAAAAGCATTGCCAAAAAGGAACCATCCAGTACATTGACAAATGTACTGGATGGTTCCTTTTAACTTTTTCGGGATAAATATTTAAAACACATCTAAAGCTTAAGTAATATCTTTAAGTTGAATTGAGTTTAAATAGATAGAGCAATTACAACGTGATTAAGACGTTTGAATAAATGTAAAATTTCATGTTATTGATTCGAATAATTGAGATTCAAAAACCTCCGCAGAATGTGGGCATCAAGCTTCTTTGCGATTGTTTAAGCAACGTAAGAATGCAAATATACTGTGATATTAGTTAACTTAGTGAAACAACAACAATTTTTTCTGCAGAGAAAACGAAGTCTGAAGGGAAAATATACATATATGAAATAAAGAGTTGTAACATAAAACATCGCCAGTTTTAAATTCGTTTCTTTAGAGATAGAATTATAAGCTAAGTAAGGGGCATGTAGGGTATCGAAATAGATAACATTATCAAAGTACTTAAATGTAAATTATATATATATAAAATTATTTATTCATTTATTTTTGAAATATCATTTATCATAACCTTTGCTTAGCTTAGTTGAGAAAATATATATAATATGTAAACAAACATTTTGAATTTTGTATCGGGCGCGAACTTTAGGAGTTACTCAAATTGTAAGCTTACAGAAACAAAACCGTCAACAAGGTATATGTATGGATAAATGTTTGTTTGGATTTATTATTATTAAAGTAATGATTGGGCTCAAATTTTCACAAGCAAATAAACGTAATGAAATCAAAATTATAAACATTCACCTGTCCTTGGATTACGGTTTCGTCGTGGTCAGCATTAGCGCCAACCAATTTACAGTACAACTCGGAGCCCTCATCACCACATGTCGCTGAGGCAGTAATCTTCTTTCCTTGAGCTAAGTTAAAGTACGGCGGCGTCAATATTTCTGCGCACGCGACGCTTATATACAAAAAGAGTAGAGCGAGACAACGCGTCATGTTGCGCGCGCGCCGTCTCCTCGCAGAATGGAGTCGAATACTGAGATAGTACGCGTTGGCTTCGGGAAGGGTGGTAGAGATTATTTTTTTAATCAAATTCAGAGAAAGACACACGCGCCGCCCGCCGCTTGCCGCTCGCCGCCGACCTGTTTGTTTATGTAGGCAATTAAGTCTCCATCAGCATCCTTGCCTTATATCTACTGTTTTGGTTCCTAGCAGAATAAAAACTTACAGTTTAAAGAAGCGAAAATAAAAATAGTACGCTCGTATGTACATGAGATTTTATTGTACGTTCAAATATTTATTAAAAGAAACCACGATAGCACCTCATAGAATATAGGAAATGAAAATGAAATTGTCAAAAATTCTAAAAGGATATATAAAATTAACAGTTCATATAAAGGTATCCATGTCTACAGCGCCCCCAGAAGTAACTCTAAAAATGTCACTCACTTTATCAACTTGAAACCGTTATGAATAGAAATGTTATTGAAAAATATTTTCTTTCTACTCTAATTTGATGGATTATTTAAATAAAAAAGTGTAGTAATGGATATATTGCTAACTTAAAATATATTGAAATTATATTTTAATGATGGTAATAGGACCCCTGAATGAGCTTCTTGTACAGTAATCTCAAACTAGTGCACAATGTTGTATTCACAACTTATATTTTAAATGGTTCCTAATGTCGTCGTCAGAACTAAATTTAAAATGATATGACAAAGTTAATGGTTTTGACGATTCAAAAGTGCTGTAAAATCCTACTTAAATAGAGAATTTTTGAATTCATTTATATAAAATCCCAACGCAAGAATGTTATAGCTCACGTCTTTGAGAGAAATTATTGTTTACGTCTGTCACTTTTTTGGAAATATATTATAGATTGCATTATAAACGTACATGGAACAGCAAGCAAAGGATATCTTTACATTTGAACAAATTTTGTTATTAATTAACTCTTAAAGCAGGTCTCTTAATAGAAACATTTTAAATTAGAAATTTTTATTTTGAAAACATTTATAAATAATACAACATAATTTATCAATTATATAATCTATATCGTAAAAATAATACGATAAGTAATAAATAATTGTTTGTTTTCATAAAGTGAGCTATATTGCAATATTTTTGGCTGCATACACATACATGGTAACGAGCAAAAAGTGATATTGCACGACTGAATGGCGTTATTGATGCATGAGGACTAAATACACAACCATCATTTAAATGACTCAAAAGACTTTCCATTTTGGCAAATCGTATTGAGGCATAACTTTTTCCTTTGGTAGGCACAAATGTTCTACAACCCCGTTCATTATATTCGATACCCACATCTAAAAACCTTTTAAAGCAACCTCCTCTATACCATGGACCAAATACAACGTTTTTTTGTTCTTTAACCACAGAGCTGCGAATACATTTCATCTTGAAACGATGTTTTCGCCTACTATATCTCTGATCATCACCTTCGAAGGTATTGTAGCAAAGTGGCATTGGAATTCTAGTTTCATTTAATCCACATCTATAGCAATATGACTTCACAAGTTGTCGCTTTATCATTTTTGTCGTCACTACTATTGTTGATTTTGATTTTGTTATATTACTGACCTTGATTGTTGCTAAATTTATAGGTCGTCTATGCTCTGGTGTTGTAGTTCTGCTCGGTGAGTTGGTTGATATTACTGGTGGATATTCCATTGTTAAATTAAAAGATAGAGTCAATTTTGATGTTGTAACATCGCTCGGTTGGTCGTTTGAGATTACGGGTGGATACTCCATTGTTAAATTAATAGGGAGAGTAAATTTTGAAGATGTTGTCCTACTCGGTTTGTCAGTCGACATTACTGGATATTCTTTAGTTGTCATATTTGTAAATAGTATCCATTTCGTTAGTTCAGTATCTGTTGCTACTGATGTCTCTCCTGTTGTAGTAGGAACAGAAAAACTACAAGCTGGAGGAGGAGAATCAATAGTCGTAGGTATGTTACGTGGTGTTGTACTTTCTCGCTGTCTTTGATTCATAAAAAGCCAAGTGTACACTGATGCTCTCTCATTTTTTGTTATCACGGTATAAGATTTAAGAGTAGACGAATTTCCTGTTTCAACAATAATTTTTTTACGGTAAATAAAGTATATACACAATATAATACCAACATTTTGAAATCAGCAATAACCATAAAATAGGTTCCAGACATAAAATATAACATGCATTACATATCTTACCTGAGCTTCGTGGTAATGTCTTTCTAGGAAAATAAGTTGCCCACGTATTTTTGGTTATATTAGTTGTTGAAAAAGAAGTTTTTAACATTGGTCTAGATAAGAAATAAAGGTTTGTGGGATAAACACCGAATTTATCACTTTCTGGCGTCCGTTTATCATACATTAAATATTTCGTTTTATTTAAGTCTTTATCTTCCTCAGACAAATCCATTTTTTTTAATAATCTTGACTTTTTTGCAGTTGATGGAATATTTGTAAATTCAAAATCATATAAATCCTCAGCCAGTAGGTCTACTTTGTTTTCTTGGGGTAAATATTCATAACGGTTTTTTAAACGAGATAATAGAGAACAGGAATGGCTTTTCAACAAACCGAAAATAATAAACAATAGCGATACTAAATACATATTTCACTGTTACTGAAACACTCTAAGTAAAAACATTTTAGTGATAATATTTATGTTTCGTTTTTGTACCAGTTATATATGTATATTTTTCTACCATTCTAGGCTTTTATAAATGAAATAAATTCTGGATATATGTATTTAAACGTTGACATTAATATATGTTATGTTTGTTATTATGCAATTTATAAATAAAAGGTTCAAAGGCGTCAGAACAAACTTCAAATATTTTGGCAATGTCAAATTGTTTTTTTTTTTTTATAATAACAATATCGGATATTCAGTTGTAATATTTTATTAAAACTATAAGTAACTGTAATATTTATGTAACTCATTAAAAAAATATTAACAGCCTTATAATAAATTATAAATAATAGTGTAAAGAAGGACTTTTTTTACACTGTGAGATAACACACTAAAAAGGTAAAGTTTATAAAAAATTCAACATTGAAAATTGGTTTCTTATTGCGAATGCATGTACTAATAAATCCATTAATTACAAAAACTCGCTTAGTAGAAAAATAAACACGAGTTTTAAATGTTTTAGCGAGAAGCTGGAAGAGAAACTGTTTTCTAAATTTCTGCATAATTTTCTAGATGAAATAATTATAGTGATAGGTTAAGTCATATCCTACAATCTAAATTAACAAAATTCCTACATCAAACGCAAAGGTCATTTTTTTGGGTAAATGGATAATATATACCGATATACTATACTACTCTACCCGACAGTATCGAATAACTGACTACGGAACAACAAAAAGAGAGCTTTTAGAAAATTAAGCTGTATGATTAGATAAAAAAAGGACTGAAAGCATTTCATAACGTTAAAACTGACAAGTCAGATTAGCTATCTTGAACTGCAAAAGTATTGAAATTGTTCGATTGGACAGAATATCTAGCAATAGAAGCTGATAGATAAAATATTTAGTGAATTTTCAAAAACGAAATCGCTTTTTAATCTTGTACTCATGCGATATTTCGATTCGCTGCCAACTAACAGAAAGTTTTTGTTACAGTAGATACCGATTTGGTGATTCAAAAGTGCTTGAATAAAGAATATTTAGATTTAGAGTTGATCTTATTATCATTAAAACCTGGAGTAAGATTTGAAACCATGGCAATTAAGAATAATCTTCATTTGTGAGTATGATCGTAATAGAAGCTTTATATTTTAATTGTTATTGTTTTAAGCTTAATAATGTCACATAAATCTACGAATGAACGTTTCACATGAGCCGAGCGTACAAACGAGAGCGCGGAACAAGCGCTAAAGAGGCGCGATCGGCCTAAGAGTTCGGCTTGTATTTTGTACCTTTCTTCATTATATCGGCCGATACGACTGGCTTCCATTGTTTATTACAACAATTCTTCGTCAATGTTTTCCTACTACGCTTTTATCACGTGAAATTATATTTGTTTTCGACTTTTCAAACTATCAAATTTCAATTAATTTGAAAAACAAAACTATTTAAGTTAAATAATTTTGTTTTAATCATTCAACACACAACTCGCACAACTTATGCGAGTTACACAAACTCATAAATTGAAAGGACTACAGTAATAACCAAATATAATGGATAAACTCTTAAATAATATTTTTGGTTCGAATTAAGAATCTGAATGCGAATTTTTTTTTAATTAATGCAACCTTAATGTAGTTGGTTGTAATATTATTTTGTCTGTAAATAAGACAAACCAATGACAAGACAAAGTCTGACCTACAAAACTATAAACATAATAAAATACAAAACTTATAGAGAGTATTGGTATCTGTGACCCGTATCTTCAGTTTTAGTTTCTTTGGGACTTTTGTTGTCGTTTATGCTATCAACGCTGCTCTGTCGTTGCAGAGATTTTAAGTCTGAACAATTCCTGTTTCTCTTAAGACCTGATTTAATACTCCCAGTTTTATAACCTGTAGGATCCATTTGTTTTACCTCTTTATTATCATATTTTTTTTCTTTATCTGTTATTTTCTTGTCTATAGTTTGTAATATTTCATCATCGCTTTCCGTTGTACTAATAGTAATAACAGGTATTATCGATCCGACAGAATCTGTTTGCTTTGAAAGGCTACTTGATTTTGAATCTTGTTTTCTTTTAATCTCATTATCATATTCAGGAATATGAGGGGCTTTTTTCTTGTTGGTGTTAGCGTTACATATGTCTGGGTTTTCCAGCACTCGCTTTTCTTCTTCAAAGGTTTCTAACTTTCTATCAAATATATCACCCTGCTCTTTTGTCAGCGATTTTAAGTTATTATCAGTTTTAAATTCGACAATTGATTTCTTATTTGTTTCGGGAGTCTCTGACACTGTAATATCCTTTATTTTTAAAACCTCTTTCGGCAATATTTCATGAAATTCTGTATCCTTTTCTTCGTCAATGTTATGTGAGTTTAAAAAGGAGTTAGGCGTGTTATCACCATTGGATTTTCGATCTATCATTGTACCAACAATTCTAGCAAATATCCCACCTGCAAGATAGTATTCATTTGATGTTATTTCATATTCATAAAGTTGTAGAATAGTTTTAGTGGAAAGGAGTTTTTATGGTTTTATATTTATATATACCACGAGTAAACTAAAAATTAATGAAATAAATGGATCAAGTTGCTCTATGATGCAGTTCACATCCTCAGTTTGTCGAATTAATATTATGGAACTTTAAAAAACAACAAAAATTACTACATATTAACCTTTACTTTTAACCATTTTCGAATCGTAATTCTTGTCAGTTAAGACTTTGCGATCATCAGAATCTATTGATTTGCTTATAGGTAGAGACGGTAATGCTTTTTTCCATCTGGAGAAAGGTGTACTATCTATTGAAGATGATCCACCACGCCTTCTCGTGTCTGCTAGTTGAAACATTTTCCTTCTCTCTTCTGTACGCTCTCTTCGTAGTTGTATCTTAAACAATATTTAAAGTTAAAAGCTACAGTTTTCCCTGTTAAGGTTAGTATATTATTAAAATACAATAATACCTTTAAATCGTTATTGGCTTCTCGCAATGAGTTTGTTAATGAAGTTAAATAATATATTATAAGAATTAATAAAACAAGTAAAGGAATAACGATAGCTGGTGACGTCATATACTCAAGGGCAAAGTTTAGTCGATCAGGAAGAACTTTGTAAATATTACTAGTCAATATTTTATAAATTTTGTCATATTCTGAAAATGGCCCACAATGCCACGACGGTGTAACCCATACAATGCTATATCCAACTGGTAAAACACACAAAAATAACATCGTCAATAAAAGTGCTAAATAAAAATTGTTGCTCTTGGAAACTCTAAATACAACTTCATGTGGTACATTGCACGTCATCACTGCCCAAGATCGAAGATACATCATGATCATCAATTTAAATACATTTAAAACAACTAGTCCAGGAGAGAAAAACATTCCCATCCAAACCATTCCTTGGTTGTTTATAAGATGTAAAATATTTTCGGCTATTTTAAAATCACCATATTGAGGAAATTTTTTTTCCAAGTCCCAGCACCACCATTTATTCATATGTCTTACAATTAATGCTCGAAAAAAATCCAAAAATAGAGTACTCAGCAAAACGAATACCTAAAAAAATATAGCAATTTACTTAATTAATGGCAAATTAAAAGACACACAGATAATAAAATAATAATATTAAAAATACGTACAAGATCCATCATTGTTAATTTTACCAATTCTTGACCAAACATAGTTTCCCAGCATAATTTAAGTAATTTCTTTTTTGTAGCTCTTGTTAAGTTATACATTTTCCTTTTAAAAGCATCTTGGTAAACTATATCTTTTCTCGTAATATTTGTTTTATTATTAGCCAAATCTTTTAGGTCTACGTTTAACGTTTTACAGGATTTTATATAGCACCTAATGAGTACGATTTTACACTTTGATATATGATAAGTTTGTGTTATATTTTTGTTACCACAATTAATTGAGAAATTAAATGAAAAATCTGGACACAAAGTAACCCCTTCTACAAAGCCAGATGTCGTAATATTCATATCTTCAAAAGGCGTACTGAGAAAATTAACTTCAGTCATATAATCAAGTGAAGTCAAAGAACTCATTTGAGTCGTTAAAGTTTCCTTGGAAAGCTGGTAAGTTGTGCCTGTTTCGTTTAAATCA
This sequence comes from Elymnias hypermnestra, assembly GCA_015832385.1. Lineage (NCBI taxonomy): Eukaryota > Metazoa > Arthropoda > Insecta > Lepidoptera > Nymphalidae > Elymnias > Elymnias hypermnestra. Next base: position 191,493 of record JACTOM010000015.1, read on the forward strand.
TAATTGATACTACTATCAAATGTTGAGTTTGTATACATATTTTGTAACGAATTTTGACTCTCTGTAAATGCATCTATATCGGTGTTAGTTGTACTATCAGTAATTTTTTGTGCAGTTATTGAAAGTGGTTGTACAGTAAAATAGTCCAACTCCGTGCTAGACACGGAATTTGTCGCCAATTCTGTGGTAATATCTGTAGAAGAATGAAATTGACTCGATAAATAATTTATTTCAAAATTCATATCCGTTATTGTGGTACCTTCTTCTTGTACCGATGCAAATATATCATAGTTTACGTCGTATGATTCAATGTCATATGCTTCTGAAGTTGTATCATAATATTCTTTTGATAAAGATATTTTGCTTAAGTTTTTAATTTTTTCTATTTCTTTCTTTAATGGGTCGTCTGTGGTACTCATTTCCTCTAAATTCTTTAAGTATTCAGGCCGCAATTTATACGGCAAATGTCTTTTATTGTTACTTTTTTTTGTATTAGAATTTGTAAATGCTACAGAGGTCATTTTATTCGTATCACTCGCGGTGAATGAAGTAGGAAAGCTTTCAAAAGTTGGAATAATAGTATTTTGTGAAGATTGCGGCAGCAAAGTAACCTTTTCACAGGGCAAACATAGAATAGTTGTCTCTGTACATGACGTAAGTAAACTTTTAACCAAAAATTCATTTATATTATCAAGATTTGTGTCAGAATAATTAGTAGCATTCATATTTAACTTTGGCTGTAGAGAATCAAGGTCCTTACTCATATCATCAATTTTATGGAATAGAGCAAATATCAATGAATATAGATTGAGTAGATTTAATAACATAATTCTGTGGAAAAAAGAAAGCTTTCTAAGAACTCATTTTGTAATTCATAAAATAAATATGTAGAAAATGTGCTGAGATAAAATAACGTACCTCATTATAATATAGATAATAGATTTTTAACGTTAACTATTACTTACCTAGCAAGCTGCAATCGTAGTTGTTTTCGTGGATGATAGTGTTCCAAAAGTCCGAGAAGTTCAAAAAAAAATGGGAAGGTTATTGATATAAGGGTAACTACAATAGTTGTTTCATTTTCTCGCCACCAGTTCCTTACTTTACGATTGTCATCAGAGCGAGATACAACAGTAATTACAGCGTACGCGGAGACAGCAAGCAACATCAACACACAGAGGTTTACTTGTCCCCGTAAAGTTAAAATGCGCCAGCTGAAAATATTTATAGTATACATTCGTGGCGAGCACTTGATTGTATGTTTATCTATTTTAAATATATTTGTAAAAACTTACTTTCCCAAATTTTTTTTCTTCTCTGCTTCTTCTAATAAGGCTTCTTTAAATCCTAACGTAACTGATGCTATGCGATTATGTGCAGTTTCGGCGTTACCTATCATAAAATCCCAACCAGTAAAGAGTTTCCATGAAAATATACATTCGTCTTCTTTTTCGGAAAGTTTTGACATGCGAGAATTTTCTGCCATTCTATAAGAAATTACATTAGATAAGCACATTTTATAAATTTTGGATAACTGAATTAATTTTAGATGAACCATGCACTGGAACATTAAAAGGGTACAGCAAAACCCAACCGAGACCAATGTTCCCATAAAATCTTTAAATAACTTACTTCCTCAGTATGGCGACGAAGCTATAAATATACACCACAAGTCCTGTCATAAAATATGCTAGAGGCATTCTATATTCTGGTCGTTCAACATTGCTATAGTATCCGTAGAAGATAGCAGAGTATTTGAGGGCTCCTTCGAATTCCCATAAAGTTAAAAGATTGGTAGCATTACGGCGTTCATCTTCCATTATGATTTTTCTTTCTCCGTCTTGTGATGGATTCTCCGTTAGATACTATCACATTATTAAAGCATATCATCAATTCTCGAAACATCTCACACAAAAGGAAAGTATTATAGAATATTGGGAAGTATCAACCAGTATTGACGGTTGAGGATATTATCATTTATTTATTTTTTAATTAATAATATGGTTGCCTACATTTAAAATAAGAATATTTTAATATTACTATTGTTATCTTACCTCAGGAATTATAACAAATAACAAAAGTATAAGTCCGATAACCAAATTCACCCAGAACAGCCATCTTAGGAAAGTAAAGTATGATGCCACAACAGAACCAAAATGAGATTCAATTTCTTTAATACGCAACTCCCAAGGTATAAGTAAATTTGATGTGTTGGCAGCTTCTCGTTTCAGTTGTTGCCATTTCTAGAAATAAACTCTCGTTCAAGGAAAGTTGTGCAGTGAAATATTATTTTCAAATAAATTTTTAAACATACCGTTGCTAAGACTATATTGAATCTTGCATAAATATCTCTCGTACTTTTTGATTGTGCGAGTCTCTCTTGCAATTGTCCTTCATGTCGCTTTATATAACCTTTAGCCTTGAAGGAAGAACAAAAGAAAATATTACTTTTTATAACAATTTCTGTGTGTAAACGACAACGTATTTTTGAATATATACTAGATAATGTCAGACTAATAGTAATTATGGCTTATATAAGTTTGCTAGTATGGTAAATTATAGAGTGCAGTGCATTAACCATAACTATAAAGGTTGTTGATTACATTTGCGTTAAAAGAAAATTAAATATGTATAAGTTAAATAGTAGTTAAGAGGATAAGCATCTATGTTTACTGACAAAAATGTGCCCAAGTAATTTTCTGGGTATATAAAGCTTTTAAATTTATTCAATTGCTTGATTATTTACGGGGTACTTATCGCTATCGAATTCATTTTCGATGAAAATTGTATTTTTGTCCAAATATATTTTTCTAAATGCTACTAGTGTTCAGAAAGCAGACAGGGGAAGCTATTTAGCATTATGAAACTAAATATTTTTCAGAAGATTCTGAAACCGATTGAATCGGAAATGAATTTTTACTTGCCACTAAAAGTATTTAGGCGTTAAAATATCTTGACAGACCCAATCGATCCACATACAAATTATGTAAGTATATTTCTACCACTCTGACGGCGCGAACAGTGTATATTCATATTTCTGATTCCTTGACAAAGTTTTTAAATAACTACTAAAAGTCCGTTCTTCTTTCGTTTTAAAAACTATTATGCGTGGTAATTTTGTAAATGTCATTTAAAGACTGAAATATAACAAAAATAGTGATATTTTTGTCATATTAACGGGAAATAAGAATTTTTAATAATTTACAGTTGTGTATAAAAAAATCTTTTTTCATTTCTTTTACGATAAATCTTCGTGGGCTTTCGTGGCGCTGAGAAACACCTTTCGTAGTATATTATAACGTCCTAGCTGTGTTCCAGAATTGCAGAAAACTTTCTGAGGCCTTCTGATTTGGATCAGACAACTACAATCTTGAGATTGTTGTTTACAGAGAAGCCACAGTGCTGTCGAGGACTTCTCGGTTAGTCTGTCAATGCTAGTTAACTATCTTAATTTGTAAACAAGCTTTACAAGATATTGAAATCAGTTCCCAGTTCTCAAAGTAATTACATAGAAAGAAACCTATAAACATGAATAATCAATAGATGACTGTATATTTTTACGCATATACGTTTAATTATTTTAATTTAAATAATGAATTAATATATTCAAAAACTGTATTAACATTAAGTGCGATCCACTAGAAGATTAAAAAGTTTATTTGAACTTGAGCGGATGAATAAACAAGTTATATTCTTATTAAAGATTTATACAGAACCGGCCACGATGGGACCCTCGTAACTTTATGTCCTAAGTCGTGCTTGAATATATCATCATTCTATAGTATGCGATATATATATAAATGGGGAGTGTGGGGTAATAGTAGGAATTTATAAATATACCTGATGTACAATTTTTAATTTTCGACGCATTCCAAGTGGTTGCTGCTTTACAGACCCTAATACTTCCTTGTGAAGGTGAATGTTTTCAAATATTTGCTCTTGTGTCACAATGGGTTGATCATCAATCGATATTGCCGTGCTGCAAGACATGTTAGCTGATATGTATATGTCACCTTATATACATATGAGTAGTTGTAACGAGTTCGATAACATATACCAAGATTCGAAATTATTATAAGTTATATATTTATTAAATTATTTATTGGAAAAAAAAATCTATATCAAAACTATTTAATAGAGTATATATATAAATATATATATATCGAAATTACACTCGCAAGCGGTGTTGCGGGGGTGTTAATTAAAAAAGTTTAAATTTTCATATTAAAATAAAATTCGAATTTTACATTTACAAATTATATATTTTATGCTATGTAAAAATTGGTCCGAATTTTAGTTTTTGACATAATGAAAAGTAAATTTTAGGAAATTCCACCCTCAAAGGGCAGTGCGGGTATGTTTCTTATTTGTAAAACAAGTTCCCTAAATGAAAATGCTACCAAAAAAACATTCCACTAGCTGATCTAGCACTGAGCTAGTTGTTATTATGAAAAGTCAATTCGGATTTACATTATTCAATATTAATAACCAGTAAACTAAATGAATATAACTCGATTTAAAAGATTATCGCTAACAAAGAACACACGTATTACGCATACGAGTATATAACACAAATTATAATATATTTGTATCGTAATAAATAAATGACTAGTTATGCCTATGTTTAATGTGGTATATTATAGCGTATATATAACTCTTGTACTTACTCGCCCGAGCTGGTAGTGAAGACTGAGGAACGGCGTCTAGAACGTACATCCTCAGCTAGGAATGGGGAAGAAGGTCGCCTGGCTCGTCCTTTACGAGAGCGTCGTATACTAGCTCGTCGTTGACGCAGTACAGCACTGAGGCTTGCTGAATAATCCTCATCTTCCGAACCATCTGTGATTTTTTTTGGCTTAAAACTCTTTACGCAACTTTAACTTGCCACTTTGCATTGTAAAACAATTGGCTTATTCCTGGAATCTATTCCATGCAAAATGACAATATCCCTAGTGCCGGTTTGTCGCCTTAAGTTGTGGTGGGATGGGGAGATGGAATGAATTTTAAGAGTACACCAACAGATCTTTGAGTAACATCGAAACGCTGCTTTTGATGAATAATCACACAATTCAAAATTATATATAGTAATGTCATCGTGGTATCAAAATACTTTCTATATTCTTGTATAAAAAACTCATATTCAAATGGGCAATAATAGCATTGGGACGCAACGAAATGTCAGTATCTATTAGTTGATTTTAAAGTTTTGTATAATTTTCAAACGGCTCTTCCATAAAATTTGTTTATTTGAATTATGCCACTATTTTATCAAAGCAGCAATAAATCAACGGAGCAAGTATGGGAGTTATTGCCTTAGTAGAAGAGATTGAGAGAGCTTGTATGTGATTCACAAATACATTATTTGAATTCTCTGTTGTAATTATAAAAGGTAATTTTTCATCCGCACAACCTGGATGCGTGGCCTTCAAGCACGGCTCGATTTCGTCGATCCTTTTTCCCGCGTACGTGCAAGATGTGGAACGAACTCCCGCCAACGGTGTTCCCGCAAGGCTTATGACCTAGATACTTTTAAGAGGCGTATAAATTCCTATCTCTTAGGTCGGCAACGCACCGGTGGTCCCTATGGTGCTGCAGGTGTCCATGGGCGGCGGTGATCACTCAACATCAGGTGACCCGCAAGCTCGTTTGCCTGCCAAGGCTATAAAAAAAAAAGAAAAAGGTAATTACCGCCCGTAGATGGAGAAAATTTTACTTCATTATTAGGCGGCATTTCAGAAGGCAAGTGGAACAAGTTAACTCCAGAAGACGTCATGCTCCCTGGATCTGCCCACGTCACTGATAAACGGTCAACAGACGGCTGCGGCGAGGACGGTGGGCGGTCATAGGAACCCTTTAAACCAAACACTTATTAAGCCTCTCACTTCTTCACTTCACTAATGAGGTATCGCCAAAATTTATATTTTAATAACTTTCAAAAATAATTGTGAAGAAATGAATGATTTACTTAATTAGAAATTTGTGATTTATTCGCTATTAACAGCGCAAAAGACACCACGTTATTCGGAAAAACACTGAATAATAGAAATGATGAGTTTCGGACTTATCGCGTTATTAAAGTAAAAATATATTTTTATAAAAAAAACTTTAAGTAAAACTACAATAAAGTTCGTTACGCAATTCTTTTTGAATTCGTTAATACATGCTTATGGATTCATTTCTACGTCACCTTTTACATTTTATGGTTTATCGTTATATTTATATCGCGATCTTAGCACTTCATGGTGCATCCAAAGCCGAAGTTCTGTTACAATGTAACTTTTTACGGTTAGATGTCTAACAAAATCACTGCTAAAGCAGGCTCAAAATCGGAGCGGTGAAACATTTATCTGCATATGTTCATAAAAAAGTAACAAAATTATCAGTTTTCAAATATAGAGTTAAATTATAGGGAATTATATTCTATGCCTACGTTTCGTGAATGTTTACAAAACAGCAATCACGATCTATATTTCGATTTAATGCAAATACAATTTTGAACTTTTAAAACGCCTTTAATTGAAAATCACAGGCAAAAGCTTAGTTTAATTCATGTGTATTAGATAGTTCTGAAGACGTCGTTTCGTCAAAATTTAAAAGTCATAAAAAACTCACTGAAGAATCATACTGTAATTTCACTTACTTAGACGATAAAGAAGCGTGAAATCGAATGAACGGCTCTGATTTTAATAAAAAAATATGAGGAAATTACTGTATTTGAAAGTACAAAAACACTGTAAAAGCCTACTCGAATAAATAATTTTCATCATATTGCGAGAAAGGTGGTTTAATTACAATAATATTACTGACATAGCTGTAGAATATGTTTTTCTGAACAACATGTAATTACTGAATGTTCAATTTACCAGAATGGTACCTAACTAAACTGTAAATTGTTATCAGATTGCGTTAATTGATAGTAGTCAGGAATTTATAGACCACAGAGAGTTAATGATTAAGCATTTGCACTCGTTACGTTCCATTAGCATTTCTTTTTTATTTTGTTTGGTACAATTAACCCCAAGGACATCCCTAACGAAATTATAGGGAGTGCTTTTATTAAATTACTAACAACGAATATGGTTCCATTTTCAGGTTTAATTAAAAATGAATAATAATTTTTGTTATTTTTGACGTAATATAATTTGATACATATATTTCGTGTCACGGTGTTTGTGGTCGCTCTACTCCGAAACGAATTATTTTTTTAACATGATATTTAGACAATATGCCAGAGTAGGGTCAAATTTGCGTTACGCGTTACTTAAGATATGTGTGTGTATATAAGCGTCTCTTGGTTCTTGACTCAGTCGCTTTTTATTTAGAAAGGGACAGAATATTTATACATATATGTACGATTAATTTATAGAAATTATATCATAGAATTTCATACAAAGTTAACGAAGCTAACGAAGCATAGCGAACGAAGTTTCAATTGCTCCACGGGCACAATGCTACACGAACACATTTTAATTTTAACAAATTTTTTCGACTCTCTCAATTAGGAGTGTGAGAAAGATAATGACAGATTTTCTATATATTGAATCATTTGTCGGACTCTCTAAGCGACTCTCTAATATGTTAAAATAAAGTAGCCTTAATAGCTATTTCATTGGTATTTATATATTGTTTGAGAAAGTAGAACTTTAACGCAGACGTATTTTCAGGCGTATATTATTTAAATTTAACGTAGTAGTTTAAAAAAAAACTAAAAATTCACACATCTTATAGAAAGTACTGTTTATGTATTTAAAAACACTGTCACCTTAAAAGACATACATTAAAAAGTTAAGGATAAGTTGTCCATAACATTTGATACAAGTTCGCGATCTGATGCTAACAATCCGACTGTTGTGTATCGTTTGATGATGGCAGGGCCGCCGCAGACTAAGCAATTAATTAAACGATTTATAGCATCGTTCAGGTGTTTTGTGTAGCGCCTTGCTTAGACATTGCATCACATTAGGACTACTATACACTTAAAAAAAAATATCAAATGTTTAAATAATATTAGTTGAGTATATTAAAAATACTATTATTAGGTCTTCTTGGTGGTCAGAAGTTCACAATAGTAAGTTTGGTCGGTGATTAAACTGTTATTGTTCTTGTTCTATGTTCAGATTTCATTAAGCAACCGTTGATAATGAGAGAAAAACGATTATTTAGATATATTGAAGTTTAAGTATACTCTAAGATCCATATTTTCATTTACTTTATTTTATTCGTTGTGGGTTCATAACAATTATCTTATTCCACCGAAAGTTACTTCAGAATGTTGCAGATTTATTTTGTGTGATCCAATTTTTAACCTTTTGTAGTGGCTTAATATGGCGAGACACCATTTCATAAAGGTATTTCATTTTAATGTTTTATAGGTATTATATATATATATATATATTTAATAGATGCCGCCGAGAAGAAAATGGGTTGTTCTATCATTAAAGAAACGAATTTCGCGGAGGTGGTTGTCATGACCTGCAGAAATTAGAAGAACTGATATTAAATATTTTTATACAAAAATTGATACAAATTTAAATAGAATAAAATGACAGATATGATTACATGAAGGGACTGTGCCATTCGTTTGTACGCCAGTATACCTATTAAAATTCAGTGGAACTTTTATCATGTTTATCAGCAAAGATTTTAAGTAAATAATATATCGGTGTCCTTCTATATCTTCAGAGGATTCTGATTGCAGTATGACACCACAGAAGGATCAACAAGTCAACAGTTAATTTAAATATTTTATAAAATTAAAATGTACTAATTAATTATATTTTTGAATTTATATATTAATTTCGTTTTTATAGTAGTGTGACTAGAGCTTTATCATAGACAATTAGGACTGCCCATTGTTCGTTATTGTTAGGCGTGGTAGCAAATTTATTATCTAATACAGTCACAGACAAAATATGTAATAAGCATATTAAAATTATGACTGACTGAAAATCAATTAATTATTAAAAATCTTCTTTAGACAGCAAATTATAACTACTCAACATCAGTGATCATTGGCTTTCGTAACTTGGAAAATAATGTAGAAATTGATAAAATTAGTTTATAATGCTTCAGTTTCAGTGATTAGTCATAAAAAAATTCTGTACTACATATAGATCAATAGTTTATGCTCGGCATGCTTCACAATGCCATTTTGTATGAAAAACTCGCCCGTTGCAATCTGTAAATTAATTGATCTGTGCATATTATGTCAAAATGCAGCTTTGTTTGCTTTCTCTTACATGTGGGACCTAAAAAACGGATTCATCTATTAGATGTTTGTCTAAATTAGTTGACAGCAGAACTCGTATATACCGATTACTCGGTTTAAAAAAAAGCGTCATCATAAATATATTTTAAAACGAAACCGTCATCATCATTTTTGTACATTTAAATTCAGTGAAGGTCATGCCTGCTATGATATGCCTCAGTGGCTGCATGGACGATCTGCTTCCATTTATGTTTATCATCGGATTATTTTAAGGCCATTAGAAGCACGGGTCCCGTTATCCTCTTTATTTAGTGGGACCAGTAGATAGGATAGCTCTTTTCTTCGCCCCTTCTACCACAGCTAGTTTCTCTAGGTCATCTGGGTGTATTTGGGTTATATAACGAAATAGTGGAATAATCGTTGGTTAGTTTTATTTGTACTTTTAGCTGTCCACGGTATTTGCACTAAGTTTTTAATAGAAACAAATAAATAAATCATCAAAGTCAATTGGGTAATTGCGGAGATAATTGCGGACAAAGTCACCGCGAATTTTTAAATATAAATTTTGTAATAGGGAAATTTTCGACAGATCAATAGAGTGTGCTCAGTATTACTTTTAAAAGACCACAGAGGAGCGGTAAGATTTTTCAGAGTATCAACACGCCCTGCTAAAGTGCCGTGACAGAGAACAGTTCGTCTTCGAGCGCCAATGACTGACTGCTAATCGCCGATTCTGATTAGATATTCGAATTAGGGGTGTCTATTGATAACCTTAACATATTTTTAAATTTCTACTAATATTTCACACTTTCCCTATGTATTTCGCCGATTCTGGTTAGATATTCGAATCAGGGATGTTCAGTGTTCAGCTCTCTAACGTCGCTTAGCTGGACACAGGTCTCCTCATTTATAGATGAGGGATGTTAAGATCATAGACCCACAATCCTGCTCTACTGCGTATTGGCAGGCTACACATATCCCAGAAATATTCCTAGGATACGTCGGTTTGCCCAGGATATTTTCCTTCAGCGTAAATCGCAATGATGGTTTGGAGAGAGTTTACGCGTCATGGATTTCTAGTAATAAAAAAAAATTGTCACTATTTGCTCTTACTCCATATCGACGTCTTTTACGTACAAAATCTTAAAAGTCAAGTGTAAAATTCTATTTTTGTAAGACAATGTTTGAAAGATAAATTATTTCTTACTACTCTACCTTCGTCAATAAAATACTTTAATATTCTTTCATTGAATTCATTTTTTAAACTTCTAATGAATGATACTTGATGTTAATACAGATTATTCAAAAATTGTAAAGACGAATAAATGGTTATGGCGAAAATTCATTTTAGGCTTTATTTTTCAGCAATTTGCTTAGAAATAAAGTACCTTTAAAATATACGAAGATTGTAATCTTATTTATGACATTTATATTAATTTTTTTTTAAATATATATAATATAGACTGAAGCTATGAGAATTAATGCGTTGAAACGTAAAATGAATTTACAACAAATTCATGGTTTGCTATATACTAAATCTGTAAATATTTTCATAATTAATGCGATTAAAATGATGAATGATACATCGCAAACATTATAAGTATTACAAGTGTAGATGAAAACTACGTATTATATTCGTGTTATTGAGGAATAATGATACGCCTGGATTTAAATCCAGTTTCATATGTATAGGTTCAATCTATTTATATGCAAAATGTCATTATTGCAAACTCTGTCGAACTTAATAACTGAAAAGATCAAACCATTATATTTGATTCCTATTCATCGTATTTCCTGGTACTGCAATTACTATATTTGAGAATAGCTTTTAATGTTGAAAGGCACGCCTAATGGGTTAAACGGGTAAATCAGTATACGAAATTAGATCGCGGTCTAAAAGCTACGCAAATCTCAATAAATTTGTAACACGAGAACCAGCCCTGTCCGTTCATTCCATTAACAGACTCCACCCCCTAGTTTTATAACACACCGCATAATAATTAAGAAGTGATTTTTTTACGAACTAAAGGTCAAAGTGATCTATAATTAACATGTTATTCATTTATTAATAAGGTGGAATATAAAGTTGAGCATATCACGGAATCGTGTAAGTTCACCTTGTAGATTTTACTCGTTCTTGACGTACTAATACAACTTTATAAGAGTTTTCATCTAATTTCTCTAAAATGACTACTTGTGCCATGAAGACTTCTTTGGAATTGAATAGTTCCACTCGGTTAGGGGATTCGTCTAAAAAGACATAGGTAACTAAAAATATTTAAATATAGGTTTTGGTTTCTTAATATACAAATAAAAACAATTGAAACGCCTTTTTCTAACACTAAAATACAGTTTACTTAGTACCGCAATTTAACTTTCAGATATTTTCCTATTTCTTTGTATCGGTTTATCTGCAAAACGGCTGTACCTATTTTAAAAGGATTTTTGTCATCGGAGCTGATTGAGATAAATGAATATATATGTATGTTTTTATCCCGAAGAATAAGTGTAATACGAACCTATGGCATAATAATTAGTAAATATATATAAAAGAAAGACTTGAAGATTCAAAATGTCTATGGGTGACCAAAAAGTTCATTTCAAGCAAATGCCAAATTTAAATTATCATTTGTCTAAGGTCAGAAGAAATACAGCTGCAGATAAATTTTATGCTTGTTTTTCTGATTGTGGAACTTTTATCACAATATTTTGATTTTGACCATATTTTTGCTTATATTATCCCTAGCTAAGGACTGGCTTGCGTCGTTTATAATATAATGCTACTAAATGAGAGACGGTTTCACGAAACGCCAAAAAATATGCATTTTTTGAACAAATTGTATTAATTGCTTATAGCAAATAATGATACGAAGAAAAAAATATTTCCGAAAAATTTAATTAATTTAATAATTTTGACATAATTTTCTAATAGTGACAAAATTTTCTTGAATTCTGCCCAGGACAGAAAAAATAAGTAGTAACAATGCGACTGAAATATATTTAATGACGATTAAATAAACGTTATGTTATCAATTTTGCGTGATTTACCCTGCCCGTCTGAGGTCATATCCACGAAATTCGTTATCATCTATGATACGCCTGTAACATTCGTACGTTCGTATTGTAGTGAATTTAGATTATTTGTGCTCAATTATAAATGAGGCAATATGTGTTAAGAAGGATAAAACAAAACTAAAATTTAAATGAAAGTGGTTGATTAATTTAAAACATCTGCAATCGATGAATGCAGCGCAAAAGCTTAAAATACACGAACAAATGATTGTCAACATCCTTGTCTAACAAATCATGTAGCGCACTAAGTCTCTTTCGCTCTAAGCAATCTTTATCATCTAGTAACTCGATTTTATCGAAGACTTTGCGATTAAGATAATTCGGCACTTTTACAAAGGCAACCGTAGTCTTTTATTTGCAGAAAAAAATATCTTTGATTAGATATATAAATTATTAATTTTAAGGTTAAGGGAAAATTTACTTCAATTACGAGCGAATGAAATTCTTTTCCAGAATTCAATTAATTTATTTAATTATTAATACTCTCGGGTACATTTGGATTGGCAACTTTTTAAAGACATATTGTCCCATTTATAAGTGTGCATAAAAATTTAACGTAGATAATGAAGGTAGGGGTTTTGCAGCGAGATCTTAAGCTATTAAAACACAACTGTCGGTATGACGTATATGTTTACAATTTCATTGGGGAATAGTGCAGAAAGGTCATTTCAGGTGCAAATTTACGAGACAAAGTTAAGCCGCATAGCTTGTGTGTTTGAGTTGCTCATTTATATGGACAAGTGGCATGAATGCTAACCATAACTTTAGTTTTTATAAGAAATATCATCAATGGTGTTGTACACTTCATTTCTGAATGGCGTGCATACTCTGATATGCCTTATTGGCTGCATGGGCGAGCTTTTTCCATCTCTCTCTCTCTCTCTCGGTCAGAAATAATTTCCTACACCATCTTAAACGAAGTTTTAAACATATTACATACAAATAAACCTTCAAAGCTTTTACATGAGCTTTCTATAGGTAATATCAAATAGATAATTTCAATAGTTCACAAACACGATTATTAAGTAATTAAATGAGAATAATTGAATATGCTTTATTAACATTAAATGATCTTCAATAAAAGTAAAGATAACGATTATAATAAGGGAAATAAATAGTAGGAATTGAAAAATAAAATTCTCAAACAATGTTTTTAAGGCCTGCTACCACAATATTACGAGTTTTCATATATAACAAGTAAATATTAATTAAAAAGATAAAAATGTTTGGATCTGATTCCAGTTGTATCTGGAGGCTTAATGTTATGCAACGTAAGCTTTTTGGATAAAGAATGTGGCGACTTCAATTTTACCGTGGACCTGTGAGAACAGAGCGATCAACATCAGTCGAGAAAACTAATATTATATGAAAGTTATTTTACAACATTTAATAAATAGCTATTATATAAAGTAACACACATTGTTATATCTATGTACATTTTATATCTATATTTATGCAAATAAGTAGCCAGCAGGGTAGGACAAAATAATTTATCTAAAGTAATATTATAAAGAGGCAAAATTTGAGTTGTTGTATGTATGTATGTTTGTTACGTTTTCACATAAAAACTACCGATTAAAATTTTTTTTCACCATTAGAAAGTAGAATTTTACCGAACGATATAGGCTGTATTAATTTCTAAAAAAAAAAAAAAAAGAGATTCCTAAGAAAAATGCATTAGTGTAACCCAAGGTGTGAAACAAAAATTCTATAACCGCGTGCGGTGCGAACACTAATGAAGACAAAATAAAAACATATCCTACAATATTATTAAAAAGTCCGTGATACCATGTGTCCAACGGCTGCAGTTATGACACTATAACTAGTTTTTTGCATTTTAAAAGTTAATAAAAGTGCCGACAATGATCAAACCATATTTTTCATACTATATTAATCCTTATCCTATAAAATGATATTTTATTAACACCCTTTCAACACCCGTAAAATACTTCTAAAATTAAAATCGGACATTCTATTCAAAATTTATAACGAATTTTAAAGTCGCAATCTAAAGAGAATAATGTATCCCCAGTCTAACTCCAGAACAAAACAAAACTACCTCAAATGTTGTGTATAGGGAAGTTCTGCGATAATAAAGTATTACAAATAAATCTCTACTCTAATATTATAGAAGCACGTCTTGCATTGTGAATATTTGTTTTTATTTTTAAACTTTTTATAATAATCAAGTTAAATGTTACTTGGACCGATTTAAAAAACCTTTCAATACCTGTAGAGCATTTTTAAATTGACTAATATCGGATATTCTACGTAAATGACGTTACGAATTAAAAAATGTACTAGTTAGATATATATTCGTTGTAAAATAAAATCTGTATATTGATTAGATTATGGATAAAGGAATGAAACTTTTGTAATTCCTAACAAAAATAAATTTATAGTCGATTTAGCAAACTTTTCACTGCCACGAGATCTATTATCTACCCGGGTGACACCGCGGGACATAGCTAGTTAATAGATATAAATATGACGTGTTAGATATCATGACACACCGTCACTTTAAAAGAGTGGTAACAAAACTCAATGAAGCTATTTTTTACAAGGGAGTCATTTCAAAATTAAACAAACGGTGCAAATCACCCAACAACATGTTGACATTATGGTGGTGCCATAACGTCATTTTTGACGATTTGAATAAGAATTTTAAACACATGAGAAAACATTTTATGATTTTCGTAGATGTGACATAATAATTAGGTATTTCAAACCCTGCGATGTAATTAGTATACGATGTAAGGGATATTGTTATTTATTTGCTTAAATAGTCCTATATTAATCCTAATAAAGGAAATGCAAGGCCAATGAAATATTGTATATTTTAATGAGGGGAGTGGGAAGAAGAAAGATGTCTTGGCTATGTAAAATAAGGGAATGGAATGACATAAAACAGTAGGTGAACTGTTCCGACTAACCATAGACAGAGAACAGCGTAAAAAGCTAACTGCTAATCCTTAATAGCACAGAAGCTCTTGTAGAAGAAGCATGACAAAAGTTTCTAACAAAAAAATAATTTGGTGAGCTGAGTGACTTTATCATTTAATTAGTCATCATCTTCAGTCTTGGAATTGACAATATGGCTGAGGAAAATGGTAGCAAGTAATATGTTAGTATGAATATTCTTATTTCTACATTTTTTATTCTACTCTGTACTCCGTACTTTACACATATTCTTATTCTACTCCGACATTATACACGGACATAAATTTTATAATAAACTAAATCTGAATACGCATCGACAACCATGCATTAAAGGTCCAGCAATCTGCCAGCTAAACTCCAACTGTTTCAGAGATTAGCGGGAATAAACATACATAATTTCTAAAAATAGAGTTATCGGTATTAATATTGTCCATTCTTATGTTTAACTTTCCCGCTGCCTTTAATATCACTATATAGTTTCTCTGAAAAAAAAACTTCTTTTATCCTCAATAGGCTTCGAAACCACCCAAACCATGTGCCCTAAACCGGTTTTATTAGAAAGGCAATAATGCGCTTTTAAACCATTAGCTTACTCACTGTCTTATCACGAGATATGCGAAATTGTTCTTTACTTTGCGAAATATCGAGAGTAAAGAGTTACCAAGTAGGACTTTTATTTTCTTTTATCGCTGACAGTTTAACATTTGACTGTAGCCTCATCTGAAGGTAACTGATGACTTTTGCATAGTTTCGTACCGAAATGCAGCGTTTTTGCTTGGTGGTACGTCTTTGCTGCTAGGGTGTCGGAAATCGACCTCACGACCTCTGTAAGCGAAGCGAATACTCGTATCATTCTGTCAGCCATGCCGTCAAATGCGTGAGGATTTTCCCACGTGTTCGGGAACTACGCAGGCGGCACTGCAGTGAACAACTGGGCATTAATAAAAATAGTTATTTTCTAAATGCAAAGAGATTTATACCACTGCGATGGATCGTTGAAACCGGTCGACGAAGATCGCTGGATATCATTGTGTAGGTTTGACTATTTCTTCGCATTTCGAGTGCTCTGGCAAACTCCGCTAGGGCTAAGTCAGGCATAATTCAGTCCTCAACTCCAAAAAGATACACGATTTAAAAAAAAAACTAACAGAAAAACAGTATTTCAACGAAATTTTAAATCAAACTCAGAAGGAAGAAATACTCGAAGTTCACTCCAGGTGTATTCAAATTCACCATGTATTTGAATAAAATTAAAACAATTGCATAAAATGTGATGTTCAGTTGTTTTCTTAATTTGAAATGATTTTTCTTCAAACTAAATGACGCATTTTTATGTTCCGCTAAATATGCCGCTATTTAAATAAAAGCATGCGGTCGATACATAAAATATTTCCAATGTTAAATGACATTACTACACAAGAAAGAAGAGGAAAAAAGATCGAGGATATAATCCTCCTCAACAAAGGACTACAAAATAATTAATTTTAATAAAAGTATTTTACTAATGCCATACCTGTGGTGTCAACTCTAGCTTTGTTTCGACCACTGGACGCTGGCGGGGTTCCAGTTTCAATATGCCCCTCTCTCTGTTCTGAATACCAAAACATATTTATTTATCTTTGTTGCAAATATGCTTACATTAAGTGTTACAATCATATATAGACATGAAGGCGAGTAAAGGCTTTGGGATTGATATCCGGCATGGCAAATTTATTGAAATTGCATTACTAAATTGGTCAAAGTCTGAACTAGTGGGCTGCTTCGTCTGTGACTAGTTACCACTCATCCAAAAAAGTTGTGCCACCAAGCGAAAAGATTGCGTTCCGGTACGATGCTATGCAGTAACCATAAGAGGTAAATTTACCAGGTTAGCGCGCTTCCATCTTAGACCATATATCACTTACCATCAGATGAGATTACAGTACAGCGTTAATCAATACAACATATATGTACGCAAACTCTTATTGGAAACCAAGGGTGCCAAGTCATCATCATTTCCTTGCCTTTATCCCACTAGGTGTGGTCAGCACAGCATGTTTTCTTTCGCCACTTTACTCTATCAGCTGTCATTTCTCCATACACATCCCTTACACACATTTCCTCTTTCACACAGATCATCTACACTTTTCTTGGTCGCCCTCTCCCAGCCCTGCTGCTTACCATCATGTTTAGAGCCCTCTTGCACACATGGCTATTCTCTCTTCTCATGACATGTCCATACCAGGAGAGCCTTCCACTCCTTAACTTCTCGGTTCCTGGCGCTACTTTCATACTTCCTCTAATTTACATTGGTGACAAGAGTATTTTATCTAAACTAATATAAAGAGGAAACATTTGTGTTTTGTATGGAAGTATATATGTATGTTTGTAACGTTTTCCTACAAAAACTATTGGACCGATTTCAATTTTTTTTAGAAAGCTGAATTTTCACCGAGCGACATAAGCTATATTACTTTCTCAAGAATATGTCACAATCTGTCATCGTATGCGCTGCAGAAGCTATTGATGATAGAACAAAATAAATGTTCTACAATATTATAGAATGTATTAATATCTAAGAAAAAGTCCAGGTTACCATATCTCCAACTACTGTAGTTATGCCACTATAACTACTTTTTAAAATTTTAAAAGTAAAATAATATTTCATTAAGAGAAAAATTCAAAGAAATATCTATTCTCACAGTACCGTCGCAATATACTCGTATATTAAATAACATTTTATACGTCCGTGATAATATTCATTTATACAGCAAAAGGAGCGAAACACATAATTTTAATACAAGAAATAAATACAAACTTGTAATGCCATATTTTAAAGTAAAAAAGGTTCAGAAGTCATTTGTCAGGTTGTGCATACGCATATTTAATAAGATACCTGAATCACTTCTGGGTTTGCCTCGACATAGATTTAAGGAGTATGTTAAAAATGTCCTAATAAAAAAGGCAAATTATAATGTGGAAGATTATTTAAGCGACAAAGATGTTTGGACATGATTCCAGTTGCACATGAAAGCTAAACACATTGTAACCTACAAAAAAGCTATGTTAAAAGGAGTAACCGTTGAGTTTCTTGCCGACTTCTTCTCAGCGGAATCAACTTTCCGAACCGGTGGTAGATTTTTTACCAACGGACAGACTACTGACGATTCAAAAGTGCTTTTTGAGCCTACTTGAATAAAGAATATTTTGATTTGATTTGATTTGAATAAAAGTGCCTACAATAATCAAACCATATTATTGATACTTTTGTATCAATACTTATCCTATTTATCCTATTAAATGAATCCGCGGGGCATTGCTAGTATATAATATTTAGCAGACTTAAACTTGTTTTAAAATGCAACCAGGAATGCTCAATCTCGTTAATAACAATTTCAGTTTGTAAACGAATGAATTGTGTAAGTCCAGATCTCTCCCAAAAATCTTTCCACATTAATATCGATATTTGTAATTGTTCCATAGTATTTTCTGTATAAAGAAAACTGTTAAAGTTACGACGAAAAGTCATTGTCACGTAATCGCTTTGCCAGTTATGGTCATATCTAATAAATAATTTAAAACGCAGTTTCTACTCAATTTACCACTAACTTTTTAACCTAATTACATGGAAAGAAGTCTTTAAACCTTTTACAAAACACAAACTAAAAAACAGCGTTATACAATTATTTTTTTTTTGCAAATAAGATAAATTCAAAGGGTTAGGTAAATTCAAATAAGGAAAAAAAACATATGTGTTTATTAAAGAGATGTATGTGAAGTTGAGTGGTTTGATGAAAGTGATTATGTTAACGATTGAAAATCTGAATATGATATATATGTATAGGGAGAGTGGGAATTGAAAAAAGCATAGGACTGAAGCTGGGAAATTGGTGAAGTATACACACCGGCATATTTAGCGGAACAAAAAAAAAACAATTTGATATCAGTATCATATAAGTTTATGATACTGATATCAAATCTTTATTTTTTTATGTTCCCCTAAAAATGCCGGTGTGTATAGTTGAATCCCTGCTTCGACACACATGGTCAATTCGATGAAACATAATCTAATTTTATTGTTCGGTTTAATGCAATACCTTGGATCAGAAATACTGCTGAAACTATATTACTGGATGTAGAGTTGCATAAAAATGTAGGGTTATTTTAAGTATAACATTATTACTAAGTTTTTACCTTAGCATCCATGACGTCTACGATCCGCCGACCACTAACAACTGATGACAAGGACTGGGGTTCTGTTGCGTGCATGACTGCTCCACTGGGAAAACGTCCTAACGCATTTTATTACATTTATGGACCGTAAAAAAGTGCTACAGACATAGGTGAATGATGGCCTTTCAAAACTGGACGGTACTTTAATCGGTTACTAATTGTATAAAGTTGTTTGAATCTAGTAATACATGAGGAGATTCAACTGTATAAATTACAGGCAATACTTTTAATGGCTACACGACATGTCTTACAAGTATCATGTTAGATTACTTTGGAAAGTTAATTATTATGAATTTTATGGTGCGATTCTTATAGACCATTAAAACTGTTACCCCTACAGAATCAGTCGCATTTATAAAAATGTAAGTGCTTCGTAAAATGATAGATTTTAATCAATCGCCTTATCATAACTAAAGAGATCAATTATAATCAAATGCCATTACATAACAATTTCAACAGCTTCCCTTACAAAATGGAGTAAGTTTCCTTTGCTAACAGAGGTTGGGGTTCGATTTCTGGCAAGGCAACTGTAGAAATTGTCAACGAATACGTTCCACTGAAAAAATATGATATAAATACTCACTAATAATAGAGATCACAGTCAAGCACTAACCTATAAGCAGTATGATAATATTAGCTACTTAAAATTATCTAACAGAAGGTAATGAAAACCTTATCTGCACTTCTTATTTGTCTTTTATTTTGCTTGCTTATTTAAAGATACATATAGAAGAGTTCAGATTTTAGATGTTAGTTGCACCTGACAAAAATAAGTATAAAATATTACCTACGGATTTATGCTACAACATTATATATTACTATTAGTCTGTATAACATGATTTCATAAAGAACAAATGAAGAATTAGGTTTTAAGTCCAACTACTGTTGGACTCTACCACTATTATTGGAGCTTAATTAATATTTTTCTGGAATAGTCAAAAACTGTAGTTGTATAGTTTTACGCGCACCACCAACTAATTAGAGAGAAAGTCTGCGCAGAGGTGGGCTGTCAAAAGGGGTGAGACAAGACAGGTCACTTTACACCTCTAACTACCTATAAAGTTGTCTACGACTCTACATTAGCCGTATACACAGAGACATAAAACATGCACTGAATGAATTCTAAATATGCGATACTCCTTGTCGCCATAACGAATGTACCTTTAAATTCACATTATCATTTCACATTCTCCCTACATGCATCTTATTCGGATTTTCAATCGTTAATAGAATACTTTTTTCACCATCCATTCAAGTTAAATTACATTTTTTTGAAGTGAAACTTCTTCAGGCGCATTGGGGTAATGACGGATGAAACGCGTGGTTGGGTCATTTTAATATTTACGAATAACATGTGTCATTTTAATTGGCAACTGGTAATTTAATATATTATTTGTCATAAAATGAGAAGATTTCGTAAATTCTCTTTTCCAAATTTAATTAATAATTGCTAATGTTAACAAAAAACACGTGGCTAATAATTTCTAATACTCTTATCTTACGTGACTATACGTAACTTATAAATTATATTTGCTTAATAGAAGTTTTTTTAACGAGCGCATCAAACGATTAATTAAATTAAGTGGCCACTTATTGCAATGCAGCGTTTGTATTTGTGTTCTTAATAGTTATGATAGACAAAAGTATCATAAAAAACGTCCTTATATAGATATTTTTTATTATATTATATATATATTTGTCTAATGTCAATGTGTCAAATGTTCTAGGTACAAGCCATCATACCACTCTTCTCATCAATTTAGGGCAGAGGTGAGCAACCTTTTTAAGCAACGGGCTATTTTAAATATTTTTGGCGGGTAATAAACATAGAAATAAAAAAAAACAAATTTGAAAAAATTTAAAGATTCAATTAACAAATTTTAATGCAAATTAAATGTAATATGGACAAATACGTAAATATAATTTATAATGATAGAAACTTTAATTTAAAATTATACATTTATTTCCTTTACTGTTCTGTATTACAATAATATTAATAAAAATCAAATATGTAGGATCTGATATTAGGGTCACAAAACACACTATAACTATTTTTTAATGTTAATTATCATTTTTTTCTTAATTAGAACGTCATTAAATCTACTATCTAATATTTAGCGCCGGGTTACAGTGTTGAGAGTTCCTTGACCTATGTTATCTTACCAATAGATACCACGGAAATATTGTATTTAACTGAAACTGGTGAAGTTTATGTTTTATTTTAGAAGTAATATGAAACATAACCTTAAAATATGTATAGTACTTCAGCATCATATCAAATAGAATATCAGAAAATTCCTATTCGCTATTCACAGTGAAGCTCACCTTTACTTAGAAGTAAGAAGTAATAAAGTAAGGTAAACACAATTAAAGCCCCTTCCTACTTTAAACTGCATTACCATTAAGTGTCATCCGCTATAAGTGTAAAAAAATGTATTTTAATATGAACGGACGAATATAAACGTATTTTATTAACGATTGGAAATTGTAAGAAGGTTTATAAAGAGAGCCGAGGAGTATAATCGGCCACTTTGCTTGGCGTTCGTTGACTATGAGAAAGCCTTCGATTCGGTGGAAACATAAGCCGTGTTGAGATCTTTACAGAGATGCCGAATTGACCACCGGTACATACACGTGTTGAAGTGCTTGTACGAAAACGCCACCATGTCAGTATACAGGACCAAAGCACAGAGTCTATCCAACTGCAGCGTGGAGTGCGACAGGGAGATGCTATCCCCCCAAAGCTCTTTACTGCGGCATTGGAGGACCTGTTTAAGCTTATGGAGTGGAACGGACTGGGCATCAACATCAATGGCTAGTACATCACTCATCTACGGTTTGCCAACGACTTGGTCATTATGGCAGAGATATTGGAAGATCTCAATGCAATGCTCGATGACCTCAGCAGAGCTTCTCGACAGGTGGGCCTAAAAATGAACATGGATAAGACGAAAGTTATGCCTAATATTCATGTTCCGCTCCACCCAGTCATCGTTGAGAACTCGATACTCGAAATTGTTGACGAGTATATATACCTGGGACACATAGTCCAGCTAGGTAGGTCTAATTTCGAGAAAGAGGTCAACCGCCGAAACCAACTCGGTTGGGTAGCGTTCGGGAAGATCCGGAAGACGTCTTCGTCTAATATCCCTCAGTGCCTGAAGACTAAAGTCTTCGAACACTGCGTGTTGCCAGTGCTTACTTACGGATCGAAAACGTGGTCGCTGACTGTGGACCTTATTCGAAAGCTCAGAGTCACTCAGCGTGCGATGGAGAGGGCTATGCTCGGAGTTTCTCTACGCGATCAAATCAGAAATGAGGAGATCCTTAGCAGAACCAAAGTCACCGACATAGCCCTACGAATCGCGAACCTGAAGTTCCAATGGGCGGGGCATGATCGCCGGTAGCCGCTGGAGCCAGGCGGCACAAGATCGGGCCTTGTGGGCATCATTTCTATGTCCAGCAGTAGACGTCCATCGGTTGAAGCGATTTAAAGAGAGAGTGTGTGATCTACTGGTAGGAATATAAAAAGGCAGCTCAGAAAATGCTTTATTTCTAGGTATTAGGTACGGACTCATCCCTACATAAATAATAGTAATACATAAATAATAATATATGGATTTTTCTTACTTTCCTACATATATAAAAAGAACTTAAAAATATATTATTTATTAACCATAAAATAATGTTATTATATTAAAATTATTAAATTACCCAATAATAACAAATATTATTCAAGTCGAGTCATGTGTAGACGGGGCGTGTACGTGTATTGGCCGCGCCGAACGTCACGACAGCCTCCGCGTATATATATGGGGGGTGAGCGGCGCGAGGCGGCACGGAGATGTCGCGAATGAATGACTGCATGTATTGGGTGAGATTATGCGCCTAGTGAATAGAGGGAGCGAATAAAGATATTATAGCAATATTTAAGTTATAATTCAATATTATAAATAAAATAAATGTCATACATTATTACTGGGGCGATAAACATATTAGTTGAGTTTATATTGACTATTTCGAAGGAGCGTGCTTCGGCATGCCTACAGTTGGTGTTGCGATCCTACCTTTCACTAGGAAAGGTTGGGGTTCGACTCCAGCTTCATATGGTGCCTTGAATGATACTTTATGGGGGCAATTCCACGAAGTAGTGTAAGACATCGCACTGAATATTACCTTGGTACGTACTAGGGTCGTCTTGGGTTTCAAGCCTGTATTAATTTCGATCATTATAGTGAGCCTCGCTTAAAAACTTCCTCAGGCTGTTCGTTGTTAGGGTTTCAGGCCTGTGGCCATTGTGCTATAGTGAGCCTCGCTCCGCCTTGAAGGCTGACAACCAAAGTTACTGTAATTGTTTTGGGTGATACGGGTAATGTTTCAGGCCTGTAATATGAGGTTATAACAGGCCTGAAACATTAGAGCAGCAAGCCTCGCATAACTTTGGATGCCTAGGACACTAGAGTAGTGCTAATACATTGTGGTTTCTGAAATGTTACTGATTGATGATCTTGCGCTATAAGTGTCGTCATCGTTTACCGGTAGTGCTGGAGCCATGATCGAATGTTGCGTTAGCTTCTGCGTAGCAGTCATGGACTAATGAACACTGATCCTGTGGGCTTGCTCACATGTGAAGTGTTCGCCTGTTAGGATCTTTAAGCTTACTAATAAATGTAATAAAAATGACATTCCAGCATATCAGAGACATAAGACCGCTGGTTGGGCCTTTGTTAATAAGGTATTGGACTAGTTATACATAACGAAATCGCGCTTTACGCATTACAAACATGCCTATTGGCTCATCACCGCTTCGGCTGATAAAACATATATCTATATGTTTTGTCAGCATATTGATAAAACATATTCGGGCTTTAGTTCTGATGACACAACCTATAAAAGAACTTACGCCGCAGGCGCACTATAAACATCCCTTCCATCCCTTAACCAACGAGGGGGGCTCATAGGGCGTGTCGGGGCTCATTATCCCTGGCGGGTGTGGAGTCAGCTTTGCATCACTTGGGCTCTTATTCATATCATAGTATTAGAAGGTACCTGGGCACCCATGGTAGGGATTCCTTCAACGGTAAGTGGTTACTCCACTTACTGCTTATTTTTATATGCGATAGAAAAGGAACCTGTTGATAGACCCTACTTGATGGCTACTATTATTTGTCATAATACTATCTTACAGTCATCCAGATGATGACTGTGATTTATTTTATTAAAACAAAAACTATCGATTCAATGGATATTATCTAACAAATAATTGATGTTCCCTGAAATAACTATTTGTAATGCCTTATGGATATAATAAATCAAAATAATATTAAGACTATCGAATCTCAATCTCTCTTCTCTTTACCACTGACGCTCTTAAAGGATTTGGATTACTATGAATATAACATATTAATGGGTTCTAACACTCTGGACGATCATAAATGGCCAAATATATTTATTTTATTATACTGCAGCGATGCCTTTAAACTATGCCAGATGCGGAACGATGTATTATATATATAATAAAAAAAAAATTAAGTATTGATGAGTGAGGTTGAAACAGTTACAGTATCTGTTGATTCCTGCTTTAACAAGATTTTTGTCCGTCTGCATTATTAATACTTGTTGCATATATCCAAAATTTTTCTTTTCAATAACCTTGTATAAAAACATCGTAATTGAAGGCATGTTTCAGATTATGCCCAGATGTCTACCATATGCTGCAACAACAAAATAGATTTTCTTGTCTGAAGTCGTCACACGTATTTGATCATTTAAAACATATGACTTATTTACATGCTAAATGTAATAGTATATTTATTACATTAAAATCTTTGGAATAGTCAAATATGGATGAGTATCCAAGTTAAGTTGTAAATAAAATTTTAAATAGGCCAATATTAGTCCGCGTGGAATGTTTTGTTTTTTGGTAGCATTTTCATTAATTTAGGCAAATTGTTTTACAAATAAGAAACGTACCCGCACTTTTCTTTGAGGGTGGAATTTACTAAAATTTACTTTTGATAGATTCATAAAGATTTGAAAAATTGTAAATATTTTAAATATGAAGTAAGAATTTTGTTTAAATGTGAAAATTTGATTTTTTTTAATTAACACCCCCGCAACCTCCCTTCCGGGAGGGATTTCTAGAAATCCGTTCTTAGCGGACCTCTAGTAGGTCGAGTTCAGTAACATACACATTATACGCTCTTAATAATGTAAACCCCATGGTGATCATATAAATAGAAGTAACAGCCCATTAAGGTCCCACTGCTGGGCACAGGCCTCCTCGTTCCCAGGAACGAGGGTTTTTAGAGCATAGACCCACCACGTTGTTCCACTGCGGATTGGCAGGCATAGTACACAAGTGCACTCTCTATTCCTTCGCTCTCATAATCCGTTGTGACGGAATCCGACACGACCGGAGAGAGACCCGGCGCAGGACCGACGCCTTAACGTGCTCTCCGAGGCACGATGGTGGCTCACACCGCCAACTTCTCAACTTCGGGCAATTATTGAGACAAAGAACTGCCTCATTGGTCTAGTGGTTAGCATGTTCGACTACAGACATGAGGTCCTGGGTCCGAGTCCCCGGTCGGGCCGATTCAAAATCGACATTGAGTTTTCTATTAAGATTTTCTCAATATTTGTCCGAAGTAAGGAAGTTGGCGGTGTGATCCACCCCCGTGCCTCGGAGAGCACGTTAAGCCGTCGGTCTTGCGCCGGGTTTCTCTCCGGTCGTGTCGGATTCCGTCACAACGGATTATGAGAGCGAAGGAATAGAGAGTGCACTTGTGTAATACGCCTGCCAATCCGCAGTGGAGCAGCGTGGTAGGTCTATGCTCTAAAAACCCTCGCTCCTTGGAGTGAGGCCGCCTGTGCCCAGCAGTGGTACGTTAATGGGCTGCTACTTACTCACTATAAATAGAAGTACATGATCAAGTAAATTTAGCACACAAATAAATTGTAACAGATTAATTTACTCTTCACTCTTTGTACCTCATTAATAATATTTATTATATCAACTTGAGTTTTAAGAGGAAGAAATCGGTTAAGCATCAAAGGTTGCGGTCATTGTGTATGTGTACCCAGCATCTGTGCGAAAGAGATGGTAATAGAGGATGGAGATACAACCCTTTCTAATGACCTAATGCACTTATGTGCGTCATCGCTGGTCGACTACAATCAAATATTAGCATAGTACGTATATTCGCATATTTTCCTAAAACAAACATATGGACTAAGAAAAGGTAAGTTATTTCAGTTGCGGTCAACAATCTATTAATAAATATTAGTAATTTTAATTAATA
This sequence comes from Elymnias hypermnestra, assembly GCA_015832385.1. Lineage (NCBI taxonomy): Eukaryota > Metazoa > Arthropoda > Insecta > Lepidoptera > Nymphalidae > Elymnias > Elymnias hypermnestra. The sequence goes on from JACTOM010000015.1 coordinate 218,229, forward strand.
ATAATGCTAACTTTTTCTTTTAAAAGGGGTTGTTTTACATTTGCAAACTAGATATTTTTATGCTACATTTTACGGTTAAACAGACACACATGGTGGCGTTCTAGCAGAACAAAAGCTCAGACCTTTTCAGGTTCGCTCACAAAAAAATGGTCGCTCTGAGGCCACCGCGCCGCGCTTAGAACATATTTCTGCCGTTCGTCAAAGATGAGCTAATACAGTATCACGAAATATATAATAAGAATGACTTTAGAACATAAGAGAAACTAAAATTTAAATTTGTCACTCGCAGGACAATAGAACAACAAACGCGACTTTCCAAGATTGTTAACGCTTAATAAATGTATAAGACCGGAAAAACCGTACCGCCAAACAAAGAGATTTGTGTTCCGGTACGATGCTGTGTAGAAACCGTAAGGGGTATATCGCCTCTTAACAGATTAGCGCGCTTCCATCTTAGACTGTATCATCACTTACCATCAGGTGAGATCACAGTCAAGCGCTAATCTGTCAGCAATAAAATAAATGAGAATGACGTTACATATCGAAACATATCGAGAAATGAAACGCCATTCCCATACATTTTTAAGCGTTGGCAATCTTCGAAAGTGAAGTTGCCTGCGGGCCCAGTTGTTCTTTCTTTTTCACTTACAACATAAGACTTTTTTATTTTAAATGTCAAGATTTTTATTATAGAATTAGTAATTCATAACTCTATTGCCTAAAATATTTTACTGTTCAACTAAAGCAGTAAATATAACATACTGACTAATGTTTTATTAATTCTCAAATCCAATGTTCAAATACAACTTTTTGTCCACAAGTCCTCGTTATAATTTTTTATGCTATCACCAATTGGTAAAGTGGATTGCAAAGACTTTTATTTATTTATCTTTATTAAAAGACACTTGTCCCAATTTACATTTTAAAACTACAAGTAAATAAAATGTAACACAAAAAACAAAACAATACAGATTGACAACAAATACAGAAAAACAAAACTTAAATTAAAAATAATAATAATAAATAAATTTTTAATTAGATTTACAATCAAAATGAAATATAATAAAAATAGTAAATAAATCTAAGGGTATAAGGCTTCCTCGTTATTTTCATAACTGTACAAATTTACATGTTATTCACTTTTTTATTTTTTATTTTTGTCATGATAAGCTGCAAGCCAATAGTTAAGAATAGAGTTTTTCGGGCACTCCGAACGCATCTAGAGGATAGTATTCTGAGAGTCACGAATGCAAAATGACGCAATTCAAGATCTTATAACCGCAAAGTAGTCTGGTACTCTGGCGTCGGCAAACATAGCACCCGAAGCACTGCAGTATCTCTGAGAAGGTAGAAACTTACAATTATAATTTTTTTTTAAACTAAAGAAAAGTAACTATTTTGAATACATTTTACAATGTCTTCAATAAGATAGATGTAAGATTAACTTAGGTAAACCTTCATGGTAGATGTTATATTAATATAAGAGTTACAAATATAAATTATTCACATCTAATTTTGAATTCAAGGTTTATAAAATTAATTTCTGAGTAATAATAAATATGTTGCAGTCAGATGTTTTATTGTGCCTCTGTGAGACAACTACTTTATACCTGTTAAGTTAATCATTGACATAGTATTGTGAAACGAGCCGAGCATCAGTGCTCGGCCGACCAGCAGGCGTGTCGATACGGACTGCACGCGCTCTACAAAATGGCGCGTCTGTCCATTTACACATACTTTCTAATGTTTATGGCTACTTCATTGGCGCAGGATTTCCCTCAAACACCAAAGACTGGATCCACGAAACAAGAATCATGTTATAACAGTTATGGACAACCGCAAGTAAGTAACTTTAGAGGTAGAGCTTTTGAAACTTTGTTTGTGTCAATTTTGACATTACTTTGGCTGTGTTTATAATCTATGGCACTAGTTGCCTTGTAATCAAAGAATACAATTTTGTTAGTACTTCCAATGTAGAGATTGATTTCTTCGTTTTCATTATTCGTGTACACGAAGATCTTAGTTGCATTTTGCCAAATACTATAAAGCAGATCGTAGATTTTATATTAGAAAAAAATTACTTATTTGATTTTCTTTAATGTAGAGCAACTTCCAACACAGCCATTGTAACAAACATGGACCGTGAACTTTTATACCATGATAAATAAAAATAAATTAAAACTGCTAAATTTTGTACAATTATGTGTTAAAATTATTTTATTTCTCAATAGAGTATCACAAGAGTAATATCAATAAAAGATTTTCTAAGTAGGACAAGCTTAAAATGTAAGAAATTTAATTTATGTAATTCATTAGTTGTTTCGAATATTTATGCATCATTACATATTGTAATTTATTTTATAAAAATTTACTGTTGTTAATAATATGAAAAACTCACTATTCAATTCAATAAAGCAAAGTGATACGTCTAAAATCGTATGGAGTATATTCTTAAGATATGTCATAAAGTATGAATAAGTAAATCATAAAAATTGTAAATCTGGGTCGGTTCTTTTTTATCAAAGTACTGTTCCTGATCCCGTGGGAATGTGGGAAGCGGACGCAGTCACCGCCTACACTGAGAAATGAGTCACTTTTTTGAATTTCAATCCAATCGCGATCAGTTTTTTTTCAAATCTTGATCAGTGAGTGAGTTTAGTGATTCATGCTCATTCGAATGAAACCGGGTGAACAGTTTCAAAATCTATAATGGACAATTAGTAACAATTTTTGGTGTTTTAAATATAAAGATTGTATAATACACGTTAATATAGGAAACCTATAAATACCCGGGGTTCGATTGTGAGTCAATTCCCCAATATTAACGCGTGGTATCTAGCTAATTTTAATTTATATTACACTAGGTTCTAATAATAAATATTTTCATTTCAATAATGCATGCATAAGTGTTTATTCACAAGGTAAGTAAGGTAAGTAGCAGCCCTTTAACGTCCCACTGCTGGGCACAGGCCTCCTCACTCCGAGGAGCGAGGGTTTTTAGAGCATAGACCCACCACGCTGCTCCACTGCGGATTGGCAGGTATAGTACACAAGTGCACTCTCTATTCCTTCACTCTCATAGTCCGATGTGACGGGAATCCGACACGACCGGAGAGAGATCAGGCGCAGGACCGACGGCTTAACGTGCTCTCCGAGGCACGGGGGTGGATCACACCGCCAACTTCCCAACTTCGGGCAAATATTGAGAAAATCTTAATAGAAAACTCAATATTGATTTCGAACTGGCCCGACCCGGGACTCGAACCCAGGACCGCATGTCTGTAGTCGAACATGCTAACCACTAGACCAATGAGGCAGTCATTTTCACAATTATTCACAAGCTAAGCACAAAATCCGATTCGTAATACATTATATCCCCTTACGTAAGTAAATAAAGTATTAGACTATATTGATGGGATAATTAGTGAGCCAGAAGTTCCGACAAAACTATGATTTTTGTATCGTGTCGATAACCGGATGCCAGATCGGTAGTGTTATGATAAATGCTCCTTTGGTCTTGTTTCGGCAGATTATCTTTAGGTTATCGAGACGCGAATGTAAATGTATCATATTGTATGAGTTCGTTTACTCTCGCAGCCTAATGTTTTGTTATCAGGGGCCGACGGAACGAGCTTATCGCTACGTCCGTTAAACGCAGAGATATGTTGTACAGCTTATTATGTCGTACAGCTTTTTGTGAAAATATAATAGACTTTTATATACTGTAACATACATGACTGTCTAGTGATAAATCGTTTAAATTCTCATTGATAGAAATGGCAGCTTCGAATCCTGGGACTGCATCACATAGTTTCTCTTAATAAAAATGAATTTACGTGTTTGATTATTATTTTGAGTCTATTATTGTGATCGGAGAAAGAAAAAGTCTTGAGATCATAATCACATAACCCGGGAGTATTCCTGAGGTAAATGTAGCCACATTTCAAACCACATTGCGTGGTGGGTCTATGCTCTAAAAGTCCTCTGTCCTATGAGAGGAGGAGGCCTGTATGCAACAATGCGACGTCAATTGTCTTTTACCTTATAATAGGGTTCCATTAACTATTCACGAAGAGAGAGTGAAATAATGAACTATTGCTAATTTGGCTGCAGAATGCTAATATCATATAAAACATTTTTACCTTACAAATAAATTACTCAATATTCAATAAAAATAATGTAAAAATCAATGCTTTTTGCTGCTTAGCATACAAAACTATAAATATTACAATAACTTTCATAATTAACGTCTAACCTATGTATGCTGCTGCATATAAAATAAATGTAGAGTCACTTAGGCAGTGTTAAGATTTATTTTAATCAATCACTACATAGTTTTAATTTGAAACTAGCTAAATCCGACGCATCGCTATAAAATTCATTGCAATACCTTATAATATCTTCCAGCAAAAATCTCTTCAAAATCGGTTTGTAAATCTATGTATGTAGTAAAAAAAAAATCATTAGATTATTACAGATAGGTCTTTAAATTTTATTTATTTGTATTGATGTTTTTACCTACGGCTCTATGGTTAACTTGAGCATTATTGCATGAAGAGGCAGATGTGAACGTCCTCTGCTGCAAGTTCTAAATATATCGCACCTATTTTGGCGGCAAAATCACAACTCGTAAATGGCGTCTTTGTAAATGCTTCCGTGTTAAACAAGTAGCAAACTCGGCCATTTATTACTTTGGCTACATTTATACACCTGAGATGTTTCGTTACCACGAGAATTTCGAAATAAAAAAGTGTTATAACTTTCATTATCTACTAAGCTTTCAACAGCTGACGCGGAGATTATCCGAAATAAAAATGCAGAGAGAATTTTGATATTTTATGATTATTTTTTTATAATACTAACCTCTGACCTAGCATATGGCCCAAAGGCCATCTCGACCAATTATAAAAACAAGGGAAACAGATTGTGCACCAGTGTCTGTCTATATCTTTGGGAAATATGTAATGTGATATTGAGTGAAACGGACACAAGTATTATCTTGAGTTATATTTTCTTTTAACTCATAAAAACAACACTGAGCTTTAATATTGTCAGCAATTTTATCATAGCCTATGTTTCCACAGCGATGTTCACCGGAGTTTGAGAATGCAGCTTTTGCGGTGCATATGGAGTCAACCAACACTTGTGGCGAAAGTGGACCTAAAATGTATTGCATACAAACTTCAGCGGGAGCTTCTACACGGTAAGAATTGGTTTTATCTTTAGTTATAAATAGCGTAGGAATCACAAATACTATAATATATAAATTTATATACCATATGCAATGCGGTAATGCAAAGCAAATACGCATTATGATATGATATTATATTGAAGCTGAAAATTATAATAATGAGGTTTAGTTCGCCCACTTGCCGCCTTAGAATACGTGATTACTTACCATCAAGTAAAGTTTCATTAAAGAGCTTATCTGTACATATAACATATTTATTTTATATAAAAAAGCTGAAGGGCTCAGTTGCAACTATTCTGTTATCAATCCTGTTTTCGTACATAGCAAATAGTAATTTTAAAAACTTTTCTCATTTAAGAAAAGTTTTTAAAAACCTATAAACAGTAAGGATATACTACTCTTATTTTTTTTTTACGAGGCTACATTAATTATAAATCTCATTACATTATTTTTTGTTTAATACATCCACACTCTTCAAATTTATTATCGAAATAAAAACATTGTTGACTTAAAATTCGCTCTACAAAATATGTCTAGCTACTCCGAAAGCTCGAAGAGTACAAGAAACAATTAGATGTGCAAAAGAACTAACATTTGTAAGAGCGCTCATGCTTATAATGTATCTGTTTAGCAATTGGCTAGAAAATAATTTAGGAGAGTATAATTGAAGCAAACAAGTTGAATACATACACACATTGATACTGTTTGTTTAGGTCATGCGATTACTGTCAGCCAGGAGCGTTTTCAAGTTACTATTTAACTGACTTGCATCACGACCATGACCAGACATGGTGGCAATCGGAGTCTATGAAGGAAGGCATACAATATCCTAATCAAGTTAATTTGACATTGCGTTTGGGTAAGATTATATCTTATACAAGTTATTAAATAATAAATAAGAAGCTTTGAAGCTGTTAGACGATTTGATCTTTGGAAATCATAATTCCATTTGGTGCGTTTTGTGTTCTATCAAAACAGCAAATGAGATTGACTCTACTCGCCGACATAACGCATACATGATATAATGCTTGTTTTTATATTTAATTTATCTTTTATTAAAATTTATTTTCACAGGAAAAGCTTACGACATAACTTATGTTAGAATTGTTTTCTACTCGCCGCGACCGCAAAGCTTTGCCATTTACAAGAAAACCAGTGAAGAATCTGATTGGGTGCCTTATCAGTATTTCAGGTAAGTTTCAACTCAATGCCATTATGAATGTTCAAAATAATCAGCTAATCGCTTTACGAGTTACTATTTAAAAATCGATAAAAATAAAATGCAATCGTTTATGTGTGTGATTAAAAGAGACAATTGTTACTAATTTTCTTTGCGGATGTAACAACTCTTTTTTATGTCAATCAACAATCGCTTCCGTAAACCGAAAATACTGCATTAATATATTTTAAAATTTTAAACAACCGCCCAAATAACAATAAATAACGAAATTCTGGTGTTGGTTGCAATTTACACAATATTATATTTAAAAATTTCCAACCGGAAAAAGCAACAATGCCTTCTAGGGAAACTAAAAATTCCGCTGTTGAAAACGTCTAATTTATTTACTCCAACGGAATTATAATACAAGAATTTTCTTTAATACACTAGTGCATCCTGTCGCGATACATATGGTGTTTTGGAGCAACGTACAGCTGAGGTGGGGGCGGAGACGAAAGCTCTTTGCACCAGCGAATACTCGGACATATCACCATTATCGGGCGGCAATGTACCCTTCTCAACTCTGGAAGGAAGACCTTCTGCCTATACGTTTGACAGTAGCCCCGAACTTCAGGTATATATTTTATTCTCATCGCAGAGGTTAAAAGGCTATTCCTTATTACGGTGTCCCTAACTTTTATACATCGCTTGATATCTACTTTTTTTAGATATCTTTTTTAGTTCTTTTTATCACGGGTAAAAGAATGAGATGTACGGGATCATACATTTCGCTTATCTGATAATTGTCTGCCTGTTTTTATACAATTCAGGCTGCCGGTCTTTGTGCTTAGGTTAGAATAGCACGAAATCGATACATTCTAATGCGGAGCTCCTCTCCGGTGATTTCTCGTTTACTTCGGTGTATGATTAGCAATGTTACGAAGCTAGTCAGCATTACATATATATTTGTTTGGGGGTTGCGTCTGCCGTTTGTCAATTTAAACGTTTACAAATCATAAGTCTATAATGTGGCTAAATTTAAAAAACCACAGGGATGCGTCTGCATAATTAAAGGTAATTTCTTTGTTAAGAAATGGAAATATTGTGGTTTGAATAGGAAATTAAATAATGTATCAATACATAACATGTAAGTATTCGAGTCGAAAGTCAAAACTTCAAATCGAGGTTAACGATATGATATATAGTTATATTCTTAAATTAACAATATATATATATATATATATATATATATATATATATATACTTTCATAGCATCACGCCTCATTCCCATAGGCGTAGGCAGAGACCACGTCCTTCCACTTGCCACCATCCTTGCATATCTCCTTCGGTTCTTTCATTCTCATTAAACCTTCATATAAGGTCGTCGGTTTATATTACTCTTGACCTGGCCCTTATTTAAAATGTTCTGGATTTGGTCCAGTAACGTTCCCCTTCCAACTTTCCCGTTCACTCTTGACTCATAAATTATTTTTGTCAGTCTCCTTTCATTCATGCTCTCTACGTGCCCAAACCATCTAAGCATACCTTTCTCAATGTTAGTCACTACATCTTCTTTTATACTACAACGTTCTCTTATCACACTATTTCTTACTTTGTCAGTCAATTTCAATCCGCACATACTTCTCAATGCTCTCATCTCTGAGATAAACAATTATAATTATGTGTAAATTATGTACATAACGTTTTGTCAATTATGTTATATTAATGGATTAATATATATAGCAGTGACGCGTATTCTATTTACTTCTCTCGCTCTCTTAGTCGATGAGAGTTGACCATTAAATGCCCAGTAATAAAAATTGCACAGCGCACCTAGAGAAGTTTTCACTTCGATAATTTGTAAATGCTTTGTTTCGTCGACAGGAATTTGTAACGGCTACAGATTTGCGAATATCCCTCGATCGTCTTAATACGTTTGGCGATGAAATATTCGGCGATACCCAAGTCCTGCAATCATATTGGTACGCTATAGCTGATGTGGCTGTAGGAGCGCGCTGCAAATGCAACGGTCACGCATCGATTTGTGAGACGCAGGAGCAATCAGACAGGACAAGAACGCGATATTGCAAGTTTGTATTACAACAATAAATATTTATTTGCTTTAAATTGTTACAAAATAGTAAGTGTAAAGATTTCACTTACAATTTTCAACCGGCATGCGTAGACGCTTCACTTAGTGAAATCGCGTTATAGTGTATTTGATAGCAGTATTGGTTTTATTTGTAACGAGTTTCTATACGTATTATCATCTGAGTCGACTTCTGACTCCACTGCTAAAGCCATGTAAGCCATATAAATAACGACTTTCATGCTGTGGATGTATAGTTAGGTGTATGGCTCGTGATGACTAAAACCAGGTTATATATTGGAATAACTTCAGTGTATCAAAAACTATCGAAACGCCAAATTTTAGCAGAATCTATTTATTTTATTATTCTATAGTTGTACTAACTGTTTCCGGAAGTGTCATTCATGTATGGATATGTGAGGAAATTTATTATATGACGAATCGAATAGGCAATCTAAACCATTTTTGGACCCATCTGAATACACACACAAAAAGGTTCATTAAAATAGATCCAGCCGTAAAGAAGAATAATCATATAAAGATTTTCTATTGTTTATAATTTGCGAAGTGGTACGTTTTCCCATACAATTTCGTTTTCGTGAAAATCCGTACCAGATTGTATTAAAATTGGTACTGCGATTGAAATGTATAAATGGCAGAAATATGTGTGCGTTCTGTTCTTTATTTTAATATGATTTTCTTGCAGATGTGAGCACAATACAGCCGGCCGCGAGTGTGAGAAATGTCTAGACTTCTACAACGATGCACCTTGGGGGCGTGCATCGCATAGTAATGTACACGAATGTAAAGGTCAGTACATATTTTATAACGCCAATATATTTCGAAATAAAAATATATCTTTATCTTCTTTATACATAATAGATGTAAACACTGTGTTTTTATATACGTGGAAACTTAAAAGTAATGTCTCACCGGAAACCTTCGTAGATACAATATTATAGTTGTTCACATACAAGCATGAGGTGAGTGCGATGGTACATTATAATACGCAACCTGAAATGAAAAACTTATACTTTCTGTGTTGTTGTTGTATTTACGAAAACAATGTTATCTTTCGCTCTTCTGACGCAAGTAATTGAACGTGTAAATTTCGCTATACTTAGCAATCTCGGTACGATTCCTGATTCTGTTTAAACATCGCGCTATGCCATATACAAATACGTAACAGTAAGACAGTATAATTATACCTATTTACAATTGTAAATAAGATTAATGCACTACAGGAGAAAGCTTCCGGTGAGATAAAAACTTTAAAATAAATCGGAATAGGTATTTATTTGTATGGCAGTTATTGTTTATTTAGAAGGTACATAAATTATGATTAAATTTTCATAGATATATATAAAATTGTGTAACATTGTGAATGGTGAAGAGAAATACCAATAAAGGTATTTGATTCTAAAAATGTATGTATACATTTTCCCTCAATACGTAAGTGTTATTTTTATTAATTAAATAAGGCCATGCGATGTAACATTGTAATAAAAAGCTTTGTTTTTTTCTGTGGTGTGTCATTTTCTTTTATAAAGCTTCGCGGAAAAACATAATTTAATTGTTTGCATGATGAACTATAAGGACGTGGCCAAGGATGGGCAGAAAGGGCAGGAAAAATGGGATACTGATAAATGGAAAAAACTTAGTGTATGCTTAAGATCACACAAAAACTGTATTAAGGCGACGTTAACAATCCGTAATACAATTTTCCTTTAGTTCTATAATTTTTTTGATTAACTAATATCCCATTTTCATAGGAACACTGAAAATATGAACAATTGTTTCATATTATTCAGATATTTTTGTAACTTAATCAGGTTTATCACGTTTTTATGTACAGCAGATTGTAAATGATAACAATTTAAAGATCTTTGTTTAAGATCAAGCTTAATTGAATTATTTGCATATAACGTCGTTGAAATTTAAGTTTGGACAGTTATAACTCGTTAAAACTGCTCGGCCGGGTATGGTGCAATTTTTTAGTAATTAAAAAAAAATTAAGAGGAAGTAGTATAATAATTTCTTAGTTACGTGTAACTGTGAATTTCCTTTTTATGCCAAGGCTAAAGCAGGAGGTGTACAAATGTCGGTAAATGCTAGATTTATTTTTGCCTAACAAAGTTTAGAAACTTTCCTCTTTCGCAGCATGCAATTGCAATGGTTTCTCGAACAAATGTTACTTCGATAAGGAATTATACGAGAAGACCGGGCACGGAGGTCACTGCATAGACTGTGCTGAAAACAGGGATGGTGCGAACTGCGAAAGTTGCAAAGAAAACTTCTATAAAGGAACTCAGGATATCTGCTTGCCTTGCAATTGTAATGCTATAGGTATGTGAAATTTAGTTTTATCTTCGTTTTATAAAAAGAATCCATGTTTGTCTCCGGAACCGATTTCAATAAAGGTAGCCTATATATACGGTGTACGTTTACATGCCTCGGAAAGTCATGAAGACCTAGTGGAGACATCATATTGATATTCGATGAAAGAAAACATATTAAGGAAAAACACGCGCTTTTCTGAAAGTATTAGTTTTATTGGGGAAATATAAGGCTGCAGAATATAGGCTTGAAGGCTATACAATAATTATATAGAAACCGCACTGCCTCTTTGGTTTAGTGATTGGGTTGTCTGGCTACCGATATGAGGTCCTGGGTTAGAGTGCAGGGTCGGGTGAAATTGAAATTTTATATTGCTGTTGAGAAATTCTTTGTTTGCCTGAAGTTGGAAATCTGGCGGCGTGCTCCACCCCCGTGCCTCGGAGAATACGTTAAGCTGTCGGTGTTGCGCCTAATCTCTCCGGCCGTGTCGGATTTCCATCTCAGCGGACTATGAGAATGAGTAGAGAGTGCATTTGTGATAGCGCATACACTTCTGCACTATAATACATCTTGCAAAAAATACTAATTCCTGCGTGAGATTAGCCACCGTGGTCGAATTTTGGTCAGCATCGATTGTCATAGAAACTGGAAACTACAAGCCTATTGGAGATATGATTGACCGTGCTAACGTGGTTTTATTTTTTTAGGATCAAGAAGCTTGCAGTGCAACGCTCAAGGCAAATGCCAATGTAAACCTGGTGTGACTGGTGACAAATGCGATGCTTGTGCTTTAAACCATTACGACTTCACGCAGCAGGGTTGTAAGCCTTGTGGTTGTAATGTGTCTGGTTCGCTTGGCAATATGCCTCGATGTAACCCAGAAACTGGTGTATGTGTTTGTAAACAGAACGTTGAAGGAAGGCAATGTAAAGAGTAAGTACTTGAGTTTTTCTCAATTCCTATTGTACAAATAAAAATTGTAAATAGTTTAATTTTTTTTTAAACTCGTAAATGACACATGATCTTCATACAGTTTATTCAAATATTTTATAAGGGCGAAAAGTAACATCTTATATTAGATCTTTAGCAGTATAATTTTTCTTTGTTGATATCAATGTTTTTTAAATTTGTTATGTATTTTTTTTAAACGCTGCTTGCTTTAAGTAATATATTTTCATTCCGTTATATATTCTAACATGGAGAATGACTTATATTAAACACCAAATGTTAGGTGAACAATTTGCTAGTTACCACTCAGTACAGACATACCGCCAAGAATGTGATTTGGTCTCCGGTACTGCAAATACCATAAGAGGTAAATTGCTTCTTATGGTTATAGTCTTGTATTAACGCGTTTTCATCTTAAACTGTATCATCACTTACCACCAGGTGTGATCACAGTCAATCGTTGACCTGTCGTCTAAAAATAAAAGGTAAAAATCCATAAAATAATTTATTTTACCGTATTTGGTTATTATTTTAGGTGTAAACCTGGCTTCTTTAGCCTGGACATGACAAACGAGTTCGGATGTACACCGTGCTTCTGCTTTGGACACTCGTCGCAATGTAGCTCGGCGCCCAAATATCAAGCACATGAGCACAGCGCACATTTCATAAGAGACGCTGAAAAATGGACAGCCGAAGACATAAGCCATAATCCTGCCCCGCTAATGTTTAATGCCAACACGCAGAATATAGGTTAAATCTTTGCTTATTTATTTATGCATGAAACAAAGTGACCACTGGAAATTCGAATCCATCCATTTAACGAGAACTCTTCTAAATACCTCAACTAGGAAAAGATTTCTATTGTAAATGCAATGTGGAAAATAAATTTAAGCCAAAAATATATAATATACTAATACTAGCTGTTCCCAGCGGTGTCACTCGCGTATCTCATGTAACGATGGAGATATGGGTATATTCATATCGGATCGAAAGACAACCAAAAAATTTTAACAAATTTGGTCACGCCATTTATGAGAAATTGAATTACATACACAGGCTCATAAGAATTATATATAAAAATAATATACAGTTGCTTATAACTACATTCGTAGTAGAGTTTTAATAATGAGGCGCTACTAAAAACCTGAGGGTGCCGGATATATTTGTCGTTATATTCTACAAGTTTTGTAGACCTATTGTATCTCAAAATTAAGTAATTAAGTCGTTTTAAAATAAATTAATCGAGGTCCTTTTAAAAAAACAACCTTTTCTAGCTTGTTTCCATATCTTTAGGTGATACACTGTTTTCTTCAGCCTATGCGATGTTGGGTCTGGTTTTACATGGACCGAGGGTACAGAAGTATTGGATGTTTTAAATTCTATAATATAAATAATTATGAAAGTCTAAGAAAAGTTGATAATCTTTTTTATAGCCGTATCATCGAACGACGTCGAAAATATCTACTTTGTGGCTTCAAAACAGTTTCTTGGTGATCAAAGGCCTTCATACAACCACGATCTCAAGTTTTCATTGCGTTTGGGTGAAAACAGAGGGTATCCTTCATCGCAAGATATCATACTTGAAGGTGCTCGTGCTTCCGTATCAATGAATATTTATGGCCAAAATAATCCTGAACCATCTGATCAGGTATGTAAACATTTAATATGCTCTGCGAAGTGTAAGCTAAATTGCATTGCTGCGATCGCAATGGCTGTGCGAATTTGCGAATAATTAGTGAGGATGAATGAATGTTCTACTTTAACACATAAATTACTGACTGATTTTGATAAAACTAAATACTCATATAGGCAATTTAAATATGAGGAGGTAAATTGAGTAATAAATAATTGTAAGTAGACAAAGCTAGTAGTGCACTAAAAGTATGTTCATAACACCAAAATATTGATATTATTACCCATAGAAAATTAAAAATGTAATAGGTCGATTTTTGGTACATAATTTAGTTTTGCAACTTTAAAATTATAGGGAGAAATAAATTAACATAAGCTCATTTAAAAAAATCAACCTGTAGTTCAGTTTTGAAAGGGCTTTTTCTGCTTAAATTATTATCCTTTACGTGATGTTGTTAATTTTTTGTTGAAATTATTGTATCATAATTTGAAGCCAATTGAGAATTACCAACTCATGTGTCATAGTTATTACATAAAAGTTTATCTCGAAATTTTCTTAGTGTAAAATCGTTTTAGGATTATATTTAATTTATAAGATATAGATCAATCTTAGCGACCACACATTATTTCCGCAACGGCTACAGCTAGCCGTCGTTATTTTCTACAGCTCGTATCATATTTATCTGCTATAACTAAAAATTTAACAAATATGTGTACGTTTATTGCTTAAAAGCGATTTTTATACTTATCTCCCCATTTGTAGTTGTATTCTGTCAATATATATGCGTACAACGACTTCATACCCAAATTTGAAAGGAGTTTTTTTAACATTCGTTGTTCTGTAAGTGTATAAGAGCTCTCTATATAAAGCGTTTTGTTGCAGGAGCAAGAATATACCTTTAGGTTACACGAGGATCCTCGATACGGCTGGACACCGACTTTGTCAAACTTTGAATTTATGTCAATTCTTCAAAATTTAACAGCGATTAAAATAAGGGGTACATATAATAAACCAGGTCAGGGTTATTTGACCAGTTTTAAGTTGGATACTGTTGAGATCGGAAGGGAAAAAGGATCAATTTCGGCGAATTGGGTAGAAAAATGTTCATGTCCAAAGGCTTACGTTGGTGATTATTGTGAGGAATGTGCCCCGGGTTATAAACATGAACCAGCAAATGGCGGTCCGTATTCAGCTTGCATACCTTGTGACTGTAATGGGCATGCTCATATCTGTGACACAGCGACAGGTAAAACAGTAGTCCTATATAGAGTATTGAAATTAAAATAATTTACTGCCTCGAAGTTCCGACACTATCGTAAATTACTTTTTTAAAATGGAAAATAATAAAATTTTAACAATTGGAATAATTTTTGAATTGGAATAATTATAAATACAAATTTAAGACTATTTTAATTTTTAGTGTAAGTTTTAAAACTGTACATAAACTTGAGTGGGTGAATAAAAAATATTTATTAACGATTGAACATTTGAACAATATATTCTAAATGCTATATATAATTTGAAATACTAGTCGAAATAACACGAAAACAAAGGGAGGATTGATATGAAAAGACTAAAAATTGTTTTTTATATAATATGTGGTGTAACAGTTTATATATCTTCTATTTCAGGATTTTGTATTTGTAAACACAATACCACAGGGAGCAATTGTGAGCTTTGTGCGAAAGGTTTCTATGGCAACGCTATCGCCTCCACTCCTGATGACTGCAAACCATGTCCTTGTCCCAAAGACAGTGGCTGTATTCAGTTGATGGATCAATCCATCGTTTGCACCGACTGTCCTTCAGGATATGCTGGTAATGATTTTCGCTCTACACATTTTGTGCTGTCTATATAATATTAGTAGGATAACCAATATCGAAATAAATTTTTACTATTTATTACTAGAATTTGCATGTAAATGTGTTTGTATGACGGATTGTGGACACTTGGTTAATGAAGCATGTGATAATTTAATGATATAAATAATTATTAATCGTTCATTGCAAATAATATGTTAAAAATAACGATATTTCGTATCGTCGATAGATGAATTTATCGTATGGTGTTGACGTAACTTATCACGTGGAGGAAGTTAAAATAATTTGGTTTTTTGTGTTAAATGCTATGTATAATTTAGTTTTGTTTTAAATTCATCTCATATATAAGAATTTACTCGTAATTATTTGTAAATAAAATATATATCTGAGTAAAGACCCAACAGACAAATATATATATATATGCCCGCATATACCTACTTCTTGTATTGAAAATATTTCGATTTTATTCATATTATCAATTCTTTTAATGCAGGGCCAAGGTGTGAGGTGTGTGCAGACGGTTATTTCGGGGATCCCACTGGACAGTTTGGTCCTGCTAAACCATGTGAAGAATGTCAGTGTAATAACAACGTTGACCTAAATGCAGTCGGAAATTGTAACAGAAATACAGGAGAGTGCCTCAAGTGCGTATACAATACGGCAGGCAAGCATTGTGAAAAGTGCATCAGCGGTAAGTACATATGGAATAAAATAAACATAATTTATTTAGTATCATTACGAAGTTAAGAAATTAGGCGCGAAGACTGCCTTGTAAGTTTTAATGAAAAAAAAGAAATCTATACTAACAAACAATATTTGTTTTATTTTTTTATTAATTATAATAAAAACAGTGAGCTTATAGTTCAGGGTAAACCTATCTAATAAAAATGTAGCGTTTCCAGCCTTTTCTCATAATTAATCCACCTAGTTTAGTGCAGATATGGGGAAATCCTTTCTTTGTCGAATTATCAATCTTTGTAGATACACATAAAGAAATTCATCAACATCGGTCTAACCGTTTAGGGGGAATTCAGACATATATATATATAATAAATATGTTTATAAAGATTTTACGTAGAGTTCAGACAAATTAAGATAGAAAATTGGTTTTGGAAGCTCATCGGTGATGTTCCAATAAATAATTATTTAAACATGTTAGTGGAATTGTTTGAATGAAAAAAACTGTCTGACCATTGCCCCATTAGTCTAGAGGTTAGACTGTTCGGACACAGACATGAGGCCCTGGGTTAGAACCCTGAGGCGGGCTAATTAAAAAATAGATATTGAGTTTTCTATTAAGATTTTTTCAATATTTGCACAAAGTTGGGAAGTTGGCGGTGGTGTGTCCCACCCCCGTGCCTCGGAGACCACGTTAAGCCGTCAGTCCTGCGCCTGATCTCGGATTATGATAGTGAAGGAATAGGGGGTACACTTGCCTACTATGCCTGCTAACCCGCATTGGAGCAGGGTGGTGGGTCTTTGCTCTAAAAACCCTCTCTCCTATGAGTGAGGATGCATGTGCCTCGCATAAGTAGGACGTAATGCTTACCTAATGTCTGTAAATACCGTCCTATAAATCATATGTCATGTAAAACTAACGACGTTGTCAGTATAGTTCAGTCACTGGAAGACCTTAACGCTATGCTCAACGTTCTCAGCAGTGTCAGAGAGTGTTAGTGTCAGAGCTCAAAGTACTGGTGGACTTCAAGCAATAAACGGCACATAATCCTGGGTTGTGGAAATCCTTGGAGGAGACCTATGTCCAGTAGTGGACGTCCATCGGTTGGCTTGATGAATGATTGATGAAATTTTATATTAACTGTGAATTGGCATGTGTTATTGTTTTGACAGAATAATTAATTGTTTAAATATTAGGTTATTTTGGAGACGCACTCGATCATCTAAGCAAAGAAGAGTGTCAACCCTGTCTATGTAACGACGCGGGTACCCTAGAAAGTGAGGAAAGCACCGAAGACCTACGTATACTGCAGTGTGACAGCCTTACGGGTTTTTGTTCTTGTCGTCCCCACGTCATTGGCAAGACATGCGACAAATGCGAGGTAAGACTGTTTGATACATATGTCACTTTTTAATATTAAACCTTCAAGAAACACGTCTCACTACGTGATTAAATATGTAAATTGTTTTAAAACGAAACCACATCAAACTTTTTCAGAGATAGAGATAAAGATATATCATCTAATATATATAAGTTTCATGTTTAATGTTTACTTAAATGTACTTGAAAGTTTTATATATATATATATATATATATATCAATATGGGAATGAATTTGTTTTAATAAATCTCTTTATTATTAGGATGGTTACTACGACCTCAGCTCTGGCGAAGGCTGTAAAAGCTGCAATTGTAATCTTGAAGGTTCTTACAATGCTTCATGTCATCCATCTACTGGCCAATGTTACTGTAAGCCTGGCATTGATGGGTAAGTTTTAGTAAAAAATAAATTGTCTTTCTTATATTGTTGCACGTGTTTTATTAGTACATTAGATATAGTTTTCTGTGCCTTTGGAATTTCAATTTTTCGTCTTTTTCGGTCAATTTATGTCTGAACTACAGAATAATTTTTTATAGGTTTGATAGAGTTTTCAGCAACATTTGTGGTCATACAGCTCACTTTCACTTGCTCTATATTTACAATTACAAAGTACAATATAACATTATTTGTATATATATACTGTACTTTATTACATTAACTTACATTAATGAAATATCTAAAAATATACAAAATATAACAAAATTATTCATTTAAATGCATGACATAAATTTGCCATTATATTGTCTATAGTGAAAAATGTGTAGTAAAATTACTATATAGTAAAATACTAAGTCAGACTCCATTGTTTCTAACTTACCAATAGAGTATAACAGCGTGAATTAGCAAATATCTTGTGTTTCATGGAATCTATAGTAAAGTCCAGTGAAGACATGACCTTTAAAATGATGTAATTATATGTAATGTTGTTATATTATATATATGTAATAAGAAGGGGAACTGGACACCATACGTGTGTCAATTTTTTAACTTTAGTCACAATTCAAGAAGTCTTAAATAATGAATCATATGCCACTCGTATCTTACTTTAATTCTGATATAGCACCATATCTCATTGTAAACTTGTTCATTAGGAATGGGTTGTGGTGAGAGAGGACTTAAATGCAATTATCTATATGCAACGATATTCACTTAACATTAACAGATCCTGCAATTAATTGATTGAATGGTGTTCTCATTTGTACGTTTATAAAAACAAATTGACTAGACGTTAGGAATGATCTATTTTAAAAAACTTTGAAAGGTAATTTTTATAAAGATTACTCATTTTTTCATGTTTTTATACAGTATACATTGCGATCGTTGTCGCGAGTACCACTACGGCTTCTCGATAGACGGTTGTAAAGATTGTGACTGCGATGAATGGGGCTCTACCGACTATCAGTGCAACAAAGACGGCCAATGCGTCTGCCAGGAAAATGTAGAAGGCAGACGATGCCACAGGTACATAATTGTGTAATACATTCCATATTTTATTTCCATCATCGTCGGCACTTCACTACTGGACATCCACTCTTGGAAATGAGTGTCGCCTAATGAAAACTTATTTTCAGACAAAGACGTACTTCTTTCGAAAATATCTCCCGTAACTTCCTAATTGTTGTATTATTCTATCCGCTGATTATCAATTTCTTTTTTTAGTGTCAATAAATGAATAAAGTATCACCGTTGAATGTTTTCTAAAAGACCTAAAATATACGCAGATGAACATAGCTCACATTAAAAATAAATATATTTTTAAATTGATATATCAGTTGTAAATACATAGTAAAAATATGAATATAGTTTAAATTTGCTTATTTTTTATTAAATACTAGGTGTATGGAAAATAAGAAACGTAGAGCCGATGGAAGAGGCTGTGAGGACTGCCCGCCATGTTACAATCTTGTGCAAGATGCAGTCGATCAGCACAGAAAACAGCTCAAAGAATTGGATGAAGTAAGTTTATAAATTTATCACTACTAATACTTTACAACCAATCTAGCTCGGGCAATAGCTGGCGCAATGGTGCGATTACACGCTTCGCTAGCAAATTTCCTGGCTTTAGTTTCCTCTAGAGAAAATTTAGAAAACTGCATTTTCTTATTTGTCTGGTGTCTGTGCTGGAGAAATATATCAGCCGAGGTTAGTTAACGACCTCCCATTAAAGACGTCCCGCCAAGCAATTAATCTTTGAGATCCAGTATGATGGTGCGAAAAAACTGTAAGAGTACCTCTAAAACTTATCATCAGGTGAGATCGTGAGTCAAGCGCTAACCTATCAGAAATATATATATATATATATATATATATATATATATATATATATAGGTATCCAGGTATCTCTTGACACGTCATGATATCTCTGGAACCATAAGGCGTAGAGACTTGAAATTTGGTAAGAAATTTCTTTTTGCCGAGTAGAGGTCAAATAAGAACGGATTTTGAGAAATTCGACCCGCAAGGGGGGTTGCGGGGAAGTTAATTAAAATTCAGACTTGACATTTACAGTCTATATCTTTTATGGTAAATGCTACCAAAGAAACATTTCACGTAGACGAAGTCGCGGGTTCAGCTAGTATTTATTATGTTCGCTATCCCTTCGCCTCGCCCGATCACACTCTTCCAAACGATCTTCTCACGCACTCACCAGCTTACTCCCCAAGTTGACTTGGGGAGTAAGCGTACATTACGCGTACACAAAGAAGTTAATTAAATGTCCTATATACATAAAATATTGTAAAGTGTTATAATTAAATTCGGGCATATAATTTATTTGTTTCAGATACTTTTGAAAATATCTAAGGCTCCGACGGTTGTTGAAAATGCGGACTTCGAGAACGAGTTACAACGTGTAAGAGCCGAAATAGACCGACTGGTGCAAGAAGCACAAGCAGAACTAGGCAATGGACCAGGTTCAAATATCACTAGCAATTTAGCAGACCTCGCAGACAGATTGGCTGATGTTAGGTAACATTTCGCTTACTCAGTAATAAACCGGAATGAAAATTATTTGTTCACAAACATTTTTAGCCGATTAGGACTTCTTATTCTTCTTAAGTATTTAACCTATGCCAGAAAGCCTTAAGTAATAAAGTGAAGTATATATAGATAACGTCATTGAAAATTCGAATAGTAAGTAATTATTTTACATTTCACTTGGATTCTAACTGTTTAGAGCTTGGTCTGTGGCGTTTTTTATTTTCTTTCTAATTTTCTTCTGCTTTTTCACCATACTCGTACATGAAACGTACAAAAACTGAAGTGGTATTTTATTTATCATACTCCACCCACGTTGATACTTATCTCGTAGCAGTGGAAAGTCTATTAAGTCCGTCTTATTTTTTTAGAT
The DNA here is from genome assembly GCA_015832385.1 of Elymnias hypermnestra. NCBI lineage: Eukaryota > Metazoa > Arthropoda > Insecta > Lepidoptera > Nymphalidae > Elymnias > Elymnias hypermnestra. The sequence goes on from JACTOM010000015.1 coordinate 238,814, forward strand.
TGAACTTTTTTAATTCGTTATGTCTTTGGAATGGAATGCCCTATTTTAAAAATTGAAATGGTATTTTACATGTGTTGAAACTGCCTTTAATAAAATATGAATACTATTTAATATAGGATTGATAAGGATACACTGCCTCATTGGTCTAGTGGTTAGTATGTTCGACTACAGACATGAGGTCCTGGGTTCGAGTCATGGGTCGGGCCACTTCGAAATCGATATTGAGTTTTCTATTAAGATCCCGAAGTTGGGAAAAATTTGGCGGTGTGATTTACCCCGTGCCTCGGAGAGCACGTTAAGCCGTCGGTCCTGCACCTAATCTCTCTCTCCGGTCGTGTCGGATTGCCGTCATGTCAGACTATGAGAGTGAAGGAATAGAGAGTGCACTTGTGTACTATGCCTGCCAATCCGCAGTGGAGCAGCGTGGTGGGTCTATGCTCTAAAAACCCTCTCTCATATGAGCGAGGAGGGCTGTGCCCAGCAGTTGGACGTTAATGGGCTGCTACTTACTCTTTTTTACCTTTTAATACAGAGGTGTGAATAACATAGTTTGATTATTGTCGGCACTTTTATTTAATTTTAGTATGTGAAAAAGTGGTTATATTGGCATAACTACAGTAGTTGGACATATTGTATCGTGGACTTTTTTGTAGATTTTAATACGTTCTATAATATTGTAGAACATTTTTTTGTTCTATCATCACTAGATTCCGCATTGCTCGTGATGACAGATTTTTTCATACCTTGAGTTACATTAATGCATTTTTCTCAGAGATCCCTATTTTTTTTTTTTTTGAGAAAGTAATATAGCCTATGTCGCTCGGTAAAAATGTAGCTTTAAAATGGTGTAAAAAATGTTTAAATCGCTCCACTAATTTTTGTGTGAAAACATTACAAACATACAGTGCAAAGACAAAATGTTTCTTCTTTATAATGTTACTTTAAAAAGGAATGATCGATTTTAATGAAATTCGATCACATTGTCTCATATAAAGGAAATCTTGGAAAACAGAACATTTACGTGAAATATTTTTTTCGTTGTGCGTTAATAATGAAATTAGGTTTTTATATCATTTATATCATATTAGGTCTTTATTAATAAAAAATAAAAGATATTATTCTACTTAAAAGATACCAGTCCTGTAAATGTTAGTAAAGAAAATACAGAATAATACATTACAGACTTTTCTATGTTTCATAAACATGTTAAATAATTCCAATGAATTTATGATTTCAGAAATATGTTATTTAAGATAGAAGATCAAAGTTATGAGGGCAACGAATCAGTAGAAAGGAGCAAGGGGAATGTTTCAAAAGCTGAAGACACTATCGAAGCAGCGCAAAAAGAAATCAATGTATGGCAACAAAAAATATTTTTTTATACATATTTACATGAATTCTTATTAAAAGTTACAGGTTCGAATCCTGGACTGGCACCACTAAGTTCTTCTCGTAAATTATATGCCCATTTGTTTTAAATTCATCTTTGTGTTTTTCAATACAGGAAAGCATCTCGAACAAAATCATATCCCAGGAACAATTCTAAAATATCTATTGCGTGCCAATTCGCAATTGAGAAGCGTAGTAGGCTTATGTTTTAAAAATCCTTATAAAATATTCTGTTTGTTTTCTAACTTTTTGTTACCTTAAAAGAGATTTTTTTTCTATACAGCAATTTGCTGCCGAGTTACAGTCTCTTCAAAATTGACCAAAAATTTTGATGTTTCTCAATGTCCCTTAATATTTATGATTGGCATAAATTAAATATGTGATGTTATAATTCATTTTTTGAACTACTATTATAATATTTTCAGAGTGCTCTGGAGTACCTTGATGGAGAAGGGGCAGCTGCTTTAAGTAAAGCACGAAATCGTTCTGACCAATTTGGAAAACAATCCGTAGATATGTCAGCTTTGGCTAAAGAATCTCGCCTCTTGGCTGAAAAGTTAGAGAATGATGCCAGAAACATTAGAGATATCGCTGAAAAGGCATTAAATACATCTCTTACTGCAAACTCGATAGCTAAAGATGGTATAACAAAACAAGCAAACATAAGGTCTGTTGAGATAGAGCTTATTTAGTTTAAATCCACATCAACACACTATTTTTATATGCAATATTCACAGGGACAACTTCAAATCCTGGACATTCGCCGTTAATTTTCTTTTTATAATTAAAAGCTATGTGACTAATTGCCGTTGTTTAAATATAGTCATTGTGTTTTTTGTTGAAGGAAACCCACACATCTTTGGAACTGTTCTGGATTATCTTTGAACCATAATATACTTACACCACCTCCCTATTTGATTCTCTCACTTTTAAGGTGGCAGAGATCTCTCTTAAGGGATGAAGAGGCCTGTGTGTAATAGTTTTTATTTTGATTATTAAGTTTAACATACAAAAATTGTTGAGTTGGTTCATACTCCTTATGTCATTTTTGTAATGTGACTACAGAGGTTTTGATTCGAAAATACTTTGTATTACAGTAATGAAGTTCAAATCTTAGCGAACGAGTTAAATGCAGCTGCTGGAAAGTTGAATAGTTTAACAGAGTTAGCCGATCAGGCCTTAAAACGGGCCAGAACTGTATATGATGAAGCATTGGGATTATATGCCGAAGTTAACACCACATTGTTGCCAGACATTAAGCTTAATGAATTACATTTATCCGCTTTAGAGATGAACAGAACAGTACGTATATAAAAATATATTAATATTATAATCATAGATTTAGTCTATTTGAAAATATGCCTTCATAAACTTTACATGTACGTTATTAAGATAAATAAAAAAGTTCCATCTGTTGGAAGTTCTGAAAACTGCTCTGCGTCTCATCAACTTGTATATTAATAACGTTCTATATAAATGTAATCATGTATAATAATGGTTAAAATTCATTGAATTACATGTTTAACCTAGCTCGCCCGACGCGGGTGGATTTAATTTAATAAATGCCCCATCAGTTTTAATTTCATAACTTCAATATTAGAAGAGCTATTTTCTTGATATCTTTTGTAATCATAAAATCAATATGAACATACCTTTTCCCGTTTTTCATTTTTATTGTCGTAAGCGCAAGTTGTTTAAATATTGTTTTTAATAAAATACCGAATACGTGTTATTTCTGTCACTCAAAAAAATGCGGTACCACCATGAGGAAAGAGCGAGACAAATGTACGACACTGTTTTCGTATTCACCGAATTGTACGGCCGCGCATTTCGTTCAGTCGCTATATGGAAGCCCGACGGTGTGCACGTAATGTTTCGATGACTGTTTCAGGTTTTCATACGAATGAATTGAGGTCTTTTGTTACCCCCGTAAGGATCACGCGTATTTTTTTGTTACTCAACGCCGGATAAGTTAAAGACTAAACTATCAGACTTGACCATTCGAAAGATCTTATTGAGCATACTAGAATAGAGAATAATTTGATTTTTATTAGATCTTGTCCTAAAATAATACAATAAATTTATATAAACATATAGGTACTGTAGAGATTTCTTAATCGAACCCTTTGTTTACAAACAGATCGATGAGAAATCAGCTGAATTAGATCAACTTATGGCTGAAACAGAAGAAACACTACAAGAGCTAGAGGAAGAAATAAGCAAGGGAAAAGAACTTTTAAAAGAAGGCCACAACAGACAGGACAAACTGTACGACTTGTTAGCTAAACTCGATGTATTACGAGCACAAGCGCAAAGAGATGTCGAACTTACTAATGCCACTCTAAAAGAAGCAAATGAGATTTATAAAACCCTCAAAGGTAAAAACCTTACACTTTACATGTAGTGGATAAATCCTGAGTGTACATAAAATTATTTTTTTACGTAATGATACACATAATTAAAAAATTATAGGTAAGAATTTCGTTAGATAACATGAATATATGAGGTTATCATATTAAAAAAGCCATTTCTGCATCTGTTATATATTGGTTAGGCAATAAATAAAATAAATTGATCCGAAAGTTATACGAAAATATTTTAGTATAAAAAACATATTAGAAATTTACAGGGCGTCTACTGCCTTAAAATTACAGTGAATTTATATGAGAATACTTTACCAAGAAAAACGACTGTGCTTTAGACCACACTGCTGAAGTAATATATGTATAATATATACATCAATGGCTACAGTATTTAAAAATCACACATTTCGTAAATCTCTTATTCCAAACCGAAGCATACTCTCCAAGTCGAGACGCATAAATAATTTTACTTCAAAAATGAAATTTTTAAACAGAATTCAGTGATCAAGTGACAGAATCTCGTCAGCTGGCAGAGAAAGCTGCCTTAGATGTACCAGGAGTGCAAGAAAAGGTGGCAGCTGCTGAAGAAAAAATTACCAGCATATCTGAGGAGTTGACAACGGCCAGTGACAAAGCCAAAGAAGCCAGGGACTTGGCGCAAGAAGCGCAAAAGAAATATGCGGATAAGGCTTCCGAGGTAAATTTGTTTAGATTACTTAGACCACGTCTTGTGTGTATATAGAAATTGGTTTTAAATTATTTGTGGAAGTCCGGGAAGTGAGTAAATATATAAATAAAGCCTTGGAATACAGTAAAAGTCAAACGTGTGATATTCGTCCCCTCGTTCAGAATCAAATTAGGTTTAAAGGAATACTTGTGTTTTTTTAAAATTCTTTTTGACATTTGATATGACAGCATCTATATTTTACGGATTCTAATACTAAAGTTAAGTAAACATTCCGCAATTATGATTCAGATTTTTTATTTATTGATTCTGAGGCGGTACGAAGTTTGTCGGGCCAGCTAGTACATTATATTTATAAACGATACATAAACTAAATATTTATTATATTAATATAAACTAATTAACATGTTTATATATGCTAAGGATGTCGTCGTTTTACATTTAGAGGACAGTGTAAGGTAATGGGATTTTACTAGATTTTTAAATTTATTCTTGGTGTTACTGTTGGGAACCTAATTCATAAAATCAAAATTTGATTAATATATTATAAACATGCTTATAGGTCTCTTATATTAAGATGCAAGGCTTTTATGGACCTCTAATAGTGTTAAGTTGTAAACTGTTACAGTTATCTGTTATTTTAGTTTATCCTTGTAATGTGAACACCTATGCTTGTCTTAATAGGCAGCACATGAAATTCGTAAAGAAGCGTCCAGATCTAGAGCTGAAGCACGAAGACTACGCGATGAAGCTGAAAAGCTATCTAGTAAGATATCAAACCTTGTTCAAAATCTTAATACAACTATTGATATTGATTTACTATTTCCCTAAAAAAAATCATTATTCTATATTTCATGGAAATGATAGCTTGTAGCTGTGGTAAAATTCATCGATATTTACAATAAAGAGTAATATGATATGTTGATTTGTGTATTTAAGTAAGTAAATATTTTAGGAAAGAAGTAGTATTTTGGGGCTTGTGGTTAGCGCTTGATCGTAATCTCACTTGGTGATAAGTGGTGATAGGGTCTAAGATAGCAGTGTGCTAAACCGGTAAGATGTAATTACTATGCAGCATTGGCTCTTTTCTGCTGGTATGGTGCTAATTAGTCACGGCCGAGATTGTTACAAGTCCAGACCAAGATGTATTAAAAAATAAGATTTCTTTTATTGGTCCTGTTAAGAATTAATCCCTGGACTTCTGTTAGTAAAGCGAGTAAAGTTTTTTTATTGACGACAGCATAGAGTTTGACTGTAATATCACTTAAGTAAGTGACGATACAGTCTAAGATGGAAGCGCGCTGATCTGATAAGGTGCGATTTACCTCTTATTATTTCTACATATTTTGGTACCAGAACAGAAATCTCTTTCTTGACGGTACGCCTTTGCTGGTAGGGTGGTAATTACCCACGGCCGCTGCCTTCCATAGGTCTAGATTGACAAATTAGAAAATGCAATTTGCCTTTCCTTTAGTGAAGAAATGGATGTATTTAAATAGGTACTCTGGTTTCGATTATTATAAGGTTTGATAGTAATTCTCAATGTTTGAAGCTCGTGTACAAGGGACGGAGAAACAAATTAGCGAATTAGAAAAACAAGCAGAAAATAACATGCAACTTACGCGGGATGCTAAAATGAAGGTACGTCTGAATTCCTTGGTTGACGATGGTGTATTCAAGGGTGATTGGTGTAGTCTTCTAGAGAAAAATTTTAAATAGACAAAATATTGACTGTTACACACATACATACAGGTAGGTAGAGACCACGTCCTTCATCTTGCCACGATCGTTGCATAGCTCCTTCGCTTCTTTCATTCTCATTAAACCTTTTATACAAGTTCGTCGGTTTATAGTACTCTTGACCTGGCCTTTTTTTTTAAATGTTCATGATTTGGTCCAGGAACGTTCCCCTTCCAACTTTGCCGTTCACTCTTGACTCATAAATTCTTTTTGTCAGTCTCCTTTCATTCATTCTCTCTACGTGCCCAAACCATCTAAGCATGCCTTTCTCAATTTTAGTCACTACATCTTCTTTTATACCACAACGTTCTCTTATCACACTATTTCTTACTTTGTCACTCAATTTCAATCCACGCATACGTCTCAAAGCTCTCATCTCTACCGCATTTATTTTACTTTTGTGATTCTTCTGCCATACCTAACTTTCACTACCATACATAAGTGATGGTACCAACACTCCTGCATGCACAGCCAGTCTGGCCCTTTGAGACCAATATACCTAAAAATTTTAATTATTAAGCAATGCCCATTATTTATGTACTAATTATCATTTATTTATATTTAATTCGCTCTTATTTATACGCTGTTTTTTTTTGTCCGAAAACCACGTTGATGCTTCTAATAGTCACATTAGTTACATATGGAGAACGTTGAACACTTTCAGTAAGCATCAGCGTTAAACTAGGGGTCGGTAATCTATTTTTCGTAGGTCATCGAGTGACCCATTTGATAATTTCAAGTGACCCACTTTAGTTCCGTAAATGTAGTAAGATAAGTAAAAATGGTTTTGATTGCTGTCCTANATTGGTAACACCATTTCCGGAGAATATCCAACATTAGTCCCTTTAAGAATACTCTACAGATATTGAAAGAATTTTGTAAATAGGTTCAGTAATTTTTATCTTGATTATTATAAGTTGTTGAAAATAAAAACAATCATTCAATGTGCAAAACTTTCTTCTATAATATTAGAGAAAAGATTTATGTGTAATACTTTATTGTCTCAGAACTTCCCTATGCGGGGGGCATTGCTCTGATCGCTATTACTCTCTGGGCCCGCCGTAAGAAAGTTTTATTCGGAGCGCTTAGAGCATTAATTCATACGGGTGCACCATACAGCGCCATGCTGGTGATTTTTCCAGCATATAGTCTTCTGCAGGGCGATCCTGGTCTTCCCACGTTGGGTAGTAGTCGTCCTAGCGCGGTTGCTGCGTTCATGAGGCGTGGGGTTCGTTGGGCAAAGTGAGCCCGAAAGTTACACCGTCCGTCAAGTATTAGACCCAGATACTTCGTCTGGGTCTTCAGTTCGACAATGCGTCTACCAATGTTAATACTGCCCTTCGTGGAGGACCCCTACGCATTCCGTGGAAGAGTAAAGCATTCGTCTTGGTGGTGGACTCTTCCAGGCCTAATCTGCGGATTCGGTCCACTACCAAGTCCGTCCTAACTTCAACCAGTATAACTGCATCCTCGAAATTCTTCCCCCGTGCCGTAACTAGGATGTTATCGGCATAGCACAAAATGCTCATACCTGGGAGGAGCGGATATCGCAGGAGCCAGTCAAATCCCAAATTCCACAATACGGATCCTAACACTGACCCCTGCGGTACACCGCGGTCTGCTTTGCGCGACCACCACTGTCCCACAGAATCTCTCGATCTTGGAGATACGCCAACAATAGCCTCCTGAGATATGAAGGTCCTCTGTGATAGTAGAGTGCCTGCAGCAATGTCTCATGAGGGAGGCTATTGAAGGGGAAGTTTGTTTTTGTTTTTGTTAGATATTCTAACGAAACCGCCAGGATTACTTCCCCTTTACTTGTTGCCTCTTCTGTAATAGTATACATTTCTTACTGAAAAACTGTTTCATAACAAAATGTCTCTTAACTGAAATCTCTTATCGATATTAACATTATGGTTGTATTTTCTTCGCAAACAAAAATAATAGTTACTCGCGTTCATTTATTTTAAAATTTTATATGTTATCTCTTTATTATTATAATTCTTAGGTAGGTCAAGCAAATACAGATGCTAGAGAAGCCGAGAAACAAGTCTCCAAGGGACTGGACGATTTAAAAGTCATCATGGATGAATTGCAAAACTTACCCACGTTAGATGACGCTGCACTCGATCGACTACGTAAGTAACAAAATTAAGTACACTACAATACATTTTTTCCAACATCTTAAACAAACGTCCAAAAATCTAACCTTTATTATTTGATATAACATCGTTCTTCAACAAGAAGGAGCGATTTGTTAAACTAAGTTCATTATATAAGAAATTAATTACTTATTATTATTTACTTGCTTTCACAGAGGAAAGTTTGAGTAAAGCTGAAGAATCATTACGAGCAGTGGACCTAGACGGCAAGATCAAATCCCTCACAGAAGCAAAGAATAACCATCAGCGGTATTTATTATTTTGATTTATTATATTTTACTTCCATTTTTTTATTATGTTAACGGTTTTAGTAATAACTAGAATCAAGAAAGTGAATTGATCGTCTACTATATTTAATGCTTATAAACGATTGTTTTTAAATTCCTTTATAGAGGAAATGAGCATTTCGTTTTATGTACATATATAATTCTTATGAGCGTGTGTATGTCGCTGAACTCCTCCTATATTGCTGGACCCATATTGTTGAATTTATTTGTGTCTTCATGTGTATACGAGAATGGTTTAGATTGACAATTCGCTCCAATATATATTTACCCATATCTCCACGGAACCATGAATTACGTGGGTGGCAGCCCCGAGAACAGTTTCTGGAAACTGCTTTGTATTTATTTCTTAACATATATCAGAAATAAATCTAACTGTTTTAATGATAATGTGCCAATGCATTGCATTTCATTACGCTTATAACCTTTGATAAAGCATTTAAATTTTGTTTATTAACTATTTAGGGTATACATTTATGTTTATAATTCTTACTTAGATAATATGTTATGAAGATCAATTGTCATAATTGATATACATCAAGTAATATAAAAAAAATTTAAGTCAATTATTATTATTATTCCTTTTACATTAGTTTTTAATTGTAACGCTGTACAATTTTTCTTAGAATAATTTAATGAAAGATTCAATATTCGAAAAATTCACATCACGTGTCATTATTAGAAAAAGTTAAAAAAAGTATTACAAATTGAGTGGAAAAATAAAAAGGATTTTTATTAACGCTTGTAAATTTGAATAAAATTTATAGGTGTAGTGTACTAAATTTGTGATAGAAATTATAAAAATAATATAAAATCCAAATATACAATAAATGTGAAAGCTTACCCCTTTGTATGTATGTTATTCAACACAGCACAAAAAGAAATTTTGATGAATTTGTGAATACAGATAGTTTCAAATCGAATCCAAATAGTTATTCAAAAAGGCTGTATCAGCTCTCTCAACTATGCAAAAGGTATACTTTTTAAAATGGTTTTTCTTATTTTTTAAACACAGCTGGATAAAACAGTACCAGGACGAGCACGACCATCTTAGCAGCGAAGTGAACAATATCAAAGACATCTTGGATCAACTGCCTGATGGATGTTTCAAGAGGATTGTACTGGAGCCCACTGAAGGCCCAAGTAGACCCGCGAGTTTTAGATAGATTCATAAACGTTCAATTATTGCCAAAATACCTGTCAAATTTATAGTTAGAAATCATGCAGCTTTCGACTAATATTAAAACCCAATGTAGAATCGTTTTACTTTTAAAATATAGATATAGAAAAATAATTCATATATTTTCATATTAGTAATGTTCACACTTTAATATATATTTGTATGAAGTGCCTTAAGTAGTGCCTACAGTCATTGCTAAAAAATGAAAAATATATATATTTGACCTAACAAATATCATAAATTATATTTCTGTAAAAAGGTAGCAGGCACTGAAATAAGTTACATCGAATCCGTTGAGTTTTGTAACCAATCCTCATTTTTAATTAAGGAGCCCGAATGGCTTTGAAACCAGTCGGGATAAATGTAATGTCACTGAGGTCGTTGTAGATCGTGTCTGTTTGTGAAGTTAAATAAAATAAACGTTCGAATAATAAAAAATATTATGACTGAAAAAAATAAATCCAACTCCAACAACATCAAATATTATTTTAGGCCCATCGCGCTTCTCTATCACTTGCTTCTGTCGGAACGTGACAGTGAGTCATGCTTTTTCGTGCGTACAGCCCGTGTTCATCAATTTATAAGAAGTTATCACGTCAAAAGTAATGAATTATACAAAATATATATTTTCATATATGGGTTTGATTTTCTTAGAGATTTTAATTTCGTATTTACCAGCTGCATTTATGTTCGCATTTTATTTACTAAATTAAATTTAGTTAAAGTTTAATTTTTTAAGGTTTGCTGTCATAATTTTTCAAGCTACGATTTGAAGGAATAGAATATAACTTTCATATATTTTATTTAACAATGTACACGGTGTATTTAATTCCCTGTTTTATTATCAAAAGTAATCTTTATCATTTTTATAACGTATGTTATAAGGAAAGGAATATGGTTCGAATAGTTAGTGACAATTTATTATATTTTAAAATAAAAAAATAAAAAAAATATTTAGTCTTTAAGTACAATACAAACATGCGACTTTTTTACACCGTGTATATTTCGTATAATTTGTAAATATTCTTTTAAAATAAATAAGTTTTGAACAATACTTTACTAGTATTTTTTTGTCAAAATTATTCTTACACGTATTTCGCCAAAGAAGAAGAATGACAAGGAAGGTGTATTTTAAGATTTTAACATTTTAGATGTGTTTCGTTATCGATAAAATATTTTTAGATTAATAGAATTAATTTTAGTCTATTTATTTGTAATAAACACTAGGAAAATGTAATGGATTTTTGATTGAGGCTTTCATCCCCACCTATTTATATTAGGTCCTTATGAACTCACCGGCATTAGCGGAACATAAAAAAACATTAAGATAAAGGTTTGATAATAGTATCATAACCTTATATGAAATTAGCGTTTTGCCGTACTGACCACTTTGATCTGAAATATCTCCTCTTTGGTTAAGAATTCCAAGTTCAAATTTATAAATTCATTTAGCTGGTATACGGAGTTTTTAAAACAGCCATTCATAAATTTTTCCTCATTATTTTTTTTTGGCGTCGCCTATTACCGCACAATGGAAAACATGAAATATCGGTATATTTACGAGTACCAATTCTACCGTGGCACCAGTGCTGCAGAACCAGCTCGAAGGAAACGATGAATTTATGATATACGGCGCTGGTGTCACAAAAGAAAGCACGGTATGTTTTTAGTTTCAACGTTTTCGGTCTGGAAAGTTCGACCTTCAGAGAGAAAGAAAGTGGAAAATAAAGAATCAAAGGCTATTGCGGAAGCGGATCTATCACAACACACCTTAGAGATAGTTGCAGACTTCGGGGTAAGTGATAAAACTTTATTAATCCACTTGAAGCAAATCGGGAAAGTAAAAAGACTTGAACGACAGGTACTTCATGAATTGAGTGAATCGAACTTACAAACATGCGTCGACTGATATGTTACTTTGCTAAACCAATACATTAATGAAGGGATTTTATATCGAATTATTAGTTGTGATATAAAGTGGATACTGTACGATAATTGTAAGCCCTCGTTGCAATAACTATACCCTGGAGACCCATCCAAATTCTGCTCTAAGCGGAAATTGACTCTCAAAATGTTACTGGTGAGTGTTTGGTGGACTAGTACTGATGTCGTACACTACAGCTTTCTAAAATCGTGCCAAACGGTTACGGCAGATATTCATTGTCAACGACTGCAAACCATGAATGAAGAACTAGTTGCTTAATAACCGATATTAGTCAAACGCTCTAGGCCACTGCTGCTCCACGACAACGCAAGCCACTGCACGACAAACAATCACAAAATTAGATGAGCTACAATTGAAATGTCTGCGACATCCACCGCACTCCCCGGACCTTGCTCCAACAGATTTCCATTTTTTCCGGAATTTGGACAACTTCTTACAAAGAAAATAATTCAACTCCGATGCAGCAGTCCAAACCGCGTTCAAAGAATTTTTTGACTTTCGCTCTCGTAGTTTTGTAGTAAAGAGATCAATTCACTACCTATGAGATTGCAAAAGTGCAAAGATTACAACTGTGCATACTTTCATTAATTAAATATATTTTACAAAAAAAATACTATATTACTCCCATATAAAACGCCAATTTCATATGTAAGGCCCTAATAATTGATACTAATAATAAGAATAATCTTTATTCGTCCCAAAACTTGCATAGTTTATTAATACTACCCTTGACCCCCCAAACTAGGAGTACCCGTGTCTTGAATTAAAGATTTTATCTGTGTCCTACAAGAAGGTATTGCCCACCAATTAAAATATAATCTACATTATCTTTGACAGAAAACATGTGAAATTTAAAGATTTATAAATATATTTCTATTTATATTCATAAGAGTTTACCAGACCATTAGAGTCTTGTAAAATATACTGACATTATATTGTGAAATTATCAAATCGATTTTCGTTCTCCATAACAATTATTTCAGTCATAATCTTTTTTTTTTACAGATCGTTACTTCGTTAGTAAATATTTTGAGACATAGATAATGTTTTCTTAATAATTACAACTAACATGTGTACTATGGCCTGCCAATCCGCATTGGAGCAGCGTGGTGGGTCTATTGTCTAAAAACCCTCTCTCATGCGAGTGAGGAGGCCTGTGCCCAGCAGTGGGTCGTTAAAGGGCTGCTACTTACTTTTTTTTACCTTTTAATACAGAGGTGTGAATAACATAGTTTGATTACTCACCTTAGTTGTAGGTATTGTATTATAATAACTTTTATATAAATACGTTTTCAATATTTGTTTGTCGTACTTTTTATGCAAGCATTAACATTATTTAACTGGGGCAGCTTTTATAAAAACTTAAAAAAATTCCTCACGACGATAATTTGTTGCATAAATAAAATTGTTACATACAGCAATTTCAATACTCTAATAATGTTTTACAAAAAGTATACTAGTAAATTTGTTGAAAATATTAGATACACGTGAGGCCATAATGGTTACACTTAAGCGAAAACTATCGGAAGTAGTTTTAAACTAATTTACAAATCGCCAAAACTCTGTACAAAAATAATAATATAGTGAAACCATTTTGATGAAACTTTTTCTTTAGACCCGTGAGAATCGCTCTTATTTATGTGATCGACGTTTTCAGTTTCCGTAAAAAATTCTAAATAAAAATAACCGTTTGTATATATATTAAATATTAATATCTCTATAAAAAAGTTATTCCTCATAATAGAGGATGTCTTGTAGTTATATTCCGTTACAAATCCCGTAAAAATCAGTCAATTTCATCTTTACGTAGATTAACGCATACACAAACAAAAATTTTAACACTGATATTATAAATAAACACGCGATGATATTAATATAGGGCATGGAAGTTCTCGTTCCCTGTAACTTTGGAATAAAAAGTAATCTTTGTAACGCTATCTAGTATTGTTTGCATAAAATTCCTACTATTAGTTTATTGACCATATCGTGTACAAATTATCTATCGTATAAACTTTTTTTTAACTTGTAATAGCACTCCATTAAGGTCCCACTGCTAGGCTCAGGCCTCCTCACTCATAGGAGAGAGGGTTTTAGAGGGTTAATAGAATATTTTTAAATATATAATTAATTGACTCAGTTTACTTTCTGAAAACTGTAAATGGTCTTCTATTAAAAGCTTTCGTTAATCGATAGTGTAATGAGTTCATGAAGCTTGTGCTAGATGGCGTAAGAGTTCTTTACTTCTTTCGTGGCAATTATGAGCTAGACAGTTGTTATTGGCAAATGCACCTCAAGAAGAATGTAAAATATATATTAAGTTAGTTTCAAGACTTAAGCAAATGGCACAATTTTTACTTTGTATTACTAACCACTATATACGTGGACGTTCTTGGAAAATGCTGACAATGCTAATTAAAGAATAAATTGATATCTTTTAACTTTTGCTTCGTTATCGATGATAAGGTAGGAAGGTGAATCTTGTTTCAGGGTTGTACCACGCGGGAAATCATGTCTGCGGCGCAAGGCGGGGGCAATAACATTGTACTTTCAATGTGAAAATAGTAGTGAACACGAGCCTAAACGATACAGTGCGTATGTGTGCGTAGTACGTAGGGGTGTGAATCTTTGAAAATATGGCGCATATGTATCACATTTTCTTAGGAAAGGAGCCGGTGCATTATTCTGAAATTTCATAGCAAAAAAGGATTTCTTTTTTTAATAAGTTTAGAAACTGTGTTCCACCTTACGTTGTACAAGTTTTGATTAAAATAAATTAATTATACCTACTTCAAAAAAAAAAAGAAATTATTTATTTGATCCAATAAAGACTTATTTGTTAGTTACATTATACTTTAAAACAATGTTAGTAACAGTTTAGAAAAAAAACAATAATTTAAAGAGACTATCGCACGGCATCAAAACAGATATAAATTTCTGCTGGATTGGCGAGCCTAGCCTTTCAGGATAATTTTCGAGCTCGAGCGCAGTCTTGCCAGGAGGGATAACATCCTCTTTCATATGATGTCATAAAAGTCCCCCCTGCAACAGTCTCCTGAAACTGTTATTATATTGTACCCTTAATGTGTCTATAGACTTGACTATGTAGTTTACCCACAGACTTCCGGTGTAAAAGAATATGCTTTAAATAAATTTTAGCCTCTTTGCTACACCATGCGAACCTGCAGGTCAACATGTTACACCTTACTGATAAAGGTCCTCTGTAACAACATGTCCTGGATATTTAAACTGGGTTACTCTTTTTAACGGAGTCTCATTGAGAGCAATACTATGTTCATATGTCACATGTTCCACAGTCCATATAACTCAAACTGCCTCAGTGGTCTAATGGTTCGCATGTTCGACTACAGACATAAAGTCCTGGGTTCGAATCCCGGCTAGGGCCAATTCAAAAATCGATATTGAGTTTTCTATTGAGATTTTCACAATATTAGGCCGAAGTTGGGAAGTTGGCGATGTGCTCCACCAACGTGCCTCGGAGAGCACATTAACCCGTCGGTACTCCGCCTGATCTCCTGAGTGAAGGAACAGAGAGTGCACTAGTGTACTATGCCTGCCAATCCGCAGTGGAGTAGCGTGGTGAGTCTATGCTCTAAGAACCCTTTCTCATAAGAATCAGGTCTGTGTGTAGCTGTGGAACGTTAAATGGCTGCTACTTACTTACCTTACCATATGATTCATAACAAGGTAATTTTGTTATTATGATAACCTCTTAACTGTTATTTAACCCAACACTAAGTCACGATACAGTCTAAGACGGCAAGCACGCTAATGTAAAAAGAGGCAATATTACAGGTCCAAATTATTTTTACATTTCATACTCGACGCATCCTACCAGTTAAATTTAATTTCTAAGTTTCAATATATAAAATCATCAAATGCAGAAAGTACAATAATCGTTCTCATAAGTGTTGCAATTGCAGATTACTTTATTCTATTTATTTAAAAAGAATACAACTATAGGAGTCTATGCCATATAATAATAATAAAAGAATACTCTATTTTTTTTGAGATAAGTATAGTATAGGGTATAGTTGGTCATATAAAAATAGAGAATTTATAAAATACATTATTTCTCGATCATCTGATCTCTTCTTAAACAACATTAATAGGTTTTCTTTATTCTATTTTGAAGTACGAATAACCAAATAACTACTAAGACCAAAGAATTGCATCAAACACAAGTCAAATCGTAATCATGGGCATACTACTCGGTCGGTATGCAAACGCTACAACTCCCGCGAGAAGAACAATTTATGGCGAGCATTCCACTGAATTTTCTTTTGTTTTTTCAAAAGAAACACATCTCTTGACATATCTCTCTAACCTATGTTACAGGTATTTACATATGTAGGGGCTTTGTATACGTTTTATGTATCTCGGCACTCAGGGGCTTTCGGCCCCATGAAAATTTTTACATTTATATTTCTGTTATTCTTTAAGTGCACGTAACTTCCACGCCTTATTAAATATATATAAACAGTGTATACAAACACTACTTATTACGAAAATGTAATCATTTCTGGCCACGCTAACTGATGGATTATAATAATATGTGTTATTAGTTTTATTACCTAAATGTGTTGTTGCTATTTGACTTTGCTTTACGATTTCCCTTTTTTAAACCTATAATAAAATATGGTTTTAGTTTTTATCACGATAAGAAGAATAGTTTTATGTTATTTAAATAAAAATATATACAATCTGTGCTTTTCATTTAGCGGTACTACTCCACAGCAAAGTATTAATATCTATTCACTTATATTCACAATAATAGTGCTACGTAAGCTACAGTAGTTTGTATCGCGACCTAAAAAGAGAAACGTTAATATAGTTTGACTTAAAAATTACCAAGGTAGTATAAAATGGTATGTCATTGGTTAATTTAAATGTTTTGTTTAATTTTGAATTGTGTCATTATTCTTCTAATTTCATAGAAAACTTAAATAAAAAAATCGTAAACACAACCTGACCTAAGATAGAAACCAAACTCGTTGTCTCTTCTCAATTACAAATGGGTTGTTTTAAATTCTTAGTTAAATTCATCACGTCAATTGCTCTTTTATCATATTCATTGGTCAGCATATAGCTGACCAATGAATATGATAATTTTTGGTATGAACACCCTTATCGTCGACAAAGGAAATGAATTGCTAACGTAAACAGCTTTTAGTGAAGGCGCGTTACTAACAAAACAAATTTGCAACAACTAAATTGGCAAATTTCTCACTGTCTAGGGGCTCGATGTTTCCGAAATACGGTGATAAACTAAAACTAAATAAGTGGCCGAAAAATGGGATAAAGCGGCCAATTTACTATGACCCTCAATTTAGTGGCGATAACTCTCAAAGCGTCCCGCTTCATTAATACAAAAAGGGGGGAGTGAGATCATACTATATTGGACTGGCTACCAATGTGGAAAAACTGGGATAATCCGAAAAGTTTTCTTAATTACATACGTATGAAACTAACTCCCATAACGAATTAGGCTCAAAGTGAAACAAAGCTCGCTACTTACAATGAAAGACTAGTTAGTCTGTTGGTCAGTTTTATCTTACCATAATAACGAATAAAGTAATACATACATAAATATTATAAATAAAAGTGTTTTTAACTATACAACCGGGGGTAATTTAAATAAAAGTAAGATGATTTTATATGTTATTCACCGTAATAACCAAAAAATTAAATTTTCAATAATATGTATTAACATTTAGAATAAATAAAATCGTTTCGTGGTGTCAATATTTTGATAATTTAAAATATCATAAAAAGCCTCATTTTTGTTTGTTGCGGTTGAAAATTGTATCATATATAATTTAATAAATACGTTTGATGGCCTCGATTACGCCATGTTTGCTAGCAGTGGTCCTGATTTCGATTCTAGGCAAGGGAAATTAAGAAAATTGCATTTTCTATTTTATCTGAGCCTGGTCTGGTGGGAAGGTACGGCAGTGACTACTTACCATCCTATTAGCCAAGACTTGCCGCCCAGCAAAAAAAAAATCCGTTTCAGTGCATAGCTATGTATAAATCCTAAGTTGTAAATTACTTCTTAATAGATTAGTCCGCTTCCGTTTGAGACTACTATGACTTACCATCAGATAAGACTAAAAGCGCTTACCTGTCAGTAATACAAAAAATATGTAAATCATGATTAGCGATGTTGCTGCAGTGTAACGTGGTAAGTAAGTACCCTTTGTACGGTCTTAAGTTCATAGCTCCATATACTGCATTAGAATTGTTTATATAAAAACGTAGTATTTATTCTAATCTAATCACAACTTATTCGTTTTCTGGATATTATATGAATAGTTTTGTTGGTACTTCGACTTGGGGAATAGGCGACATGCCATAAACACTTATTGAATGCCCTAGCGATTTATTTATATTTTACTAGCTGAACCCGCGACTTCGTCTGCATGGAATGTTTTTTGGGTAGCATTATTTAATTAATACCCCCGCAACCCCGCTTGAAGGTGGAATTTC
Organism: Elymnias hypermnestra; assembly: GCA_015832385.1. Classification (NCBI taxonomy): domain Eukaryota; kingdom Metazoa; phylum Arthropoda; class Insecta; order Lepidoptera; family Nymphalidae; genus Elymnias; species Elymnias hypermnestra. The sequence continues at coordinate 257,069 of JACTOM010000015.1, forward strand.
ATAAAATCTGTTCTCAGCTGACCTCTACTCGGCAAAAGGAATATTCCTACCAAGTTTTAAGTCTCTACGCCTTATGGTTTCAGAGATATCGTGATGTGTCAATAGATACCTGGATATCTCTTATAGATTAAATATTTGCACTGAACGCAATATGTAACATACAAAATTATCTTTAAAAGAGTAGCCGTTGAGTTTCTTCCGGTTTCTTCTCAGCGGATTCAACTTTCCAAACCGGTGATAGATTTGTTATTAACGAACACACTACTGACGATTCAAAAGTGCCTCTTGATCCTATTTAATAAAGATTACACTAAAATTTTCTTTAGCTTGACATTTTTAAATTCGTTATATCTTTTGAATGGAATGTCCGATTGGAATAATTGAAAAAGTATTTTAGAGGTATTGAAACGGTCTTTAACAAGATCAAACCACATTATTCATACAAAAGTATGAATAATATGGTTTGATTACTGTAGATAACATTTCAATAACTTTTAAAATGTAAAAATTAATTATAGTGGCATAATTGCAGTGATTGAATATTTTTGATATTGCCTAGAGTTTAGTGCTTGACTGTGATCTCACCTAATGGTAAGTGATGGTGCAGTCTAAGATGGAAGCGCGCTAATCTGGTAAGGGGCGATACACCCCTTATGGTTTCAACACAGCATCTTACCGGAACACAAATCTCTTTGTTTGGCGGTACGTCATTGCTGGTAGGGTGGTAAATAGCTACGGCCGAAGCCTTCCGCCAGTCCAAACTCAGACTAATTAGAAAATACAATTTCCCAAATTCGTCCTACCGGGGATCGATCACGGGACCTCTGCTAGCAAAGCGAATACTCGCACCACAGCGCCAGCGAGGATATATGGTATCATAGACTTTTTTGTATATATCATAATACCTTTCTATAATATTGTAGAACGGTTTTTTTGTTCTATCATCAATAGTGTCCCCAGCGCAGGCGAAGGTAGATTTTTTGTGACTGTTTTTTTCACAGCTTGGGTTACATTAATGCATTTTTATTAGGGATCCCTATTTTTTGAGAAAATAATATAGCCTGTGTCGCTGAGGTGAAAATGTAGCTTTATAATGGAGAAAACCTTTTTGAAATCGGTCCAGTAGTTTTTGTGTGAAAAGGTTACAAACATACATGCATACTTACATACAAAACCACAAATGTTTCTTCTTTATAATATTAGTTAGGCAAACACAATAAAAAAAGAATCAGCGAAATTGGTCAAGCCGTTCACGCATGATGTCGTAAAAAGAGAAATAGGAATTCATTTATATATAGAAGGATAAATTGCGTTTTAACGTTAAAAAATAATAACTTTAAGTCTTTAGATAGGCAACATTGAACTCCCAATTGTAATAAAGTAGAGCATAAATTTCAAATTTTCGCACGAATAAGCATCGTTCGCAGTCAGTTTAATTTGGACTAAAAAAATTAATTAGTCGGTTACTCTCTAATGAAATCGTGAAAGGTAGGGAAAATTCGGTACCAAGTTTCCTTTAAGTGTCGTTAAAAGACGGTAATTTTTAATTTTTTTCCATCTCACGCAATGAAATTCGTCCCCATGTAGAACTTTTCTTGCCTAATTGAAGTTTTGAAGTTTAACAAAAGAAGGGGAAGTTTAATTTGACAAATGTTATTTTTCATAGCTATATAAAACGTGTTTAAAAATTAACAGAAAACGTCTTTGTAACTAAAAATATACATATATTACGATATATCTAATCGGTTGTATTAAAAATAAAAAAACCACAGGGGCGTTTAACGTAAAATTGTTAAAAAGTTCATATTGTTGTAGATTTCAAATCAAAGAAATTAACTGTTACAGTTGACAAAGTAAAACACTGTCACAAAATACAATTGATTGATGTGGGTCTTACCCGCGTAATGGTGGGAGTCTTGCTTTACAAGCTCAAATTCCGGGTTCGATTTCCAGCATAGCAAATTTTGGAGATTGCATATTCTAATTTGTCAAAATCTTCACTGGCGGGTGGCTTCGGACGTGACCAAACAAAACCCTATTAAAATAATATAATAATTATAATAATATTATAATAAATATAATAATATATTAATATAAGCTAAAATGCATTCGGATATGATGCTTTGCAGAAAGAATGAAGCGATAAATTACTTCTTAATAAGCTAGCGCTTTATCATCTAAAACTGTAACAGATGGCATCCAAGTGCTATACGCATATGCATTGGAAATTGTAAATGGGCATGGAACCGGACAGTTGTTTATGCTCACCACTCATTTAAGTAGTGTTCGTAGTCTGACAATTTTAATGGCAATGAATGAATATAATGAATGAATTTTAATTTGTATAGTTTATATCATGCTGTCCGGGGTAAAGTAACCATCTTGGTAACCATTCCTAAGATGGAGTAAATTCGATAATCCTTGATGTGGGCCAAGGGCGAGCAATACCTGGTACTTTAGAATTTCAGGAGTCCCCAATGTTCCCTTGTCTTAAAAGTCACACTTATGGGTTTTGACTTGATTAATACGTTTTGTTTGGTATTGTTTCTCATAAGTTAATCTCTCTCTTCTATAAATTTGATTCTACATATGTTGGACCAAATAATGTTTTGAATTTTCTTCCGAGCACCGAATAAGTCTTGTAAGAGGTTTTGCGTTATCCTACACTTAAATTTTAAATTAATAATATATAGTCACTCTGATATTTTTAATGTTGATACGATATTAACAAATTTTGTAGTACGTTGTAAATTCTCGACCATAAAATATTACGTGTAATTTTGCAAATGTCTTTGCATTGCCATGAGCGTGTAATATTGTGTGCGAGTCTAGGAGAAAATTTAATTAAATTACTCTTGTCAATAAAATAACTAGGCCAACGGGGTTATTGAATGGGCTGTAAGATATCTGTTAGCTTATTTTACCGCAATTGTATTCAAGTTAGCTTTACGAGATTGTCTCTTCGATCGCTGACTACAATAACCTGATTCAATTTGTATGACTTAATAGAAATCTGTTTCTAATTGTCTATGATAACGAAGACTTAATTTTATACATACTCCGTTTTAAACGCGTGAAGTCTATTTAGATATTGTCGCTGGACAGTTAGAATATTTTGAAAAACAGGAAGAAAGAACAGTGAAGTACAGAACGGATAGGACAAAAATTAAACTGAAAAAAAAAAGCAGAACTGAACTTAAAACAGTGCACTGAAAAAGATATTGAACGCTGAGTATTATAGTCACTGAGTATTTTGCTGTTGAAAAATAAAATAAAAAATTGAATTTCATTAAAACAATGAAATGGTTTGATATTAGACATATTGAACAGATTTATTTTTCAATAGATTCATTTTTCAAACATTTATTACCAAATATCCTACGTTATGACTCACTGATACAACCTAAAGTGGTTGGAGTTCACGTGCAAATTTAAAATAATATATAATATTTAAAAATATGTACAGAAATAAAATACAACATATAATTTTTTAAATATCATGCAAGACATTGATAAGACATCATATTGTTATTTTGATTGCAGTTATCGATTAATTGATTTAGAAAATACATTACTCAATTTTGCTGTCTTGACGACAAGATCACACAAAAAACAATGTTCTTCTTACAAATTATGTGATCATCACTTTCATTCAGGTACATTTTTGATATACATTAAGAGCAAGTTACTTTAAAGAAATTGGTGTTTATAAAACATTTTAGATGAAACTATTAAGGGCTTTATAAGTATTTCCGAAACACCTATACATTTCCGGACATTGCATGAAACAATAACTGTGATTTAGTGACACCCTATCTAAATTTAGGGTTCCCCTGGCTACATGGACACCCCACGCGGTTAAGAATTGATTTATTTATAGCTCTCAGTGAGTTTTCTGGTTCCGTATCAGGTATGCCACTTAGCAGGTTAAGGCTGATTTGATTCCGCTCTTTTAGGGGAAATTGAGACATTTTCACTTCAGTTTGTTATTTCTTAAATATGCATTATCAATTTGTACTGAGACGGCAATACGTATCACGACCTAAATGAATGTTAAAGTAGTATTGCTATCAATACTGTAAAAAATGTGGAAGGATATGTCTATAGTGTATGGAGTATTTTCTCATGCATTACATTTCTTTTATTCCTAAATCACAATTTACTCAAAAAACTTTATTTATAAATTAAATGACTGCCAAAAATGGCATAGATATTAACAGAAAAATATTGACACCTTTAAAAGAAAGTATGTATGGGTTAAGAATGAATGAATTACTCATCAAATGTTTACTCTACGCTGATGATCAAATAATACTTGCATCATCTGTTAATGAGTTACAAGAGATGGTAGATATTAAGAATGACGCTTTGAAAAGGAAAGAAATGAAGGTGAATGTAAACAAAACGAAAGTTATGCTTTTTGAGAGAGATGAATCGATGATAAATGACAATAATTTGATAGATAGGGAACAAGTGGAAGAGGTGAAAGAATTTGGATACTTGGAATCAAAATTTACAAAAGATGGAACATGTGAAAGTGATATAAAAAGGAGAGTGAATGCAGGGAATATGGTAAATGGTGCTTTACACGCCTTTATATTTATATGAATAGCCAGATGGTGTCTCGAAGGGCTAGACTGGTTTTGCATGCCGTGTGACAAAGTAAGTAATAGTGTGAGTGATAAAATAAAAGAACGTTGTAGTATGAAAGAAGATGTAGTGACTAAAATTAAGATAGGTAATGCTTAGATGGTTCGGACACGTAGAGAAAATGAATGAAAGGAGACTGTCAAAAAGGATTTATGAGTCAGGAGTGAATGGGAAAGTTGGAAGGGGAAGACCAAGGTGAACGTTCCTGGACCATTTCCAGGATATTTTAAATAAGGGCCAGGTCAAGAGTACTCTAAACCGACGAACTTGTATGAAAAATTTAATGAGAATGAAAGAAGCGAAGGAGATACGCAAGGATCGTGGCAAGTGAAATGACGTAGACTCTGCCTACCCCTATGGGAATGAGGCGAGATGCTATATATGTAAAAATTGTAATGCTACAGCACTTGAAGTAAATGTATATTGACTTAAGATATGATAACCTGACTGATTGACTAAGCAAAAGTTAACTAGACACCTGTAACTGGAATGTTTCCATAGAAATTCATACTTATAAAAAGTAAGAAGACTAACGTAAAAATTTGATTACCCGAGAGAGTAAAATAAAAATAAGTACTTTCCTGTGCATTTAATTTTTTAATATTTGAGCTTCGCAACATAGTTTTAATCTAAATAACTATTGTAAATAATTCTAATAAAACATTTGCACTCCTAAGGAAGTGGTTTAGATGTATTACACATGCAAACGCACAACTAAGGCTTAGCCGTTCTATCTACTTTTATATGTAATACAATTCGTCAAAATTTGTTTAATGGACTATATATATATATATATATATATATATATATATATATATA
>JACTOM010000015.1:263378-390878 GCA_015832385.1 Elymnias hypermnestra
AGTAAGTAAGTAGCAGCCCATTAACGTCCCACTGCTGGGCACAGGCCTCCTCCCTCATATGAGAGAGGGTTTTTAGAGCATAGACCCACCACGCTGCTCCACTGCGGATTGGCAGGCATAGTACACAAGTGCACTCTCTATTCCTTCACTCTCATATTGCGATGTGACGGGAATCCGACACAACCGGAGAGAGATCAGGCGCAGGACCGACGGCTTAACGTGCTCTCCGAGGCACGGGGGTGGATCACATCGCCAACTTCCCAACCCTGGGCAAATATTGATAAAATCTTAATAGAAACTCAATATTGATTTTTGAATTGGCCCGACCCGGGATTCGAACCCAGGACCTCATGTCTGTAGTCGAACATGCTAACCACTAGACTAATGAACCAGTCCTAGACCAATGAGGTAGTCATACGATACATGTATATTTGTACGTAATTTAGTCTTACGTAGTAGATATAAGGCGTATAATTCATTTGCTTACCTCCGTCCATCTTTAAATATTCATGGAGCAATAATGCGGTTGTTACTGACAGCGCAGAAGCAGAATACGTTTATTACCTTAGCGCTGATAATTGTTATTTATTAACCCTTTAAAATATAGTTGCTTATTTTAGAAAACACTTTGTGTATACATGTTCTTAGAAGAAAAATGAACTTTTTAAAAAATGTTGCGACTATGCCAAAAATATATTTTGTGTAGTATTCATCTATAGAGATATCTAACTCAACAGCACCTTTTATTTTATATAATAAGGAAGCTAGTATTTATGAAATCTTATAAATTATACTAACTTCCAAAAAATAAATATATGATCATTTGATCAAAATAGGTAAGAAGTAAGGTCGAATGTGAACATTGAGGTTCAAAATACGATAAATTGTATATTAAGTTGAACCGAATATATCTAAGTTAACAAATTGAAATCAAATAATGAATGATAGGTGATATCATTGTCTGATTTCTATAGATATCCCGGAGTGGATCTCAATTCCTCTAGGTAAGCATAGCGAATCGTTCCAAACATCGACAAACATTCATCCAATTAGACCGTTAAACCAAACAGCTAGATTAGCCAAATATTGTTTGTGTTACACAATACAAGACCAATCTCCATACATCCAATATTAGAGAGGAACAATCACCGAACTGAGGGGAGAGTGCGCCTCGGGCAGCAGCTTGATCAAACACACCGCCAAACGTCTACCTACGTCTCTGTATCAGAGAAAGCTAAATTATAATGAGCTTCAATTCCGACATGCTAATCGCATACAGCTTATAGGACAATATTAATCAAATTCATTTTCCCGTAGATAATCTTCCTCTTGTTAGATCCCTCCCTTTAATGGACTTACTAATCTAAACTAATATTACTCGTATAAAGAAGAAACATTTATGTTTTTATATGTAAGTATGTATGTATGTTTGTTACTTTTTCACACAAAACCGGACTGATTTCAAAAAATTTTTAACATTAGAAAGCTGCATTTTCACTTAGTGACATAGGCTTGCAGTTGCCTCCTTCTGCGAAGCCGTCATTTCTCTGAAGGAGGAAATGGAGCGAATACGAGAAGCTGCAGCGGATGCTGCTCCCCTAAGGAGGAGGAGGCTGGGTGGCAGGAGGCGTCTTTACGAACGCCTCTTGTCTCCTCCTTGAACATCCTCAGTCGGTTCACCCGGGAGTGTCAGAGTGAATGCGCAAGGGAGCCTCTGACACTCCACATTCAGGGTGAGGAGGGTGTCGCACACTCCGTGGCTGGTGGCAGGGGTGCGCAAATGCATTTCCCAGCGAGAAAAAAAAATGTGTCAAATGTTGTTTATATATATGTTTACGTATATAGGGAAGTTCTGAGACAATAAAGTATTTCTTCTCTAATATTATACAAGAAAGTTTTTCACATTGAATGATTGCTTTTATTTTCAACAACTTATAATAATCAAGAGAAACATAACTAAACCTATTTAAAAATTCTTCCAATATCTGTAGAGTATTTTTAAATTTACTAATGTTGAATATTGTAAAAGATGTAACGAATTAAAAAATGTATTAGTTAGATATGTCATCGTTGTAAAGTAAAATCTGTATATTGATTAGATTATGAATGTAGGTGCGAATGTAATAATCTAAAAGGAACTAATTAAAAGTAATTGAATTAAAAATTTTCTGACTTCTAACAAAAATAAATCTATAGTCCGACTCAGCAGAGATTCCACTGCCAAGAGATCGGTATCTACGCGGGTGACACCGCGGGGCATAAAAATGTATAATAGCAAGTAATATATGGCCGTTCTTACACCGTCTAGCACAATCTTTTAAATCTCATTATATGGAAAAACCTTAAACGTTAGCTTTTAGTAGATGCCTCTCTAATTTTTTTCGCCAAATATATTTCAATGTTTAACAAAACTTAATACCATTAAGTGCCGTTCACTACAAGTTTAAATTTATGTACTTGAGTTAATGAAAAATAAATTCTAGTAAAATAAAACAAAAAGCACGATTTTATAGATAATCAAACTAAAAAGGAGAAAATACTTCTTAGCGTTATAATTAAATTACCAACGAGAATATTTAAAGTGATTACTCTAAAAGCGTGAGTACTGTGTATAACATTTTTTAACTAAATGAGTATTTCAGAATGAAATTGGTTAATAGCGAGCATCTCATTATAAGACTGGCTGATTTATAATCCTGGATCTGATATAGCTTTTTACTGCTAGTTATAATTACAAATAGTTTTCCGAAATACTAAGTTATTTTAAAAAGGGCATACAAAGCACCCCACGCTTTTAAAACAGTACACACATACATATCATCACACCTCGTTCCCATAGGGGTAGGCAGAGTCTACGTCCTTCCACTTGCCACGATACTTACATATCTCCTTCGCTTCTTTCATTCTCATTAAACCTTTCATACAACTTCGTCGGTTTAGAGTACTCTTGACCTGGCACTTATTCAAAATGTCCTCGATTTGGTTCAGGAATGTTCGCCTTGATCTTCCGCTTCCAACTATCCCATTCGATCTTGACTCATAAATCCTTTTTGTCAGTCACCTTTCATTCATTCTCTCTACGTGCCCAAGCCATCTAAGCATACCTTTCTCAATTTTATTCACCACATCTTCTTTTATACCACAACGTTCTCTTATCACACTATTTCTTACTTTTGTCACTCAGTTTCAATCTTTCAGTTTCAGTTTCAATTTTTCTTTTATGCTTCTTCTACCACACCCAACTTTCACTAGCATAAGTAAGTGTTGGCACCAACACTCCTGCATGCACAGCCAGACTATCCCTCCGAGACGCTCTCTGTCTTTTCATAAACGCACTTAGAACAGTCATATTAAATGTATAGGATGTTATTAAAGTAATACTAAGCACAAAAAATACTACTTATTTCACATTCAACCGCAACTTGAAGTTGACTAAATAAAACTTACCTTGCCGTCAAAAGTAATCAATTATAAAAAATAATATTTTACAGTAATTGCATAGCGACAGAGAGGTAACCCTAGAGTCTACCAATGAAGACGTTAGAAATTAATTGTTTTTATTAGTTCTAGTCAATCGTCGTAGTCCCATCATAATTATAACAAAAAGGATTAACGGTTCCGCGACTTAAATCAGCGTGCGCTAAGACAATATTAATTTTACGGATTAATAAGCACTTAGATACAATTTTATATTGCTAATACTATTTTCTGTACATATTTTAAGGCTTTTAAGCTAAGTAATATGTTTCGCGTTAGGATTACTATAATACTCGAAGCCATGGAAAATATTGTACTTAATATTTTGCTGGTGTTTATTAGATCTATTATGAAAAAAATATTGCTAATGTTTCTTAATAAGTTGATCCCTTCTTAACCGCCAGTATTAAATGATACCGTGAGTGATAAATTATTTATGTCCCACTGCTGGGCACGGGCCTCTTCGCCCGGATGAGAGAGGGTTTTTGTAACTTAAATTTACAACGTTGCTCCAATGCGGATTTGCAAGCTACTTATAATATAGAAATTGCTCCTCGAATATTCAGGTTTTTTCAGGATGTTGTCCTTCACTGAAAAGAACAACTATGAATTTTAAACAACGAACAAAGCGCAGTACGCAGACATAGGTCTATTACCCGCTACGAAAGTGTTATAAACCAATATGTCGGTGAAACAACTAATACAGGTAAGAGATAAGAAGGAACAGCTTAACAAAAGTAAAATAAAAGGACAAGCCTAAGCCTAGTTAGATTTCTTCTTGATTAAAAGGTAACAAAGGCAAGTAGCAGCCGATTAACGACCCACTGCTGCGCACAGGCCTCCTCACTCATTTGAGAGAGGGATTTACAGAGTATAGACCCACCACGCTACTCCACTGCGGATTGGCTGGGATAGTACACAAATGTACTCTCTGTATTCCTTCACTCTCATAGTCCAACGTGACGGCAATTCGACACGACCAGAGAGAGATCAGGCGCAAGACCGACGGCTTAACGGGCTCTCCGAGGCACGGGGGTGGATCACACCGCCAAATTTTTCCCAACTTCGGGAAAATATTTAGAAAATCTTAATAGAAAACTCAATATCGATTTCGAATTGACCCGACCCCGAACTCGAACCCAGGACCTCATGTCTATAGTCGAACATGCTAATCACTAGATCAATGAGCCAATTACTTCTTGATTACTACCTGTAAATTTGTTAGGTTAATTGACAGGATAACCCAAGAGATTATATTACCCAAATCGCTGTGGTTGTCATCGTCGCTTCAACTGATGGATGTCCAGTGCTGGATATAGCTTTCATCTAATGACACCCACATCGCCTGATTTTACGGCCTACACTGCTTTCTAGTGACGAGTCGCTATTCAGGCATCTTCGAGCTCCAATGCCATTCGGTTCTTCGAACTATGTGACCTGCCCATTCTCACTTCAGCTTCATGATTCGTAGCGCTAAGTCAGTTTTTCAACGGATTTCTTCATTCCTAAATTAATGATAGATAATCTCCAAAGAGAGTCTTTGCAAACGTTCGCTGAGTGACTGAGTTTTCGTATGAATCCACGTTTCAGTACCATAGGTACTGAACTAGTAGCATGCACTGTTCAAAAACCTAGGTTTTTAGGCACTGAGGATAATGGACGAAAAGTTTGCCAGTAGATACCTGAATGCTGTCTAAACGAGTTGGGTTCGACGATTGACCTCCTTCTCGAAATTTTACCTACCTACCTGGTTTACTCTAATAATGATGAATTTCATAATGACAGCTGCACTTTATGTTACTAGCCGATCGTACAACTTTGTATTGCTAAGAAATTGGGGTGGGAGGATGAAAAATACTTTACGACCAGAATTCAGATCCACCATATACACAAATAAATTATAAAGATATGTCAAGCGGTTTCGGAGGTGTTTGTTATCAAATAATGACACGAGATTTATATATTTAAAATATTGTAAAGCAAGGAGGCGCTTACATAAAACATACATAGCATCACACCTCATTCCCATAGGGGTAGGCAGAGACAACGTTCTTCCACTTGCCAAGATCCTTGCATATCTCCTTCGCTTCTTTCATTCTTAATAAATCTTTCATATAAGTTTATCGGTTAAGAGTACTCTTGACTTGGCCCTTATTTAAAATGTCCTGGATTTGATCCAGGAACGTTTGCCTTGACTCATAAATCCTTTTTGGCAGTCTCTTTACATTCATTCTCTCTACATGCCCAAACTGTCTAAGCATACCATTCTCAATTTTGGGCATTACGTCTTCTTTTATACCACAGCGTTACATAATACTTGTATAATATAAAAAAAAACACTAAATTCACCCACAGCTAATTTCAATTTTATTCGGCATCGATTCTCCCCACAACGAGGTTGTATTTAAACATGTTAAGAGAATTAAGTGTGGGCAAACACCAAGTAAAACTCGGAATATGCTAGCGCCTGAGGCGACGACTACTCAGGCGAGATTTACTTTAAACATTGAAATTGATTAGCTTTGCAACATGTTGCTTTTGCAGATTGAAAAACATAATTTATATCAACAAATTTGATTAGTTAGGGTTTAATGATTAGTATTAACTGAAAGTATTTGAGGAAAAGCAAGTTTATCACGTAACATTTTTCAGTATCACTTAAGCCTATTCAAATTCTGAAGGTAATTTCCTTGCCTTAACATATCTAAAAGAAATAAGTCAATTCCCAAGCCATCTTGCATGAACTTTTTAAATTCCTTAAATATAAGGAAACCTTTAAAGCTTTTGCGTTTTTTAAATTTTCAAAAATATTTTTGTGTTAATGTATTAATATTTGTAAAAATGGTATTAACATCAAGTTAAATGTCATCCAGTGTTAGTTATAAAAATGAATTTGAACTTCACGAGTTTTAATGAATCATGAATATTTAAAAACAATTGATAATTTTACCAGATCTATGTAGAAATAGAACTAACGTTTTATTAATACATCTCGTTGCTTATGTCTTATAAGGTGTGGGACAAAATAAACTGCTGTTCGAAATGATAGCCAATATTATATGGCAACCAAACTCGCATACGTGGGATACCGTACCTTGAACTCGGCTGTTAGGGCTAGAAAGATGCTTGTATAATTTAATTCGCTTTTCTCCGAAAACAAAATGTATCGCCAACGATGGTCGCATAGACACGCGGTAGCCCTTACTATAAAGAATAAATTCTGTGGTGGACATATTTATATAAAACTAATTCATACTCACGATTAACTCGTCGTTGAATTAGTACTAACGTCTTTGGTATATACGAGTATACGTACGTATTTTTAACTATACAGGCATACAGTATATACTTTCTGGTATAATTCGGTAGCAGATAGTATACAAGGGACAAGCGCTTAAAAAGAACGGAGTCAGAGAATATTTTATTACGTTTCATCTAAAACACTTTAGTATCACTTATTACATAAATGTTATAATGAATTTTTATGTCCATAATCTCAACAAATGATTGATTTTGCACACAAAAAGTTATCCCCTGTTTTAACTTCTTTAAGTTTTCCTAAACCAACATCCATGTTCTATGTTGCGTATTTTTATGACATAAATCATCAACATTGTTTCAGCGATTTAGCAGGCAAACCATGTTGAAGGAACAGGTAGAGTTCAGTTCGCTTTCATAAAGACTATTAAAGTGAAATTTCTTTAGGCGCATGAGGGTAAAATTTTTACGGATGTAACGCGTCATTAGCGCCACGAAAATGTGCAGCTTTTTCATGCTGATTCGTTTGAAGTTAGGTAGTTTTAATAATTACAAACACCATGTGGCATTTCAATTTGCCACTCGTCATTTAATAATTATATATACTATTTTTCATATAATATAAAATAAAAATATTTCATAAATTTTGCTTTCTAAATTTTAAATTCAAAAACAAAGTTTACTGAATAATTTCTAATATTGACCAAAAATACGTGGTATTTTTATTTACAATTCGTCATTTGGAACTTCAATAAATTATTTGTATTAATACTTTTAACATTTTTCCCTCTCTCCCAATTGTAATTATTTAGTAAATTTGAAAAATTTGTTGAAGAGAACAGATCAATATGCGATATTAATAGTAGTCTGTTTCCACATTTAATCTCCTTTACGACTGTAAAATAAAAAATATATCCAATAGATATAAATAAATACTATAACTGAATGCACACTTTTAATAGGTAAATTCGATTACAGTGTGTATTTTGAAAACATAGTAAGGGTTTGTTGGGGTCAGTTCTCCCTAGAGGCGGCTGACGTATGGCACTGTGTGGCACTAACTCACTAGCGTCGGTACGAGCCTATCTTTATACGCTTATATTGCAGTGTAGACCATGTTAACGTGAACTTTCTTAATAAAAACTAGTTCAACATTAAAGCTACCAAAGGGGTAAAATGAAACTTTAATCTAAATTCCGAAATTCCAGGCTTTTGTCGTGCATTCATTATTTTGAGACCCATTACGTTTGCTTAATTTTGTATTATTTAAAAATTTAAAAAAATTGTTGAACATCGAATTAGATGTAATTTTTTTTAAAAGGCACACGCGCTGTTAATTCATCAGCAAGTTTTAGGTTTTATAATGATAAAGTAACTAATATTTTAAATTTATATTTATGGATGAAGAAAAACACCTTACAATAATAGTATGCTCAACTTACCTGCGAATCTGAGTTTAACACAATAAATTTTCTTCTTTAATTCCTGCCCTTAAGTTAATAGAAATCCAGTGTATATAAGTTTTAAATATAAAAAATATATATTGCTAACAATTTTTTTATGTTATTTAGCATTTAGTCTTTGGAAATTACGATGTAAAGCAACAACCGCGTAGTTTGCGATTTCGTGTCAATTGAGTAATGCGTATTCAGTTTATTGTCTATATTTTGGAATTCCTTCGTTAAATTTCCATTTATTTGCCAATAGTTTAGATGAACTCGTGATTAATGAATAAATTAATAGCCTAATATTATCCAACCTTATCTTTGGTTATCTATGTCAACTGATTTAAGAAATGCGTATGTTCAATCCGGTAAGCGTTTGTACCCTAATCTAAAATATGATATTTAACATCGTAGTTAGTAGTTTTTCTAGTTTTGAAACTGTCCAATTTGCCTTTTTTGCTATTTTGCTGAATGTTTTTGCGAATAAATATAATATAAATTTAAGTTACAAAAACCAGATTAATTACCACTAGAAGTTCTGCTTATTTCTATGGTGGACAGGAATTATTTAACAGGTGGCAAACCATAAGCATTTATTTAGACAAATTTTTGTTGGTTTATTTTTTTATTCGATATTCTTTTTTTAATAATAGCAGTACCTGCATTCCTCAATCTAAATAAAGGATGCTCTATTAAGTTATGATATTTCTAATGCCTCGCTGGCGACATGCTGCAAGTACTCGTTTTGCTTGCAAAGGTCCTGGGTTTGATTCCCGGCAAAACGTATTTAGGAAACGTATTTTCTAATTTGTCTAAGTCTCGGCTGGTAGGAGGCTTCCGCCGTGGCTAGTTAGTGTCAGTTATATAAAAAGCTGTTGTATTATTATTTTTTATTACTGAATAAAAAATAATAATACAACAGCTTTTTATATAAACATGCATAAATGTTACTGATAAGCAAACAAAATCCGATTTAATCCAGTTAAAATTTTTGTTTTACTGGCAAATATATGAATTTTGATTTCTAGATAAACCAGGTATCTTTTGGTAATTAGAACAATTCTATATTAGAAGGACTTTAATTACTTATATATTTTTCATCCAATAATACTCGCTCAGAAATAAAATTCCAAATATTACTTCTGAAAAAGGACAGTCGTATGTATGAAATTTTTCATTAATTGCTCAAATATTTCTACTTACTTTCTCAATTGCATAAACTAACAGTGAAAGACAAATTGTATTTTTATCTCATTGTCAAATTTGTTAAAATAACAATAAAAGGTTTAAATAATAAAACAAAGACACTTTACTAATATTTCTATTCTTTAATGTATTGTTTATTTGTTTTTTCAAATAAGTGTTGTTTTTTTAGTATTATCATTAATAATGTAATTAAGAATTAATAAATTGCAAGATAATCTACTAACTTCTACTTAAACTTAGCGCTGAAACTAATAGTGTTTTATAGGTACATTGGTCATATCGTGTACTAGAAATAATTAAACATAAATAATATTACAAACAATAGGTTTAATTATGTTATATAAGATATGGTTCGCCATTGTTGTTTACAACTTTACAACAGGAGATCTATTTTTAATTTAATACTTTTAATATTAATACTGTTCGCATGAAACTGCTTTCCCCTATACTTTCCAGTTATCAAACAGTACGGTTTTTATATCGATGTTCTATGTATTAACAAACAAAATTGCTACTGAAGTGTAGTATTGGCCCCAATAATATCGCTGTCGTCTCTATACGGTGAATACCTAACGATAAATTATTACAATTGTAATTTAGTAGAGTTAAAACACAATACGCTGGGCCGTACCGCAAAGCATCATTCTATTAGCGACCTGATGAAACCATCTACTATTAAATCGCTCAGTTCATAAAGTATGCAAAACAAATTATAGGCAGTTTTGCAGTGAAATGCAGTCAGTCTAAATGTGCACATTAACATTACAAGAGCCCAGAAAAGTTTATGACCACTTTTTACAGTTTTGTAAAGAAGTTTAACTCTATTGGTATATAAAAACACATAAACAGTGTTTTCTATGTCCGTTACGACTTTGAAACCATCCACCCGAAGTGCCCTAAACTGGTTCCATTAGAAAGGCAAGAATTCGAAAATAATTAAAGGTTCACTTAAATCTCTAACCAACTCACCTTTCAAATTTAATAAAGTTAATTTACAGTTTTCTCTATTTTCGCATAGGTCACCAACTACGCGGGTGAAAATTGTTAGTGAAAGAACAATTCCCAACCTAGTATATATATACTCATAAACTAGCTGAACCCGCGACTTCGTCTGCATGGAATGTTTTTTGGGTAGCAATTTCATTAATTTAGGCAAATTGTTTTACAAATAAGAAACATGACCTCTACTCGGCAAAAGAAATATTCCTAGCAAATTTCAAGTCACTACGCTTTACGATTCCAGACATATTGAGTTAACAGATACCTGGATATCTCTTATATAAATAGAGATGACATTTTAGGCCAGTTTAAGAAAATCGGATTAAATAAGTATCCAATTTAGGATTAATAAATTATAGTTTCCAATATTTTATAGTTGTTGTGTATATGTTATCTATTCGTACATTAATAGAAATATGAACTTACGTAACATTGAAATTCATGAAATGAAAAAATCATTTTAAAATGGACGAATGTTATAGATGGTAATATTACTTGTATACGCATTATTATTTTGCATTTCAATACAAATTCTTAACACATACGCGTAACTGAAAGTGGTTCCCGCTTATTCTTCTTCAGCTTTTAGTTGTCTCAAAATTTATTTTTACAAAATAATTTACAATAACGAAATAAGAGTACAAAAATAGTTTTTAGTAATATTATTCGTAAAGTTTTTTTTATTAAAAATAAACTAGTAAACAAGTTTATAAAGGTAAAATAAGATAAGTAAAGTAGCAGCCCGTTAACGTCCCGCTTCTGGGCACAGGCAAAATTGTGATAATTTATATATATTAAACAATATCCATTTATGTCCCTTAATACAATGAAGTTCTACTTATCATATGAGTTTCTGATTAAGATTTGTGCCATAAACTTTTCTGGTAACTTACAAATTTAGGTCTAACCAAATTAATTTGATGAGAGATCAATAATATACATGTATAAGTTAAATAAATCTTATTTTTAGAAATCATAAATATCTTATAACTATCAATGTTATCATATTAACCGAATCAATAGTTATTTTTCATTAAATCTTGGCAACCTCATAATATACATGTTCGTAGCCAGGTTGTCCCGAATTTCTTGTTAGAGTTTTCAAAGGAATGTTTAAATTGCATAAAAAAATGAAGTCACATGTGTAATCTAATAAATTATGCATGTAAATCAAACCTTAACTAATATTAATATTTCAGTATTTTGAAGTTCGTAGTAGGTACTCGAATAGATATAAATACCATATAGATATATCATTTTATTTTTTTTAAATAAAGCATATTTTGTATACGCACTACAAAATAAGCTAAAATAATAGTTTACAATGAGATATATTTTGTACATACCTATGTACACTTACTGATAATAAAGTAAAAAAGTTTGATGTACCCATGACTAGATTCAGTGGTCTAAAGCTTTCAAAAACTACACGATATTACTTGTAAAACTCAATAAATTCCTATGAGCAAATATAAGATTTATAATAATTTAATAATAATTACCAAATTCTAGATTGCACATTTTTCTTCACTTATTAACACTATATTTACAAAATTCCATTTAAAAATATCTTATCTAATTTGCAAAACCTTTGTATTTACCACGAGCTATGTGGATGCTTCAATACGATGCAAATTGACACTACTAATACTAGAGTCTTGTGGTGCGGGACAAATTAAACGGATCTGATAACATTTTACACGTGTCTGAAACACATCAAGTGAAGGTACCATAAAAAGGTTATGTTATGCATTTAAATAATATATTTTAATTAATATCGATAATATATAATACTATTGAAAATATTAGTTACTTTAAAATTCACCCGCGTTGTACTAATTCCTTTCAATTTAGTAACTATGGTTTACTAAAGCCTAATTTTAAGTCGAAATGTAACTTTTTACAATGATATTTAAAACTATTTTGGCTAAATGTCACTAATAAAACTCTTAATCTAAAATTGTGCCATTGTCGTGAAGTTTGAGAGGCCTGTGTTCGAACAAGAAAATAAATTATTTAATAATAAATCAATTAAACAATGAAATCCCAACTCAAACGTAAACTTTATCTACATTTTATTTATCAAAGGGACACGCTTATAATTACTTTGTACAAGTTTTAATAATATAAGAACAAAACGATTAACAAAATAATAAGCCTTAGAAAACTACTGTTCCAAGATTAGGCGTTTATAAGTTGCCATCAATATATTGTGAAAAATAACAGTTTTTAACATATTACATATTTCCACATTATAAATACATATATCGCAGTATACTCCACCTAATCTAGTGACAGTCTAAGGTACTTTGATAAATTTTATTCATGTTTTTCGATGTATGGTGCTCCGACGTGACATCTCACCTAATGTGTCCGATTTCGACTCGCAACACAGCGATGAAATTACTAACATTAAACACAGAATATTGAATATTTGCAAGGCACATTTTCTTAAAAATCCAGATTTTCAATTTTCATGTACAATTTGTATTTTTGAAAAACATCAAAACTCGGCGCTTTGGAGGTTTACGTTTTTATAAAGCAAAACGGTGTTAATTTTAAATATATGATATGTATATAATCGTACATACCCTGTGTCTCAAAAGTATATGAAAGGTAATTTCAACTTAAATAAAAACAGTACACTAAACTACTATATTGCAAATGATTCGTACATATAAAATCAAACATTTATAAATGGATATGCGTTTCAAATGAGATCTTATTATTGCTCATGAAAAGTCATCCTTGGCGGTGGGGCGCCGACGTCGCTGATGTTTTAGCCTGAGCCATGACGTTGAGGGGTGCGGTTGGCAGCTTCAGTAGCCGTACCCAGTTCCTGGGTACAGAAGAGCCGCGCCGCCCCCCGCCGGTCAGTGTTGCGCTGCGAATTTCATACGTTTTTGTTTCTGTCGCTGGTTACAAAACCATACGCGCACAACATTCTTTTTTAAATCCAATTTTTCTGCAATCGCTGCTATTTTCTCACCAGAAGGCCGAGGCTGAACAGCGAAATAGGCTTCCAGACTTCTTTTTTCCGGTGCGGCTATAGAAGTTCTCTTTCGTTTCTTTTCTCCTGCCGGTAGTACACTTGGTGCATCGGGATCTCTTCTTTTGTTTTTTGCTTGCGCTTCTGCTTCTTCCAGCCATGCTTGTAAAATCGGTTTAAGTGCTATCATATTGTTATGACTAAGGGTTAAGCTTTCAAACCTACATATTGTACTCTGAGAAAGTGCTCCGACTCCTGGCAGTTTTAAATTCGCAAGCGCCTTACCTACATCCGCCTGGGTAACACCAAGCTTTATTCGTCGTTGCTTAAATCTCTCTGCAAAGGCTTCTAATTCGCGCGGATCGGTGTCAGTATCAGGATGCAAAGCAGCAGAAGGATGTCCTAAATGAGCAGGTGGTGCATGAGAAAGACCACCTGGATGATGATGGTGATTCATGACATGATTCATAGCGCCATATCCATGTAACTGATGATGAGGGGGAGCCGCTTCACCCATTGGCGCTAAAGTGGTCATTGAAGACGATGTAAGTGGGTCCAGCATATCCAGTCCTTCCATACCGTGGTGACCCATCTGCGGAAAAAATGGCTTTTGAAATTCATTTTTATCATACTGTCTAATTCTCTCTTATTAAGAGGATTATTATAGATATAGGGTGACGTGATCTTTATTGTTGTTCGGCGAATTAACTTCTGTATTCATGTTAAATCAGACGTTTTATTGTAAACAAAGAGGGGGTGGTAACAATAGCCGAACTCGGGGACGATATGGAAATAAACAATCATCTTTGTGCAGATTTGCACTCATTCTTTATGAGTGCAAACACTTGTTATTTCATAGGAGGGTGAGTCTCTTGTGACGTTGATTGGTTGCGAGTGTTTTACCAATATGCTTACGTTGTTGACCGGCTTTGTAGAGAAAATGAATGTTTGGAGTGTTTGGAAAACTATACGCACATGTGTTTGTCGTTATTTGAAATATTGTTTCATTTCAAAAACACATGTTTTTATGTTTTTAATCACACGCTTTTCTTTATCAACTTGATAAAAAGCTAAAACCTTTATATGAAAATCGAATTAATATATGTGAAACAAAAGGAACACAAAAAGCCATCAATACAAACAAAAATATAAATTTATGAATTAAGCAAGCCAGGAATTAGAACAATTGTAGATTTGTAGAAGACAATATATCTTAGGGTAGAAGCAGGTCGTAAGTCTTTTTCTAACAATTTTTCCATGGCGCTTCTAAGGGGTGGTAGGTAGAACGGGTCCCAGTATTGCTTCCCCGGAGACCGGTAGATCACAATTATCCGGCACTAGCCCGCGTGTAGCACGTAATGTAACATGCTACACGGTTTACAATGTCTTTTTTGGTTGTTGTCACTAGTTCCTTCCATATATCACTATTTAGATCTTTAACTGACTTCTTTTTCATTATTACAGTAAAATTTAGCTTAGTTAAATATGATGAAATGATTATTATATATGATATGACCAATATCCATATATAAAATGCTAGCTGACCCCGCGACTCGTCTGCGTGGAATGTTTTTTTTGGTGGCATTTTCATTAATTTAGGCAAATTGTTTTACAAATACGGAACATTCCCGCACTGCCCTTTGAGGGTGGAATTTCCAAAAAATTACTTTTGATAGATTCCATTATGTCAATAAAAGTTGTGTCCAAGTTTTACATACCATAAAAGATATAGTCTGTAAATATGAAGTTTGAATTTTGTTTACATGTGAAAATTTGAATTTTTTTAATTAACACCTCTGCAACACCCCTTGAGGGTGGAAGTTTGTAAAATCCGTTCTTAGCTGACCTATACTCGTCAAAAGCAATAATCCTACCAAATTTCAAGTCTCTACGCCTTATGGTTCCAGAGATATCGTGATGAGTCAATAGATACCTCGATATCTCTTTTATATTTATAGATAACCAAGATAAATATATAAAATATTACAATGACATTTGGAGTGGCATATTTTGAGTTGATTACACAAAGACCTAAAACGTATAAATTAAATTTACATTTATTTTGATAAATTAATAAGTATATTCTCAAAAAATTGTCAAGCTTCAATCTCATTTACGAGAAATTACGTTTTAAAAATTAAGTTTTACATTGAAAGTATTACAGAATAATTACGTCAAAAATTAAATCGATGAAAATTTATTTGCGACATAGAAATGATAATTCTCAGTACTGTATTTATTGAACGGATTGAACACAATTTTAACTATAATCACTCGGACATTTGGGTATTTATTATTTAAAGTTATGATATAGTTTATACATGTCATACCGGCCTTAAATATAGATCTCATAAAAAACCTTCAAAGTCCTACTGAGAGCGATGTGTCAGTTTCCCTACATCATCAAATTAGAACTGAAAAGATAAATAGAATCAATAATATAACCTCAAAAATCGTAGCAACTGGCTATAGTATATTTAAGTAGCATATTATGTATTGAATAATAAATTTATTTCAAGGATATAATTTTTAAATAGTAATTTGATGAAATTCCCGTTGCATAATTTCGAACACGAAATTGCAAGTTGATATTAAATAAATTACAACCGGTAATAGTGATTTGTATCGCACCATTATGATTTGAACAAGTGGCCGAACTTACAAGGGGTGCGCGCGTTAGGGCTTTGGAATAAGCGAAAGTGTTATTTTATTATTTACTTTTATTTAAATAACATAGGATAGAAAAACAAATATGTAATAAAATAAAAATTAAACACCGAATACCAAAAGTTATATCAATGTGTCAAAATCAACATTTTCTCTAGAAAAATTATGTACTATTATCAATTTTTGAATTTGAAAATTATGTTTCATAAACATACATATTGTGTATAATTACTATTGCTTCTTTATTTACTTAAAAGAATTAAGTAATTTAATATTTTATTGCAATATACTTTTAAACCTTGAATTGCAATACATTATTTTATTATGCGTGTTTTCAGTTTTTATAAAAAAATATTCACATAATTAAATACCTATATACTACAATTGTAATATATACTAAAACTCACTGCTAGTTACCAATCCAATAACCACTGTTGTAGAAAAACTATTGTTAAGAGGCATTTTATCCATAGCTGAGTGATTCAAGCTGCGCAAACTGGGATTTGTGAATGTCGTTAGGCTAAACGAAGCTAACTGTCCACCAGACGAAGTCATAATGGCCTAGTGGATTTCATATCCTAGACAGGCACCACTAAGTTACTTCTTATAAAAAGAAACATACGTGATTTCATTTTAATACATAATTGTGCTTTTTACCCCGGGAGTACTTCTGGGGTATGTTATCCTGCCAACCCGCAGTGGATTAGCGTGGTGAACTATACTCTAAAAAAATAATTGCTTTATCGAAATAGTTATTGTAGTATCAAAACCTTACTATTATATGTAATGACGTTAGTATTACGTACTATATTACTTAGTGTAACAGATAATAACAAATTATGGTTTATACTATTTATATTGTTTATTAATTTTAAAAAGAAGATTTAGTGACTGTCATTTAAAAAATATTTATATATTATAACACGAGACCGGTGAATTTACGAAGGTGTTTTTCAACGTTGAAAATACGACATTACGACGATGTTTCCATTTATAAATAATTGGCTTCAAAACTACCTCATTATTCTAATGATCAGCTTATTTTGAGATCTAAGAGCACGTTACGCCGTTAGGCCTCGTCATTTATTTGTTGTCCCATCGGACTGTGAGACGGAATAGTTAGTGAGTACACGTTTGTTTAAGCATACATTATAGGCAAATCCTGTACAAATCTTATAAAAGTGGAATATATAAAAAGCTCAGTCTGTGGCCACACATGTATAATACACGCTACCCTCGTCCCATACATGTGCGTATGTTTGATGGGACGACATGCATGCATTATGATTGCTATGATGTGTTGTGACTTGTAATTGGGGTTATTATACGAGCCATTTCGTTGCGAATGTATTCCTAGGAAACGTTTGTGTAAAAAAATTATAATATTCTATGGATGTCTCTACAACTGAAAATGACTATGACGCTTAAATTAGCAGTAACAGATTTAAGTTTTGCGGCGTCTTAAAACCTCAGAGAATATCGCACTTTTATCTATATAAAAATTCCCTGTGACCGTTTGACTCCAATGAATTCCGAAACTACTCAACTGATTCTTGTGTTTTTGTTTTTCATTTTGTTACATTAGTTCCGATTAATCTGATCCTATGTAATCTATCGGTATTATTTTTCACTTGACATTTCTTTTATATATTTCAAACTTTTTTTCAAACACAAAGATCTTAAATATAAGTTTATTATGTCAAATAAGTTACGCTTGAAAATGAATGGCACCGTAGTTAAAGTTCCACGTGTAGTAGGTTCGCCTGTGTATTGCTATGGCTCAGAAAAAAAGCTTAGTTTGCAATAAAATTAACTAAAGTTATTTATTTATAAACAAAAAACATATAGTAGTAGAAGTTTAAACAAATTAGGTTAAAGCAAATCTAAAGAGCATCGTACCGAAATGCAATGGTTTTTAAATGTTTACTGCTTACATATGTTCCGTGATTATAGATATACTCGTATACTCAATTCTCAGAATTAAAAAAAGACAGTAGGTTTTAAGTAACTTTTTAATATACGCTTGGGTTGCGACCTGTCCCTAGTGGCCCTAGTGACAATTGCTCACAAGCAGTAAAAACGCTCATATGTCCTGTATTCCCACGAGTAAACGCATTTTTGTTTCCCCTTTTCTTATAATTTACAGTTTTAGTTTTGTATATTTACCAACTTGCAACATGGATTGCTTTTAGATGGATAGATATGAATATAATTATTTTACTATTATGAATTGTGTTTTTATTCCAAAGAAAACAAAGCAAACAACATGAAAAGCAGAGTTTTAAAAATCTGAATACAATTAACTTAACGAAACAAATTTGAGAAAGATATAGTTTAAGTTATGCAAAAAATACGGAATCTTATATATTATGTTAAAAGTAATTAAAATAAATTTTCAAAATTCCTTCTCTCCCTAATAATAACATCCGATTTAGGATATCGTATATGTATAACTATGTATATATTAATAATCTATTTATTTCTCAGGTATATTCCTAGTACGGTCACACACGATATAAGTTTAGCCTCGTAGAGGTCAGCTAAGAACGGATTTTACGAAATTCCACCCGCAAGGGGGCTTGCGAGGGGTCGATTAAAAAATTTAAATTTTCACATTAAAAAAAGTCAACCTTCACATTTACAAACTATATTTTTTTATGGTATGTACAACTTGTTCAGATTTTTTTTTTGACATAAAGGATTCTATCAAAAGTAAATTTTAGGAAATCCCACCCTCAAAGGGCAGTGCGGGTATGTTTGTTATTTGTGAAACAATTTGCCTAACTTAATGAAAATGCTTCCAAAAAAACAATCCACGTAGACGAAGTCGCGGGTTCAGCTAGTATTAAATATAGTAATCACAAGAAATTTAAATAATAAAAATAAAATAAAATAATTAAAAAAGAAAACCAAATCTATTAATATTACTATTACTATTACTAAATCTATTTGGACCGTGGTGCACGGAATGCCAAGACTTAAAAATTGAGCAATCCAAATTTTCTGTCAACAACTTAACAATGATGTAGTTTAATTTTTATATATTTCTTTAATATGTATTATTTTTATTGACTGATTCTGAGACCTTAATTCAATCAAATCAAGTTCACTGACAGAAATAGATATCTATTATATCTGTTTAATAAAATACATTAAAATATTTCAACTAATACATTACATTTACACTGCCTCATTGGTCTAGTGGTTAGCATGTTCGACTACAGACATGAGGTCCTGGGTTCGAGTCCCGGGTCGGGCCAATTCAAAAACCAATATTGAGTTTTCTATTAAGATTTTCTCAATATTTGCCCGAAGTTGGGAAGTTGGCGGTGTGATCCACCCCCGTGCCTCGGAGAGCACGTTAAGCCGTCGGTCCTGCGCCTAATCTCTCTCAGGTCGTGTCGGATTCCCGTCACATCGGACTATGGGAGTGAAGGAACAGAGAGTACACTTGTTGTGTACTATGCCTGCCTATCCGCAGTGGAGCAGCGTGGCGGGTCTATGCTCTAAAAACCCTCGCTCCTTGGAGTAAGGAGGCCTGTGCCCAGCAGTGGGACGGTAATTGGCTGCTACTTACTTTTATTTTTATTACATTTAAATCTAATCCACATATTCGATGCATTAAGCTCATCCGGTCCTATTTATCATGTGGGGTGAGTTGCTAGTATTCCATAAAATATAAAACAATATGAATAATGTTAATAGTTAGAGAAAATTGAAAAAGTTGTTGGTTGCTTAATTTCTTGGTAAACGTCCTAGATTCAAACGGTATCCAATGTATTTAAATCCAGATTCTTTTGTTTGCACACTCGTTACCTTAGTAACGAAACTTAAGAAATTATGTCATTATTGATAAAATAAAGTAGAGGTATTATTAACAAAGAATAAAAAGCGTTACATCCCTTCATATTTTTAAATACTTCATAACAATTTTTAAAGAGAAGTTGCCTTGAATTTTGTTGAAATGTTCTCACCACTCTTACATTTTATTAATGAAAAACAAAACAGTTCACTACCTTTTTCTCCAGTTTGTCCACCTATTTCCCACCGACATCTTAAAAACTAAACTTCGCATTAATGGTAGTACGAAATGCAATTTCTTTTTCTGTGTTTTCATAAAGAAACAAACGAGAAAATATTCCGTATTATTTCATTTTAAATGTCTAAATTAATACTCCTCCAATATTTACAACAATATTTATTAAACATGTCGAATATCGTCTGTAATACGATCTCTAACACATTTCTTTATAAGCAATAAAAATATGTAAACGCCTTACGTTTTAAAGTAAATCCTAGTGAAAATAAATAAAACTTTTAGCAACATACTCACAATGCCTAATTTTTTTAGACCAATGTCAAGTAAACACGACATATTTGTACAATTTTAAACTTATATTCCCAATCACTTACTTTGGAATGTATTGTACTTATCAAATTTATACCAATAAATGGAAGATATTATGCTCAGCAAGATAACATTTTATTTGTTTGTATTATTAGATCCCTCACATATGGAATATCTAGGGGTGGGTTATATAGAAAATCTAAGGGTAGGATCACAATCGACTTTACATCGAACAGTGCATAAAATTACCTCATTTTTATAGCGGGGCGAGTATATTTCTTACACATTACAGCCTCTGTATTACCCCACGCCAACGTTATCCCCAAGGACCCAACCCTCGCTCGAGTACTAACATAGGAGGACTAAAAGATTTTCCAAGGTGTATGGGGCAAAGCGAAATGCATTTACTTTTATTATTATTATTTATGCCAAAGCTAAGGCGTGGAGTGTACCAATTTGGCAACAATTTTATGACTGCGCTTTAGTTTTATCATCTCTGAATTCGATTTAAATGATTCGTGTATATTCATGAGCGGCTTTATATCGAAAATCTATTAAAAATTCTTTCTGCGGAATTTTTGGTTTTAGTTTGAACTGTAACATTTTTATTTGCAGGTTTATTTTTGTACAATAATCTCCGAGTCAGAGCTACGACGGTTTGTGTTTACCAGGTGTTTCATTTAGTGATGTTTTATTGTGTTAACTTTGCCTATAATTTCATTAGAAGAAAATAATTTTTACGTGGTTTTTTTTCACGGCCTATGTCGCGGTAAATTTTTTTAATTTGCTACCATTAGTTTTAAGAAAGAACGATTGTCTCTTATATCACCTATTTGTTAGATATGATATATAGTTGAAGATGTAATTTATCTCTTAATGATAAGAGGTAATATACTTCATAATGGTTTCTGTGTTGCATCGTCCCGGGTTGCAACTTTTATAGCTTAACGGCACGTCTTTGCTGACAGAGTTTTGACTGGCCAGACCTAATCCTTCCACAAATTCATAGGTAGCCAAATTAGAAGATGCCATTTTCTAAAGTTACCCTACCGAGAATCGCTCCCAGGTATGACCTGGGCTCGAGTCCCGTCAGGGCTAGCAAAGCCACAATTCGCAACTTCGCGCCAGCTAAGCCGAAAGCTTAACATTTTTTGTTACAATGTTTCGCTATTAATATTCTATTTCAACAGTAAAATTATTATGTTAAATAATTATTAGCTGGAGTACGCCAGCGATGCTGAGGTCGATAAAATTGTACTGAAAAGTCGGATATCTTGACAGTTTTGTGTAGAGAAATTTAACCGGGGGTCAACACGAAGAATGCGATAGTACCTGATGCGGCCTGGTGTTGTGAGGAGGGGGACCTCCGACTCCATGGTGATACACCATGTCGTGTTTTAGTTGCGGCAAAGGTGGTCCTGGTTGTGGCCCTGACTGATGCTTCCCAATATCCACTGCTGCCAACGCTTCTGCCCTGCTTAGTAATCCATCGTTGAGTCCGCCGAATATGTCGCCCTGGTGATGATAAAACAAATAATCAATTTTTTTTTTTTAGTTCAAGACAATAGAAAAAAGTTTATCTCTGTGATATTAATTTATTTATAAACATTAGATAGAACACTAAGGGCTTCTGCTAAATAGACTTTCATAACATCTTCCCAAGTAATATTTATAAGAAATTATACCGTAAAATCCGCTATATATTATATTGAAATCTTAACTTAATATTATTTGTTTTTTTAGTCCAATATTTGTTTGCAGTAAAATTATTTTAAATTTGGCATAAATATAATGAATTTAATTTCAGCTAATAATTTTGATTGAAATGAACTTTGTTGCTAAAATCCGATACAAACAAAAATATACTATAACTAATAATAAAAAGCTAATACAAGTAGAATTTTCTGGCCTTATATATAAGGAAATGCTTCTTGAAATATTCGTAAAATAATATATTGCCTTCAAATGTTTCCTTTGAAAAAAATTTAATGTATTAAGATTAATATCAGTTCTAAAAACATGCAACCATCAAAAGCAACTAATTTACTTAGATTAAAGTCGAGATTAAGCTGAGTTTATATTATATAATACTGAAGCAGCTAGTTCAAAAGGGCAACACTAATTCGCAAGACGTAATACGTTGGTCACATGAAATAGTCATGGAGGCTGAACCGACGGCTCGCGGACAGGGGTTTTTCCCGGATTACTTTAAATTATTTATGAGTGACTCTGACCTCGTGTTACTTGGTAACTCGTTACTCGGATCCACGCCTTTTCCTCGGTTACTCCCGACAGATGCTTGGCGCGCGAACCGACTCTCAAATAGGCATTTTATAGAGCCAGGGAACACTTTTAAAGTGATAGTTTCTCTTTTCGATTTACCGGTGGTACACACGTTTGCAGGTTTTATTTCCACGTCCCCTTTTAAAGATGGGGTTTGCATCTGAATTGTCGATTTTGGTTTGTCTTGTTTTGTTTAGGCAATAAAAATATTGACGCATGGAATTTATGTATTATTTTATGTCAAAGTCAGATAACTTGGTATGCAGCTAACAATCCATTGAGTTACTTAGTGTGCAGGCTAGTATATATAATGAAATAAAGCAGGAAAAATTAAAAAGATCTTAGAGATATTATAAGTTTTTCCATACGTGTTTAGTTAGATTAATTAGCTTAAAAAAAATGAAATAATTTATAGAAGTATAAAATGTTTAACATTGAAGTTGAGTCTTATTTTATTTATTTGAATTTGATGAATGATTTTTCAAATAGCTAGAGCTCTATATTGAATGTATAAGGTTAATAGATAACGAGTTTATGCGGTATCAAAGCTCCGGGGGAAAGGAGGCACAGTTTAATATATATAAATTCTGTTCGTTGATCTGACAGTCTCTTATTTAAAATGAGATTAAACTTCAAACTGTCATTTGTATTTGTCCTATAAAAAACGCAACAATTGAGCGTGGGAGCGAGAATTTGTCCCTACGCCCGTCCCCAGTCATTAGCATCGTGTTACAGAAGTGATTCTGCATGCCCCCGTCTAATTGTAATTGCTAAATAAATTTACCTCGTTGCTATGAGATATGTAATAATTTGTTTTGAAGTTCCCGAGAACATAAGCTACCTATTAAACTGTCCAAAATTAAAATGACTTTTACAAAATATACGACTATATAAATTCAGTTAAGTAGATTTTGATCTTCCAAAGCACATGAAAGTTTGCACATCTTTCAGTATAGTGAAAGAATAATGTGTGTGTGTGTGATACGCCTACGATACTCTTTCTTTTCACTGAGAAGTAAATAACTGTTACTAAGAAGTATGTGGTTCATTTACTTTTTCTGTTTTATATAGCACTACATACGTATTTATTGACAGTTTCCTGTATACAAAAGTTGTCTCTAGAGAGATGGCTACTGCAGTAACAATTTACATAATATAGTTCATTTATATTGGCATTTAATATATGTATCTTAAAATAATTTAGCAAAAAACGTTTTCAAAATTTATATCCGACTGGATTTTCATCCAAAACTTAATTATTATTACATCTTGAAACGCTCCATTTCTACAAGAATACCATTGAAATAAGCTCAGCTTTTTAAATACGATGTAAAAAGGAGAGACAGACAATCTTAAATGGATCACCACTTGCGCCAGTTTGCCAACCGATAACGAACAGCACTATGCTTCTATTCAGAAAGATGTAAATTATAATATACCTTATTGATATTGACATAATGTGTTGACTATGTTTGCTATTAGTAGACATTCAATAGTTCAATGTCTGGTCGCAAAATATATGTCAGTTTGCATCGACCAATTGAGTTGTTTTATGGACTAACTTTTTAATTCTAATCGAAAGAACGTAATTGGGTGAGTTTATGACAAAACAAGAAATTATGCGACTACTGTGTGCTCTATATTCGACCGTCACAATTGCTCTAACCATAAACCGAGCTAGTATAACACAACAAAGTGACTGCCGAATTTACCACTCAAACGTAAAGCAGACATAAACTAGCAACAAAGGCACATCCCGGCAATCCCTAAAGCACTGAAATAATCCATTACTATTATTACTCATCAACGTTCTCATTTTAGGGTTAACTGGCGACATCTTCTGATCCCCAGATACATCTGTGCCACGTAATGCAGGTATCAAGTGTCATACAGAACTAAAAGCCGAGGGGGCTTTGCTGCTATAATAGGATGCGTTCACGTGCAGGCGAAGTGAGCTTAATCGAATTAAAATATTTGTTATTTATCACGTTAAATTGTTGTGTTTGGGTTATAAAGTTAGATTTTTTAAATTAAATTGTTGTGTTTGGGTTTCAATGTTAGACGAGAGTCGATTTTGAGCGAAAGCGAGAGCGAGATTTTGTCAAGAGCGTGTCGGCTTAGTCTCATTCAATACCCTCAAAAATAAGTACACAGCGTACCTAAAAAGGGTTTATTCTAAAAAAACTATAACATGGTACATGTTATACATTTTTTGATAAATATTCGCCACCATAACTAATTCGATGATGAAGATTTTATCTGTATGTCTAAATTCTTCCGTAATTCAAAAGCGCCTTAATCGATTTTGCGCAGAATTAGTAAAACAAATGATGATATTACATAATGATATGTAATAGCATAGGCAAGCAGCGTGATGGCTCTATGCTTTAAAAACCCTATCATCTATGAGTGAGAAGGCTTGCGCCTAACAGGGCTTTGATGGGGTTTGCGCCTAACAGTAGGGCTTTAATGGGTCGGTACTTAACAAACTCATTAATATTTATTTGTGTCGATGTTCCTAATCGTAAAAATCAAAACAGAACTCACAAATGTAAATATGTATATATGTGATAGAAAACAATAAATTAATACATTAGTTATGATAAATATAGCAATGTAAATAATGAGTAAAGTATAGCAAGCAAATAAATAAAGATACATACATAGCATCATGCCTCATTCCCATGGGGGTAGGCAGAGACAACGTCCTTCCACTTGCAAATCTCCTTCGCTTTTTTCATTCTCATTAAATCTTTCATACAAGTTCATCTAAGCATACATTTCTCAATTTTACAGACATGAGGTCCTGGGTTCGAGTCCCGGGTCGGGCCAATTCAAAAATCAATATTGAGTTTTCTATCAAGATTTTCTCAATATTGCCCGAAGTTGGGAAGTTGGCGGTGTGCTCCACCCCCGTGCCTCGGAGAGCACGTGTTAAGCCGTCGGTCCTGCGCCTGATCTCTCCTCGCGAGTGTCGGATTCCCGTCACATCGGACTATGAGAGTGAAGGAATAGAGAGTGCACTTGTGTACTATGCCTGCCAATCCGCAGCGGAGCAGCGTGGTGGGTCTATGTTCTAAAAACCCTTGCTCTTCGGAGTGAGGAGGCCTGTGCCCAGCAAGTGGGACGTTAATGGGCTGCTACTTACTATCAAGATTTTCTCAATATTTGCCCGAAGTTGGGAAGCTGGCGGTGTGTCTCACCCCCGTGCCTCGAAGAGCACGTTAAGCCGTCGGTCCTGCGCCTGATCTCTCTCCGGTCGTGTTGGATTCCCGTCACATCGGACTATGAGAGTGAAGGAATAGAGAGTGCACTTGTGTACTATGCCTGCCAATCCGCAGTGGAGCAGCGTGGTGGGTCTATGTTCTACAAACCCTCTCGCTCCTATGAGTGAGGAGGCCTGTGTCCAGCAGTGGGAGGTTAATGGGCTGCTACTTACTCACATTTCAATATCACTTTCACATTTTCCATCTTTTGTAAATTGATATCCCAAGTATACAAATTCTTTCACCTCTTCCACTTGTTCCCCATCTATCAAAATACATCATAGATTCATCATCATTCCTTTCCCTTTCAACGCTTTATTCATAATATTTACCATCTCCTGTAGCTTATTAGCGGACGTCTCAAGTATTACTTGATCATCAGCGTAGAGTAAACATTTGATGAGTAATTCGTTCATTCTTAACCCATACATACTTTCTTTTAAATCTGTCAAACATTTATCCATGAATAGGTTGAACAGCCATGGTGACGCAACACATCCCTGTCGAACACCTCTTTCGACAGGAAACCACTCCGTGTACGCTCCGTTTATTCTGACACAGGCACTAGAACCCTCATAGAGAGACTTCAATGCTTGGATCAGACAACCGCTCACCCCATAGGTAGCTAACGTTGACCACAGCTCATTCCTCACCACTCGATGATAGGCCTTTTCAAAATCTATGAAAGCGCAATAAAAAAGATATAATTGGTAAAACACAACTTTTATCGTAAACAGGTTTTCATTTATCGATTTATTAAATATTGATAGGCTTAATGCAATTATTATCCGTTGAATTTGGAAATAGTTTGTAACAGTGCTGACATTTCACGATATTAGCGAGCTATCGTGAACTCTTTTTATAATTTGCCGTAGGTTTTTGTTGCTAACAAAACGAAATGTCAGTTCAAGGCATTTAGACTGGTCATTAATAAACAGAACATATTGAGGAAATATGATGACTTAACTCACTATTTAGAATTGCTTGTATTTATTTCTTAATAAGTTAGAATAAATGGTAAAGTCAATTCCTACGCCTAGCACTACTTATCACATAGAACGAAATCTTTAAGCTTTTTACGTTAGCTTCCAACACATGGATGTAAGCTGTATAATTTTCAAAAACTGATTTTTTTAACGTAAATTATTTATTAAATTAAAAAAAAAATATTAACGTCAAGCGTCACCTTATAAGTTTAAAAATTATTTAATATTTGATTAAAATGATTGTATTGGCAATTCAAAATCTGGACAAGATATATATATATGAAGAGTTTGATATCATAGTATAGATGGAATGAATCAAAATAAGGTATTATGGATAAATACGTGGACTGTTGCAAAAGAGATCGCGATCAGACACCTAATATTATATGAAATTGGCGTGTTGTACGGGAAGAAAATAAAGTCTTTTTTTTAATATGTTTAATTAATTAACAAAGTATTCAACGTAGTTACTTATGCACTTTTGCCATCTCATGGGTAGTTCATTGATCCCTCTACTAAAAAATCATGGGACGAGCATTAATAAACTCTTTGAAGGCGGTTTGAACTGCCGCATCGGAGTTGAATTTTTTTCCTTGTAAAAAGTTGTCCAACTCCCGGAAAAAATATTAATTTGCTTAAATTCTAGCTCATCTAACAGTAAGCAGCAGTGGCCTAGAGCGATTGACCAATCTCGGTTGTTTAGCAGCTAGTTCTTCTTTCATGGTTTGCCGTTGACAACAGATATTTGGCGCAATCGTTTGGTCAGATTTTAGAAAGCTGTAGTGAACGACTCCGGCTCTAGTCGATCAAACACTCACAAGTTCCTTTTTCTGAGTCAATTTTCGTTTAGAGCAGGATTTGGCTGGGTCTCCAGGGTTCAGCCATTTGCACTATCGCTTCCAGTTCGATTACTGCTCGTTCGATTTAAAATTCCTTCATTAATAATCTAGTTGAGCAAAGTAATTCAGTAGTCGACACGTGTTTTCAAGTTCGATTCACCAATCGTTCAAGAATTTGGTCAACTTTTGGTTACTTACCTCGAATACTGCAGCTATCTCTGAAATGCTTTGTGATGGATCCGCTTCTACAATAGCCTTTAATTCTTCATTTTCCACTTTGATCTCCGGCCGTCCACGGAATTGGTTCTGAAGGTCTGAATTTCCAGAACGAAAACGTTGAAACCGAAATCGTACCGTACTTTCTTTTGCGACACCAGCGCCGTACACATCTTTAATCCTTCGAGCTGGTTCTGCAGCACTGGTGCCACGGTAGAACATGTACTCGTAAATATACCGATAATAGGTAATAAAACAAATGAATGACTGTTTTCAAAACTCAATGTAGAATGTAACAGCTAAATGAATTTATAAATTTGAACTTTGAATTCTTAACCAAAGAGGAGATATTTCAGATCAAAGTGGCCAGTACAACATGCGCTCATTTCGTATGTAAGGACCTAATAGTTCCTTCTCTAGAAAAACTTGTACCAGTTTAACGTTTTTAAATTCATAAACTTAACTCAGCTTGCCCGTGAACGAATATATCCTAAGAAAACCTTCATAAGTCTGGAAAAATTATGAGGTATGCCTGCGTCTAACGTGGAGTGTTTAATCTCAAACCTTATCTTACCTGTTAATTACTTATTGCAAATATTTGAAACTATGTTAAAGACAGTTACTCTTTTAATAGTATTTATATTCTTATTCAATTAAATTAAAATTTTCTATGGATATACTCGTAAATGCCTCAAAATATGAAATTAAATTTTATTTGAAAGAAACTTCGTCACAATTGCCACAATTGTATATTTTTATATAAAAGTAAGCACCCCAATGGGCTCAATAATTTATTTTTAAGTTTAAAATTTTATGAATAAATTAAATTTGGAGAATATTTGTAAAAATAATTGCAATGAAAACATATCTGAGTGAAATAAATGACACACATATTTTAATAGTAAGTACCATTTCATTAAATACCTTTGGCATAATAATATACAGTAATAGATAGTACATTCACAAAATTAATTATTACTTAACAATAACAAATCCGAATATGTTGATATACACGCTGAAAACCGGTGGAAGATGTCTTACCTTACCTTACCTTTATGCAGATTGAATAGTACCTTTTATTATTATTGAAAACTATATCAAACTAAAAATCTATTTCCTGTCACATCTACTTACCTATATATAACTATTATAAACTAAAACAGTCTAGTAATATTTGTGTTTTAACAGGCATGCTTTCTATCTAATACAAACGAATTGAACAGTAAAATAAATCGCAGCGCAGTTTCGAAATAAAAAACGTGTTTAGAAATATCTTTGGCCAAAGATAGACGTGTAATAAGTTCGCAAGGCAGGTTCAGGTAACGTTATACGAGTATATCGTAGTCACTACAGTAGCAATATTTCATGCAGCGACTTACATTGTGCCTCGGTGACCAGGAGTTGCACATCAATGATGCGTCTTCCAGTATTCGACTCTGCGAAAAAAAATCTTTGCTGGCTTAGACATTTATATATACGCATGCAATTCACTTTGTTAACAAAAGCACAAAAAACAATTCAAAATTAAAACAAGCTCTTTTGAAACGTAAAGTATCCCGGTGATCTCCGTTGTTCTGGTATCTTGTGAAGACTTCGCCTACGTAACAAAAAAGTTACTCGTTCACAAAAATACTATAACGTGTGAATTATTTTCTTTTCTAAAATTGCGAATGGAGATGTTAGACTACAAGCCCATGGAAAAATTAACCTGTGAAATGCACCAACATGAATAACGCTGTTACTTTAAAGGCTGTTAAAGGCTGTTACTTTATCATAAAATAACTTTGAGCGCTATGCCGTCATTTCTATGCGGTACAGATGAGTACATGAGTAAATAATTTTTTTATCCTTTTATTTTTATTGGTTATCATTTATAATAAAGTAGTCATTCAAAAATTTATGATCTTACAGCAATTATCTAAGTTTCAGGCTGTAAGATCATAAATTTTTATACGGCAAGTTTTTTTTAAATATAAAGTTATGAGTTATTGCCGTTGTACCTTATAGCCGTTCATTATAAATGGTAATAAACAAAATTATTAGGATAACAAAAAAATTACTTCCGTACTCATCTGTACTGCTCAGAAATGACGGCATACCGCTTAGAGTTATTTTATGATATAGTAACCTTCTAAGCCTTATTTACGTTGGTTCATTTCACAGACTAATTTCTTCCACGATCTTGTAGTATATATTGTTTGTTACCTTAAATTAATTAAATACGATAGTTAAGTGAGTAGGTACTTATTCGCCTTCAAAGATAAAGAAAGTTACACTGGATTATAATAAAGCTTTTACTAAGATATTATGTATTCTTCATTTAAACAATTTATTTCATTCTAACATGAAAAATAACAAGGTAGGCTTATGAAAGTTATTTCATAGGAATGCGACAAATTTATTTCAAATAAATTTGTCGCATTCCTATGAAATAACTTGTCGAGTACAAAGAAAACTTTATCTTAATAACGGATAACTAGGTCGTATATCAGGAATAATAAACAGGTTCTGTGAGTATAAAGATGAGGTGAGTTTATTGTTACACAATTAAATAAAAGTAACATTCTAGTAATGGAAACGTATAAGAAATTCTATTTGATTAATAGCACGCCTCCGACAAACCGAACTGACGGCAAATATAGTGGTCACGCTTTCAAAGATTAATGAAATTTTAATCTATTACTCGATAATAATACCTAAAGCATTTATTTACTGTGTTCTTGATATGTTCCCTTGTCATTTTCTAATTCTTACCTCGTCGTAGATGTCAGCTTATACGCTTGTATATAGCTTAGCAACGATTGAATAAAACATGATTGGTCATAAAGCCAGCACAGTATTCATAGATCATTAAATTATTCCCATTAAGCAAATATACGACTTCCTCATTGGTCTAGTGGTTAGCATGTTCGGCTACAGACATGAGGTCCTGGGTTCGAGTCCCGGGTCGGCCCAACTCAAAAATAGATATTGAGTTTTCTATTAAGGTTGGCGGTGTGACCCACCCTGTGACTCGAAGAGCACGTTAAGCCGTTGGTCCTGCGCCTGATCTCTTCTTCTTCTCTAATATTAGAGAAGAAATGTTTGCATTTTGAATTTTTATTTTTATGAATTTATAATAATCAAGCTAAAATTTACTGTATCCATTTAAAAAATTCTTTCATTACGTGTAGATTATTTTTAAATTTACTAATGTCGGCCATTTTACGTTAGTAATGTTACGAATTTAAAAATATATTTGTTAGATATAAAATCAGTATATTAATTATATTATGAATGTAAGCGTGTACATAATAATCTCAAAGGATGTAATTATAAACTAAGTGAAATTAAATTTTAAACTTTTATGTTATCGAAAATAAATCTATAGTCCGACTTAGTAGACTTTCTACTGCCACGATTAGTATCTACGCGGGTAAAGCCGCGGGACATTGACAGTGTCAATAAAATTTAATTTGTTAATAATCGCATTTGTGAAAAATTGTACAGTGCCATCAATTGTAAGCGCACTTTAAAGATTTCTGCCTATGTAATAAGTTAAGTTGACTTTATTTTTTATATAGTTTTGTATTTTATTGGCTTGCGTAGTATGTTGTCCTGGTATACTCTCCGTTCGTCCCAATCAACGTCGCATTCAACCAGTATAGTGTTTTTCTCAGATTCTTGGTAACCAATATATCTAATTAGTTTCAACTTGGAAAGCGATATGAGAAAATCGTTCAAATCAAAATCAAAGTATTCTTTAATCAAGTAGCCTTAAATAGTTTTTGAATCGCCAAGTATTTCCTTGCATTGCATTCATAAAGATTAACATGTAACTCTAATTCGAATTGTTGATCCTAACGAGAAGATATATCATAAAGTAACTTTAACGATGTGTCCTCCTTTCTGAGTGGTACAGGTGAGTACACGAGTAAATAATATTTCATAAATTTATGATGTTTACAGCAGAAATAACTCGTTAAATCCTGAAATATAGATAATTGCTGTTATAAGAATTGTTTACTTCAATATAATCATTAAATAATTTTTGTATCTTTTATGGGCTAAGAAGCGGTGTCACAAGATTATACTTTTCTTGTATTATAATTTTAAACTAAGTCGAAGCCACAGAGAATGGACGAGATGACCTTATTGTGTGTATACTATTGCTGATAAATATTCCAAGTTAGGTAACATCCGGCATGCTGCGTAATACGAAATTAAACAAATGACTCGCGTGCCACCTACTGTCATTTATATTTCCATAAATATAGCCTTCGCGAAATAGTAAACAAAGTTTTTACCTCTATTTACATACACGTAGCTATGAGCTATCGTCGTGGCATTGAAATAAAATTTAATCATCGTATATAAAACTAGCAATGCCTAAACAGTGGAAAGTCTAGTAAGTCGGACTATACATTTATTTTCGTTAACATAAAAGTTTTATTTCGCTTAGTTTTTAATTACTTCCTGCCAGGTTATTAGATACACACTTTCTTAATCTAATCAATAAACAGATTTATAACGAATATCTATCTAACTGATACATTTTTGATTCGTCATTCACGTAGAAAATCCGACATTAGCAAATTTATTAATGCTCTACAGTTATTGAAAAATTCTTGATTTCAAGGAGGTAATGAAAGAATACCTCACCAGTCGTAGGCTCAGTTATAAGGATCGCTACAATTTTCTTGAGATTGACATTTTTAAATTGATTATAGCGTTTAAATGAAATGTCTTATTTTAATAATTTAAGAAGTATTTAACAGGTATTTAAACGGCCTTAATAAAATATCATTATGATAAGGATTAATACTCAGATATGACTAATATGGTTTAATTATTGACTGCACTTTTATTAACTTTTAAAGAGCAAAAAATTAGTTATAGAGGCATAGCTACAGTAGATGGGCATACTATAAAAAGTCCGAGATACCATATGTATCTCGGAGTTTTTGTAGATATTCATGACTTTTATAATATTGTAGCACACTCCTTCGTTCTATCATCAATAGTTTCCCCATCGCACGCGATGACAGATTTTTTTGACCAATTTTTTCACACCTTGGGTTACATTAATGCATTCTTATTAGGGATCCCTATTTTTTTGACAAAGTAATACAGCGTACGAGGTGTGTTCAAAAAGTATCGCGAATTTTGAATTTTCGCGGGTTACGTATATTCGAATTTCGAATTTTTTGTGGCGTTATGCTGGTACTCATGTCTCTCACTTATGCCGACAAGCTCGGCCATTTTGAATGTTCATTTAATTGTTGACAGCTGCTTTGCTTGCACGTGTTTTGGATCGTCTTCGATTTTTACCTATTCAAAAAAATGGATCAAAGAACCTGTATCAAATTTTGTGTGAAAAACGAAATTAAGTGCGCGGATGCATTCCGAATGTTGACTGTGGCATACGGAGAAGCTACCTTGGACCGAAGCAACGTTTATCGGTGGTACAAAATGTTCTCAGAAGGCCGAGAAGATGTGAACGACGAAGAGCGTGCCGGACGCCCGAGCACTTCAACAACAGACGAAAAAATTAATGAAGTGGAGAAAATGGTATTGGCCAATCGTCGAATCACCGTTAGAGAAGTTGCTGAGGACCTAAACATATCGATTGGCTCGTGCCATTCGATTTTTATCAATGATTTGGGCATGAGACGGGTCGCCGCGAAATTCGTACCAAAATTGCTCAATTGTGACCAAAAACAGCATCGCATGAACATTGCTAATGAGATGTTAAACTCTGTCCGCGACGACCCAAATTTGCTCCAGAGGGTCATAACTGGTGACGAATCGTGGGTTTATGGTTATGACGTGGAAACCAAAGCTCAATCATCTCAATGGAAGCTGCCGCACGAACCAAGACCGAAAAAAGCGCGCCAAGTTCGATCGAATGTGAAAGTTTTGCTGACAGTTTTCTTTGATTGCAGGGGCGTGGTGCATCATGAGTTCTTGCCACAGGGAAGAACGGTCAATAAGGAATATTACCTGCAAGTTATGCGCAATTTGCGCGAAGCAATCCGCCAGAAACGCCCGGATTTGTGGAAGAACAAAAATTGGCTTTTGCACCACGATAACGCCCCTGCTCACACATCGTTGCTTGTGCGCGACTTTTTGGCCAAAAACAACACACTAATGATGCCGCAGCCACCGTATTCCCCAGATCTGGCCCCCTGTGACTTTTTCTTGTTCCCTAAACTGAAGAGGCCCATGAAAGGACGACGTTACTCTTCTCTTGACGAGATAAAGACGGCATCGAAGGAGGAGCTGAACAAGATAAAAAAAAATGATTTTTTGAAGTGCTTCGAAGATTGGAAAAACCGTTGGCACAAGTGTATAATATCTCATGGGGATTACTTTGAAGGGGACAAAATAGATATTCATGAATAAATAAATAATTTTTGAAAAAACACAAAATTCGCGATACTTTTTGAACACACAGCGTATGTCGCTCAGTGAAAATGCAACCTTCTAATGGTGAAAAAACTTTGGAAATCGATCAAGTAGTTTTTGTGTGAAAACATTACAAGCGTACATACATACAAAAACAGAAATGTATCCTCTTTATAATATTAGTTTAGATATACCTTTTATGCAAACATGAAATTATCTTTTAAAGGGTTGTTCATTTAACCTTTGTCATAAATTCAAGTTTAACTGACTGAGTGTATCAACAACTTCCAAGAACGGAATTTATTCAGGTTACGAAATTCCTTATAAACTGTACTTAATTCTAGGAAATATGTAGGTAATCAGGACAAATATGTAACTTTCATATGAAGCGTCGTTGGATAGAAAACAACAACGCAATTTACATGTCAACTTTTTAACTAATTGAAAATAACGAAAAATACTTATATAATTTTGCATTAAAAATGCATTTATTTTTATTTTAGTTTATATATAGACATCATTTAATATCAAATATAATAAAAATAGTAATGCAGAGCATATTTGAGGCTTTTGTCCACAAGACACGTCAGCACCATCGTAACTTCGATTTAACATAAATCACTGATAAAATTCGACAGCTATTTCTGACGTTGGACTACTCAGAATGTTCTGCAGTAGACCTACATCAATACAATTTAGACCATAACGGGTTATAAGTGATTTTTTTGCTCCGATTTCTGATACACTCTAAAAAAAGATGTTGTACGTCTTCTAGTTGACCGCAGAGAGCGCAGTTCGGTGAATCCTCCTTTTTAACAAAAAGACAGCTTTTTGAATTTGACTTTGCTTGAATCTTTTCTTGTGGTTATAAGGTAAGTAGCAATTCATTAGACCACCGTAGACCCACCACGCTGTTCCACTGTGAATTAGCAGGCATAGTACACAAGTGCACTCTCTGTTCCTTTAGTCTCACAGACCGACTTCCCGGTAATCCAACACGACCGGAGAGAGATCAGGCGCAGAACTGATGACGGCTCAACATACTCTCCGAAGCACGGGGGTGAGGCACGACGCCAGCTACCCAACTTCGGGAAAGTTTGTGAAAATTTTAAAAGAAAGCTCAATATTGATTTTTTAATTGGTCCGACCCAGGACCTCAAGTCTGTAGCCGAACATGCTAACTACTAGACCAATAAGGCAGTCTCTTGTAGCTATATATGAATAAAAATAAGTTGTCCTTTTGACTATATAAAGTGATCTCTTATTTTATTAACTAGGTATCACCCACCTATATCCCCATTTTTCGTTGCTGTCAGTGTAGTGCTTGACTGTGATCTCACCCGATGGTAAGTGATGATGCAGTCTAAGATGGAAGCGCGCTAATCCGGTAAGAGGCGATATACCCCTTATGGTTTCTACACAGCATCGTACCGGAACACAAATCTCTTTGTTTGGCGGTACATTTTTGCTGGCAGGCTGGTAACTAGCCACGGCCGAAGTCTCCTACCAGTCCAGAATCTGACAAATTAGAAAATACAATTTCCAAAATTCATCCTACTGGGGATCCAACCCGGGACCTCTGCTAGGAAAGCGAATATTCGCACCACTGCGCCAACGAGGTCGTCAACTTTGCTTTATTGCCTTTCTGGAATCAGTTTGGATCATATACAGCCTCATTGGTCTAGTGGTCTAGTGGTCAGCTTGTTCAACTACATACAAGAGGTCCTTGGTTCGAGTCCCAAATCGGGAACTTCAAAGTTTTTATTGGTTATCTGTTAAGAAATTCTAAGTATTTGCCCGAAATTGGAAAGTTGGCAGTGTGCTCCACCCATGTGCCTCGGAGAGCACGTTATGCAAACAGTCCTGTGTTGGATCTCTCTCCGGTCATCTCGCATTGCCGCTCCATCGAACAATGAGAGTGAATGGATAGACAGTACACTTATGTTTGCAGATACACTTGCAGGCTATGCTTGCCAACCCGCAGCGTAGCAGCGTGATTGGTATATGCTCTAAAAACCCTCATTCCTATGAGTAAGGAGGCCTGACCTCAGTAGTGGAACATATCGAACGGAAGCTTTCAAAGTCAATAACAGATATAGATAGAAACTATATATATGTCGGTACATAATATACATAATATCGGTATCCATATCAAAGTCTTAGAAATATATATTTTTAAGTACTATTTATATTGATATTTGTTAGTGACATACATTACTAATCCGACAGTAGGTTGACGTTGTTAGTTTCATATCGCTTTCTTGTTATGTTTTTCTATCATCCAGTTGTCTAAGTCACGTGAGTAAGTTTTGAATTCGTTTTTTTTACAATTTCACAGCGCTATAAAATCACACTTGCAGATAGGAAGTCCTTTCTGTTACTTTCTCAGTTTTATAATGAGAAATCTCAAGCGCTATTAAATAAAAGTGTTTCATACTTGTGCCTATGATCGAGTGGTGAGGAATGAGCTGTGGTCAACGTTATCTACGTATGGGGTGAGCGGTTGTCTGATCCAAGCATTGAAGTCTCTCTATGAGGGTTCTAGTGCCTGTGTCAGAATAAACGGAGCGTACACGGAGTGGTTTCCTGTCGAAAGAGGTGTTCGACAGGGATGTGTTGCGTCACCATGGCTGTTCAACCTATTCATGGATAAATGTTTGACAGATTTAAAAGAAAGTATGTATGGGTTAAGAATGAATGAATTACTCATCAAATGTTTACTCTACGCTGATGATCAAGTAATACTTGCGTCATCCGCTAATGAGCTACAGGAGATGCTAAATATTATGAATGAAGCTTTGAAAGGGAAAGGAATGAAAGTGAATGTAAACAAAACGAAAGTTATGCTTTTTGAACGAGATGAATCTATGATGAATGGCAATATTTTGATAGATGGGGAACAAGTGGAAGAGGTGAAAGAATTTGTATACTTGGGATCTAAATTTACAAAAGATGGAACATGTGAAAGTGATATTGAAAGGAGAGTGAATGCAGGGAATATGGTAAATGGTGCTCTGCACGCCTTTATGAATAGCCAGATGGTGTCTCAAAGGGCTAGACTGGCAGTGCATGCTGGAGTGTTGGTGCCAACACTTATGTATGGTAAAAGTTGGGTATGGCAGAAGAATCATAAAAGTAAAATAAATGCGGTAGAGATGAGAGCGTTGAGAAGCATGAGTGGATTAAAACTGAGTGACAGAGTAAGAAATAGTGTGATAAGTGAACGTTGTGGTATAAAAGAAGACGTAGTGACTAAAATTGAGAAAGGTATGCTTAGATGGTTTGGGCACGTAGAGAGGATGAATTAAAGGAGACTGACAAAAAGGATTTATGAGTCAAGAGTGAATGCAAAAGTTGGAAGGGGAAGACCAATGCGAACGTTCCTGGACCAAATCCAGGACATTTTAAATAACGGCCAGGTCAAGAGTACTCTAAACCGATGAACTTGTATGAAAGGTTTATTGAGAATGAAAGAAGCGAAGGAGATATCCAAGGATCGTGGCAAGTGGAAGGATGTTGTCTCTGCCTACCCACCCCTATGGGAATGAGGCGTGGTGCTATATATGTATGTATTTACTGTTACTCTTATTGAACTTAATATTAAAAAGCCTTTCCATTGCTTCGCATCTAGAATTTAAAGTCTAGAATTTTAAATTAATTGATTATTCATCGTCGTCATTATATTATTTGTATTATATATTAAAGAAATAAAATAATATTTTTAAAAAATAACAATTTATTTCAACGCGTTTCTTTGTTACGCGCTTAGTTGTCTATAGGAAAACAATTTATAGAGGCAGTATTCTTGTGCTGTCTCTTGTTTCTCAAGTCTATACAATTGTTTTTATTTATTTTTTAATATATAACTGACTTACCTTTTAATACACGCGTTGTTCCCGATCCTATGGGGATATTGGGAAATCCATACTTAGTGACCGAAGCGAAAGGAGTTAATTTATAAAATTTATGTCAATCACAAATTGTTGCGAAGAGTATGAGGCCGAAATCTATCTTCGCATTATTACCCTTTTATTAAAACCAGTTTAGGGCATATCAATTGGAAAGATTTCAAGTCTTTAACGGAAATAGTATTGAAACAATTTTTGTGTTTTATATATTGAATTTATGTAGCTAATATATAAAAAAATTCGTATCACAGTGTTTGTTTTAGAAGACAACCGAAGCGTCTTGGTCGAATTTTATGATATTTTTGTATCAACATATTTCTTGGATCTAAGAATAGGTCATAAAGTATTTTTCATCCTTCTCGTCCCAGCTCCGATTCAAGTATGCACGGATCAGCTAGTATTTTAATCAAATCAAAATCAAAATATTCTTTATTCAAGTTGGCTCAAAAAGCACTTTTGAATCGTCAGTATTAATAAATCTACCAAAGGTTCGTAAAGTAGATTCCACTAAAAGAATCCGGCAAGAAACTCAACGGTTACTCCTTTAAAAATACTTTTTGTACGTTATAACGTGTTTAGCTTTCATGTGCAACTGCAATCAAGTCCAAAAATCTTTGTCACTTAAATAATATTCAATATTATAATATGCTTTTTGCGATAGGACGTTTTTAACATATTTCTTAAAACTATGTGGAGACA
Organism: Elymnias hypermnestra; assembly: GCA_015832385.1. Taxonomy (NCBI): domain Eukaryota; kingdom Metazoa; phylum Arthropoda; class Insecta; order Lepidoptera; family Nymphalidae; genus Elymnias; species Elymnias hypermnestra. The sequence goes on from JACTOM010000015.1 coordinate 302,352, forward strand.
AGTTCAGAAATGATTCGGGTGTCTTTTTAAGAATGCGTATGCTCAACTCGACGATTGATCTCTAAACCTTCTTCACTATAAAATATGGCATTACAAGTTTGTTTTTATTCCTTGTATTAAAATTGTATGTCACGCTCCTTTTGCTGTATATATAAATATTATCACGGATACATAAAATATTATTCGACATATATTGTGACGGTATTGTGAGAATTGTGAGAGATATTTTTTTGAATTTTTTCTTAAGGAAACGCGAGATCCCATTTGATATATGGCACGTATTGCTCTTTTATGCAATATAAAGATAAATTAGCAGTAAATTTTTTTAAAGGCATTTGAAACAGATTGTTGTGAATGTATACGAAGTTATATAGTTGAAGTTAATTAATTAGCGCGTCAAAAACTGAGAGAGTCGATATTCAAATTTGTAAACCAAAAAACGTGGAAACATGAAAGGGCCCAGGGTTGACTGTGACATCTTCCGCGCGATTCCGTGCCTAGTCGCATAAATAATTAATTCTTAGCCCTTTGCCGCGCCTGTTAAATGGCGTGACTAAATAAGGGAGGGTCGACCCGTTCTACCTACGCCCCCACCCTGAAAACTTTTAATACTGAATGTTTGTTTGGGATAATTTTGAGTGGTAGCTCTGAGCATGTATCCATTAAACTATTGTTACATAAAGAATTTGATAATATTTAGTACAATAACTGCACTTCTTATGAATTTAAATTATATTATATTTCATTGAGAACGCAGAAGAATCCAAAATGGTCTATACTCAGTATCTAATGTCAAAAACTGACATTGAAATTGGCAGAAATGACACTGTGGTACCACAAAATGTCATCGGTTAAGTTAAACAGTTTGTATTATTTTTAATAAGGTCTTCTGTAAAATGAAAAGTTTTTAATTATGCCACTACTATTTTAACTTAGTGATATATATGTGTTTCATGAATTGCTACTGGGTTTTATATGATTTACTTATTCATTACCACAGCGCGCTTTGTTTACGTTTTTTGGCATTTAAGTTAAAATAATATAAAAAGTATTGAAAATACAGGACGCCATTCGGCTGGGATGTACTTCAAATATCGCAATAAATATAGTACACAAAAACAGTATACATTATATTTTCTCTATAACATAATTGCCGGAATCAAACATTTTTGTCGGGGATTAATGTAAACGAACATTGCAATAGATGTCTAAATATAAAGGTTTGAGAGGATTTTTAGCGTATCAGTGAAATAAGCACAATTCAGGAATCTTTGAGTTAACGAAGGAATTTGTGTACATTAATATTTAAAATAAGATTTTGAACTATATTTTTTGAACTATACGATGTTATTTTTTATTGCTGCCAGGAGATGGAAGCACGCTAACTTGGTAATGGTAGTTTTACTACTCATGGTTGGTTTTTGTTACCACAGCGTCATACCACAATGCAAATTTTCTACGTGGAAACATGTCTTGTTATTGGTGGTCCAAATTCAGATAAATTAGAATATGCAATTTCCTAAATAACGAACTCAGGATCACTGCTAGCGAAGGGAATACTCGTACCACTTTAAAAAAATAATGTAATGTTATTGCAATATGATTTGCGTTTATGCAATCATGTCATGAAAGGATAATTAAGTGTTTCAGCACGTAGTTTCGCAGCCGCATTTTAAAACAGCTTTTAGTTATAAATTAGCCACATTTGATTCTCATATATTTTGCCCCTAAACCTGTCCTTTGAACTCATGACCTTATAATTACTTAAGATTAACAAATTTTACGTAGACATGACGTAAAGGTGATAGTTTAAGGAGATCATACGTACGTTATATTTGCAAGTGTGAAATAATGATTCATATGTTTTAATATCATTTTGACAAGTATGTCGGCACTAACAAGTGCGAGCCTGCTATTGCGTATTACAAACCTGCCTATTACTTAACATGTTTGAACTGGCTTATCTTCGAACCGATTGCACTCATTTTGGCACCATTAATACTTTAAAATGTGTTTACGGGTAATATACCTCGTGGAAATATCTTATATTTTTGAGTTACGTCGTATCCACAATTCCTGTTACTGGGTAATAAATCGAGAATTAAACCATGGACAATCTAGTTTAATACATTTACTTTGTTGATAGTTTAACAAGAAACGTGTTGTGCGTGTTGTGTGTGTACTCAAAACGTTTGTCCAGAATTAAACTAGATTTAATTTGAGTAAAATTATTCAATAATTTTAATAACCATTGGTTTGTAAAAATATTATAATTTTACAGATATGACTACTGTTTATAATATAATAAATAAAAATATATACCTTGATCAATAGATAAACAAACATTTAAAGTACACTACATTAATTAATAATAGAAATAATGATAACCAAATAAAAAGTAATCGTAATTCATTTTTTATAAACCTAAATACACAAAAACATATATAGGGAAAAATAAAAACGATAATTTTACCCCACCTAATCACCGAATGACCTAACTAATTATAAATAAAGGACACTCTCGTAAAAAGCGATGAACCAATAGGTTGACACGTGGAAGACTCACGTTTTCGATTACTAAGCAGGCACCAAAAAGTACTCGCTGTACAACTTCTGCTTACATGTTATAAAAAGATGCTGCTTTCTAGTGGCGAAAAATTCCTTGCAACAAAATCTGACGTTAAAGTCTGACGGCCTCGCTGGCGCAGTGGTGCGAGTAATCGTCACGCTAGCAGAGGTCCCGGGTTCGCTCCCCGCTAGGACGAATTTAGGAAATTGTAATTTATCTGAGTCTGAACTGGTGGGGAGCTTCGGCCGTGGCTACTTACCACCCTACCAGCAAAGACCTACCTCCAAAACAAAGAGATTTGTGTTCCGGTACGATGCTGTGTAAAAACCATAAGGGGTATATCGCCTCTTACCAGATTAGCGCGCTTCCATCTTTGACTGTATCATCACTTATCATCAGGTGAAATCACTGTTAAGCGCTAAACTGTCAGTAATAAAAAATAATCTGCATATCGCACGACCCATTCTTGGGTATGTGAAGCCTACCAATCCGCAATAGAGCAGCGGTGATGGGACTATGGTCTAAAATCCTCTCTACTATTAGTGAAGAGGCATGTGCCCAGCAGCGGGACAGTAACAGGTTGCTCCTTAAATTCATAATAACGCGTGATTAAGAAACGACAAAAATACTATTTTTTTTTCTAAGCCCTATTGATTCATGGATTATATGATAATATCAAAATATCAGAATGCAAAGTTTAACAGATATGTACATAATATAATCGATAGACCTCTAAACCGTTTAGCAAGGCTATATGTAGATCTCATTTATTATTTAAAAGTTTATTGAAACGATAAATTATGGCTAAAGCAAATCGGTTGATGTCTAAGCAAATAGTATGGGGTATAGTTGTTCCAACTATAATGTGTGGCTTTATTTATTTAATTAAAATAACCTTTACTCACGTAGGGAGTTTTTTGTTTTGTGTTATTGGCAAGCTTGAAACAAAACATAATTTGATAATAATTAAGCTACCAGAGCTTCAAAAAGTAGATCATATATAGAAAGAAAATTTCGAAGTAATTTACACCAATAATAATCTATATATTTCAAATAATATTTCGTAATACAGTTAAATAAAATAATAATAATACTTACTACTTTTACTTTACTTTATACTACTTTTATTTAATATGGGACTCCTAAAAATAAGTTCATTAAAAATTACAGAACACAAAATCAAATTAAAATTATTATATAAGAAAAATAACTCAAATTTAAAAATTGAAATTGTAAATTAATATTAAATACTAAAATTGTATTTCAAAATATTGTATAATATATAAATACCGCCTCATTGGTCTAGTGGTTAGCATGTTCGACTACAGACATGAGGTCCTTGATTCGAGTCCCGGGTCGGACCAGTTCGAAATCGATATTTTAGTCTCTAATATATTTGCCCGAAATTGGAAAAAAATTGACGGTGTGATCCACCCCCGTGGCTCGAAGAGCACGTTGAGCCGTCGGTCCTGCCCTGATATCTCTCTCCGGTCGTGTCGGATTGCCGTCACGCCGTGAGAGTCAGTGAATAGAGAGTACACTTGTATACTATGCCTGCCAATCCGTGGTGGAGCAGCGTAGTGGGTCTATGCTCTAAAAACCCTCTCTCATATGAGCGAGGAGGCCTGTGCCCAGCAGTGGGGCGTTAATGGGCTGCTACCTTTTTTTTATATAAATATATTTTATTTTGTTGATCCCAAAATTTATCTTTAAGAAATCAAATCAAATTTATTTTTATTGTGTGTTTACATATAAACATTTTTGCATTATTTAATTTCTAAATCTATGCATTATCCTCCACCTTTGTTTTCTTTTACAATTCACTTGTATAAACGCTGTATAAACAAGACACGCGTTGCTTAGAGACAGACGGTGCAAACGTGCAACGACACATTTCCACGTGGATTATCCAAAATTAAACTCGATATTTATAACATTAAAAACCGTATATAATGTTTTCAATGTTAACGCTATGTATTTTACTTTCATAAAAGATGAATATAGTGCGACCGATTTTGTAACGTAAGCTTTGATCTCAGTAGCAACCTTGCAAACTGTGGCACTCATTTTACTTATATAATACGTGAATATAAACCTTATTAAGGGCTTTTAAAAAGGTGACGGTGGCATAACACTTTTTCACACTACATATCTATATCTTGTACCAGTTTTCAACAGATAATAAAATAATATTTTATTCATACACTTGATGTTGATACAGTTTTTTGAAATAATTATTCATTAGTTATATTTATTTTGCGAAAAATTGAACAGCGTCGAAAGCTCGTGTAAAAGTTTTTGTTACATGGCGTGGGAATGAAGTTTACATATATTATTTGTTTTACGTATTTGTCAGTAAATGACGTTCCATCAAACTATTTTGTAAGAATAACACTTATACAGTTGAGAGCTAAGCGTTCCATACCTTAAAACTACGAAACAGCGTTTGTAGATTTTTGTAACTCTTATTATATAATATAAACATGTATTCTACGTATTGTATATAACATTTTTTATAAAAATTCTTTCAAAAATATTACGTTATTTCGAACACTTGAAACGTATTTAAAGACGCAAACTGACGTATGAACTTAAACAGACATTGCTAGGAATTTGAATTTAAATGTATAAAAAAATAATTATAATGTTATATATAAAACGTAAAATTGGAAGTAAAAGCTTTATTATATACATATATAAGAGATATCCAGGTATCTATTGACTCATCACGATATCTCTGGAACTAAAAGGCGTAGAGACTTGAAATTTGGTAGGAATATTCATTTTACCGAATAGAGGTCTTATTTTGTATTTGCCTAAATTTGCCTAAATTAATGGCAAAATTTACGGTAAACGTGACGATGGTCGCCTCAAGAATTCGTAGTTCTGTAACATTCGAGCGTGGACTGGAGTTCAAGAGAAGTTCTCTCAGCTATTTTGCAATCTTCAATAATCGGAGAGGAACATAAATTAGAAGATCTGAAGAAGTATCAATGATGACATTACAACGTTCATAGCAAAATCATTTAAATAACTATCATTATTATATTATGTAATTATGTTGGTTTTTTAAGCCTATATTTATGTCTTTCATACCCTGTTAGCATATTTAAGTAGTAAGTCGATACTTCGATCGTGTGATATAAATTGTGATATTGACGAACTAAACTCGTTGACAAATTAAAGAGTTATCATATATTATACTATTTCTACTACAAAGTAATAACGACTCTACTGTGGAACAGGTTTGTACTGTCACAACAAAAACAATTACCTTTACAAGAGTTTACGGGTCATTTACAGAGGCTTTTCATTATAATTATTCGTCGCCGTGGCTGACAATTTAATTCACATGTACAGTTCAGCAATGAAACACCTGAACTGTTTCTCACGAAGTGTAAAGTGTCTGTGGTAAAAATTATTTGTGGAAAACTCTCAAGCACATTTACGCAATTACAATGGCATAATCGTATATAAAAGCGCCCAAGAACTGCAAAGTAATCTTACCTAAATCATAAGAGAATGAGTCTTAAATTTACCGTGGCGTTTTAAAGCTTTGAAAGAGGGAGAAGGAAGAACAAGACAATAGAGGTAGGAACGGGACAGCTGGATGAAGATTATGGTAATGACGATAAAAATACCCAATGAGGGTGGCGGTACTTAGAAGCAATTTAAAGATATTGTATTTAATGTTCGGAGAGGAGTTGTTTAGGGGCGTCGTTGGGGCTTAGAGGGATTGGAGGGGGTTTGTAAAAGACTCGGATGCGAGCTGGATTTGTGAATTGATAATTACGGTGCACTCAATCGGCAATTTTAAGTGAGCTTTTTATGCCGGGACTAAATGGATCTTTAAAGTTTGCGGGAGTACCTACCTACTATCAATGCACGTAGGGAATATTGAAAATCATTCGAAACTCTTCACACTATTAAGAAATTTTTATACATACAAGACTACGATAATATCAAAAATAATTATGGAAGTAAATATTACATATGTGTTTTCTATAAATTCACATTGCCCCTGTAAATATGTTGTTCTAGTTTTTAAACGTTCTTAAGATCCTGTTTTATCCTATCATCTTTAAATATATTTTTGAAATGTGTAGTAAGGAAGAATTAATATTAATACAGTTTTTTGAAATATTAATTGATTATTAAAAATCTTTTTAGTGAAAAATTACACAGCGCCATTTGTTGAAACCTCAAGTAAAAGTTTTAAAGGTTTTTAAGGTAATTCAAATAAATTAATCATGGAATGTAGAGTATAATGTTTTTACTGTTATATTTGAAGTTATAGTAGTATGATATAGACAGAGTTAGGGGTAAGAAAATAAAATGAATCAAAAAATGACGTCTCACAAGCTACTATGGAAGAAATGCACAAATTGACAACAATTTAAAAACATGTATAGCGCCAACGATAATCATCTATGATAAAATTATTAAAGTCCTACTATGAGATCACATTTTCTATATATGTATATATATATATATAGAATATGTGAAATTTTCAATCGTCAATAATTTATCCATTCTTAAAATACAATTTTTCAAACTCGTAGTAGATAATAAAGTCAAAGCCAAAATATCTTTACTCAAGTAATATCGTTTTTTGTATATATTATTTAAATGAATGACTGATGATAACATTAAAGAACGAATTACAATCTAAAGTTACGAGGGTTCCTTCGCGCCTTGATCTGAGAAGAGCCCACAACAAACTCAGTCGGGTGTACGTTTTTTTTTGTTATCATCATTACAATATATATTTTCAATTTATTATATACCTATATACATATAGAGCAATTCATTCACTCCCACGCTTTTTTGTCTTCTAAGTATTCTTTCAAATTGTAGAATGATTTCTCAATTACTTTTCTTTTAATAAAGGATTTAAATTTATTAAGAGACATCTTTGTAACTTGTTGTAGCAACGTATACAGTTACCCTTGAATGACTTGTCAATTTTATGTAGCCTACTAGAATTTACAGCAATTTTATTTTTATTTCTTAAGTTATATGAGGTGCATTCACTTTTTTTCCTAAAAGAGTCAATATTTTTATGGAAGTACAACGAGTTTTGTAATATATATACGCGGTGAACTGTCATTATTTTTACTGCTCTGAATTTGTTTCTTAGTAATACTTCTTCCTAATACTTAACCTTTATATAGTATTTTATATTATGAATTAAAATTTTCTCCATTAATAACCGTATATATGAAAAATTGGCTAACGCCGTCTAATGAAAGCTCATGTTTCTTTCGTCTAATGACTTTAAGAAGGTTGTATTCAATGGCACAGCAATTGAGTTTAATTCCTTTATGTTATTGTGTGTTAGAAATGTTACCAATACTTTTGGTAGCGGAATCAACATGTGAATATTTTGTACGTCTTCCTCATCCCTATTCCTATAGACGCTACTTGTGTGTAAGGTTGATAATCTGCTCAAAGTAATCTAATTCAGGACTAACAGAATATGCAATGAATGAAATAACATAAAAGTGGCAATACGTCGAAGTAAATACTGTCTTGTTTCCAACATTTAATGAGGCAATTTAGTGTTTTATTTTTTAAACTCTCTAAGTGTGAACGTTACAGCTAACGTGTTAAAGCCCATCTTTTATGCATTTGTTTATAAAATGCTTTATTTTTACTACTTTAGTAATGGTGACATTTCAGATGAAGTGACGCTAATTTAAAATTGCGTATTAATATTCTCTGAAATCAGAAATCTGTCGTTACAAATTAACATAAAAATTTCAATGTAGCAGATTGATGGGACTTAATTATTATGTTGCCGGCTAAAACTCAAACGCGGTTTTTTTTTTTTCGCTAGGAAATGCTTTATGCACGCCTGATGAAGTGTAAACATCCGGGAGTGTGGGACTCGCTGGTCGTACCAGGATACCCGCTAAAACCCAGCGGAACCCTCTTCATCCAGGTGTTGGGGTCCACCAGATGTTCGCTGGCGCATTCAGCTCTGGCGCCCCGGATGAATCCGACTTAAGGGTTTGGTTTAGTTGAGAGAGAGCAGGCGAGCAAAATTGCGCCTTCTAGCGCCCCCTCTCCTCCGGCGAGAGGGAGTAGCGTCTGCCATAACCTCCCTTTGCCTATTTAGTGACTCCTTCTGCAAGATGACAGCCTCGCAGAAGGACGTCACTGCTCTCCAACTTGACTCATCGCCAATCATAGCGCCCACAATGCTGGGGAGTGAGAGGTCACTCCCAATCAGCGATGTCAAGATGTGACGCTGAGGTCCCCAAGCCTGACAAATTGCTACTGTGTGGTGCGCAGTGTCTACGGCCGCCCCACAAATACGGCAAGCAGGCGTCTCTTCGCAGCCTACAATCTGGTGCAGATACTTGCCGAAGCAACCATGTCCAGTTAACACCTGCACCAGCCTGTAGGTTAGCGTACCGTGCCCCCTGGCAAGCCAATCTTCCAAGAATGGACGCACCGCTGCAACCGTGACCACACCTGCAGATGGAGACCCGAGGTCCTCCTTCCACCTTTCAATCAGGGTCCTGTCGGATAGAATCCTGATTCTCTGGGCCTCTTCAGCATCAGGCCGTTCGCCTCTGTTCCTTGCAGCTGCCCGACAATGATAGGCAGCCGCCAGAACCTCCGCCCTGAGCTCCCAGGGGGGATCGCCCGCAAGAAGAGTCGCTGCCGTCCATGACACAGTACGGTATCCTCGAATTGCCCGAATCGCTATCACTCGCTGCGCTCTTCGCAGGAGGATTTTGTTCGCAGGGGTTAGAGCATTTACCCATAACGGGGCACCGTACAATGCCATGCTGTTGTTTTCTTTTATTAAAAATTATCATGATAAATCATAAATGACAATTAAACACATATTTCTAAACAGAGAACTTAGACGCAAGCCTCTGACAATAAATCGGTCACGCAATTTCAAGAAGAATTCACGTAACCATTAGGCTTTAATAATATGAGAGATATAGAAAGTATCACCACACGTAAATTGACAAAACGCTGTTGCCATTAAACACAATAAATTGTTTAATGAGGATAAAATCCAAGGATTCAAATTTTTTGTTAAAGAGAACAGGAAAGCAAAGCAGCCAATGGATTATATTTTGGTGTCAAATGGTGGTGCCACACTGCTGTTTAAAAACGTTTATAATAATAATAAACCTTTTATGTCGGGCATTTCTTCTTTACTAGTTCGATTACATACATATTTAATGATATTTACACGTAATTTCCTTAGGTTTAGAAAATGCTTAGATTAGGTAGATTAAGATTTAAATAGAACTTTAATTGCATGAACCCCTCTTCAAGTTAAGGTGAAGGCCTCCTCTAAAGAATTCCATGTGTCTCTCTCTTCAGCTATTTGCGACCAACAGAGACCAGCTACTTTTAACAAGTCATCTGTCCACCTCATATTTGGTCTACTTTTGGGACGTTTGCCGATTGGACCCATCCACGTTGCAACCCTGTTGATCCATCTATCGTCCTGTAGCCTAGCTACGTGCCCAACCCACTTCCATTTCAGTTATTTGGCGTAATTTAGAACATCCATCTTTCTGGTGGTTTTTCTAATATGTGTTACATCGTCGTATTTTTTGCATCTTTTTAATATTGAGCATACATCGTCCTATACCGCGCTGGCAGCTAGTGAATTGGATTTTGGATGTGTATTTCCAAGTTTGACATGTGTAGCTTACGCAAGGTAGGAGGCATGACATCATGACCTTTGTTTAGGTATTTATTGGCATGTTGTTTTTGAATATCTGTTTTAAAGACCAGCACTTATTCAAAGTATTTCGTACTCTTCGATCTACTTCTAGTTCGTGTTGTTTTCTGTTGCAGCCAATTTGTTTTCCCAGGTAGATGTACGTTTCTGTATATTTCAAAGATTCAGTGTCCACTGATATTCTTCTCTGTATACTATGGCCCTGTACCATAGTTTTTTAAAGATTCATTTCTAGCCCTACCCCTTAGCTAGTTTTGTTTAATAAATCAATCATGTTTTGTAATCGTGTGCTAGATTCTGACAGCAGCAACAAGTCATCTGCGAAGCGTAGATGGGATAAATACTGGCCCTTGATGTTTATTCCTGACTTTTCCTAGTTGAGATTTTTTATTATTGACTGAAAATAAATAAAATACAAAACAGAAATAAATAGTTTTGGAGACAGTGGGTCGCCTTGTTTCACGCCTCTTCCGATGGAGAACGAGGGTCCATTGGATTCAAATTTTATTTTTGCTCTACTATCTTTCTAAATTTTTTTGATTATATCTATATATTCTTGTTCAACTTTTTGAGCTGGCAGGGAGGATACTTGAATGTTATACGGTATCAAAAGCTTTTTTATAATCGATATACGCTATGTAAAGCGTCTTTTGCTTCTCTTGATATTTTTCCATTATTTGTTCTAGAATATATATATATGATAGATTGTAGAGAAACCTTTACAAAAACCTGTTTGTTCTATTGGTTGGTTTGCTTCTATTGTGACACTTTTTCTATTCTTTTGCTAATTATGGAGGAAAACAGTTTGTAGATAACTGAGACTAAGCTTATAGGCTTGTAGTTTGAAATATCTTTTGAGTCACCTTTTTTGTAATCTAGTAAATGTTTATAAATATTTAAAAATATTTTCTGACAAAAATTTGATAACAATGTAATAAAAAAATTTCATGTTAGGTAATATTATTAAACATTTCTAAACAATATTGCTAGGTAACAATTTGTAAGAAATAAAATCATTTATTATCATTTGTTAGTAAACATGTATGCAGGCAACAGCAGGGTATGCGGAGAGTGCGGGGGCCGGTTCAGTCCAAACTGCGAGCCAATGCCATGTAATAATTTCTAACATAATGTAAATTTCTAACATTTGAAAATGTTTGAAAATATTTTTAAACACCAGCGTCAGGATCAAAAGACTCATTTATCGTCAAAATCGAAGTGGCGACATTGATTGGCGACATTGATTAATATAAACGTTTTCTTTAATTTTAAATGGCTCTTCCTTAAAATTTGGTGTATTCTGATTGTGTTACTAGTACTTCTCCAAAATATGTAATAAGTTGTGTCTACAACATATGGTAGCTCGGTTTTTATATAACTATAGCTTACTCTAAAAAGTTTAAATATAGTCTCACCAAAAAAGGAGCTTTTTCATTCTTTTGTGTAAGTAACTGGGTCACACGATTCTAACATGTTATCTCATAACGTTAAAGGTGAGCTAGATTTAGTCTGCTACTGTTTCGCCTAACATTGTATCCGAACGCATATTTTTCTTACAAAAACATTTGTATTTAATAGACCTTAACCGTACACTTTAAATATTCTATTATAATATTAGCTGTACCCCGCTACGTCACACGCGCAGTACACTATCCCGTGTGAATGTCTTCTCGGATCAGGGCGCGAAGGAACTCTCGTAACTTTAGATATTAAGTCGTTCTTGAGTACCATAATCAGACGTATTTTTGAATCAGGGTGTGGAAAAAAAAATTATTTGACGATTCAAAAGTGCTGTAATATGCCTACTTGAATAAAGATATTTTGATTGATTGATTATGAGGAATCCCGCACTGAATTGCCATCTATATGATAAAAAGAGTCACTTAGCTAATACTAATTTTCGTGTTTTATATGTAGCCAAACTACCAAAATATAGAATCCAAAATATGTTTTTGTAAGCCGAAGATATACAGTACACTGGCTATCAAAACTAAAACGGTTGAGAATTTTAAAAGCTTTGTGCAATTGTGCGCTATTGAAAATTCGTTTCATATGTATAAGTAAGCAAAAAATAATACATTTATATTTTTTTCCACCTTATTCAATGAAACTGAAATTACATATTCATATAGAATTTAAAGTAGAGGAAATTAAATCATATGTACGTTGGTATTTCACTAACAAAACTGTAGCTACTAATATAATAAATGGGAAAGTAATTATCTGTCTTTCAGAATTCTTATGCCTCAATTAATGAATGGCTTACTAAGTACGTGTTAATAAGTTATTGTTTATTGTTCAAAACCACATCGAAAGGGTGGTTCATAAATATACAAAATAAACTGAGTATATATTTTACAATATAAAATGTATAGGAGAGTGAAGTAATAATAAGATTTTAATAAATCCGGTTTTACAAGTTCTATTCTATTACATTATTCGTAAGTTAGTATCTCTGAAAAATTATAATGTCAGTTTAAGAAATTGACATCAGTTTTTAAAAAAAGCATACAAAATAAACAGTGTGATTTTTTTTTCAGTTATTCGTTAGTAACACATTAAATGTTTAAATTACGACCATATAAAAGAGTAGAAGGCTGTACGGATCGAGTGATAAATAAACATCTTAAAAGGGATCCGCCATTCCTACCGGCAAATAACACGTTGCATTAGCGAGCGGCTGTAACAATAACCGTTAAGCGTTAATTGTTATTGCCAATGTTCTCCGCAAGGCAAGATAACACGGCAGGTGCTTCCTTATTCACTTAACCACGGTTAAATTGCCGAATTGCGAAGTAACCCTACATCCTTGTACACTCCGCTGCAAGTACTCTCAGAAGGTGTTTTAATGGCCCTAATTACTAAATTAAACATATAACTAACTGCATGATAGAGGCCCCAAATTAAAAAAATCAATTACTATAAGATCTCGTAAACTATTCGCCAGATTGATTTAAACCTCGGCGTACATATTTCTTCCGCGATGTAGACGTTCAGTAAGATTCCCCACATTCCAACGGGAGTGAGGTTATCCCATAAATGTAAAATTCGGAACTATTTACCTTTTTCACTTGAAATTCGGTATATTATCTAAACTAATATTTGAAAGAGGAAACATTTGTGTTTTTATTTCTATGTATGTTTGTTACGTTTTCACAGAAAAACTACTGGACCGATTTCATAATTTTTTCAGCATTAGAAAGTTCCATTTTAGCTGACCATAGGATATATTACGTTTTCCACAAAAAGTAGAGATCCCTGAGAACAATGCGTTAATGTTACCCAAGGTCTGAATCAAAAAATCTGTTATCGCGTGTGCTGCGAAAACTATTGAAGATAGAACAAAAAAATGTTCTACAATATTGTAGAACGTATAATATCATATGTCCAACTACTGTAGTTATGCCACTATAATTACATTTTTGCATTTTAAAAATTAAGTGCCGACAGTAATCAAACCATATTATTCATACCTTTGTATAAATCTTTATCCTATTAAATTATTCTTTATTAAAGACCGTTTCAATACCGGTAAAATACATTTAAAATTATTAAAATCGGACATTCCTTTCGAAAGATTATGAATTTAAAAATCTCAATCTAAAGAGAGTAACGTATCCCGAATCTAACTCCATAACTAAACAAAACTACTTCAAATGTTGTGTACAGGGAAGTTCTGAGACAATAAAATATTACAAATAAATCTCTACTCTAATATTATAGAAGAAAGTTTTGCATTTTAAACATCTGTTTATATTTTCAACAATTTATAATAATCAAGCTAAAAATTACTGGACCTGTAGATTATTTTTAAATTTGCAAATGTCAGACATATTACGTAAATGATGTTACGAATTTTAAAATGTATTAGTTAGATATATATTCTTTGTAAAGTAAAATCTGTATATTGATTATGAATGTAAATATGTATCTAATAATCTGAAAGGTAAAATTAAAAACTAAATTAAATGAGACTTTTATGTTAACGAAGATAAATCTGTAGTCCAACTTGATACTGAATAATTTCCACTGCGACAAGATCGGTATGTATGCGTGTGACACCACGGGGTATTGCGAGTACAATATATAGTGAGAGTGAACTAATGATACGAATTTCATAATTCTGATTTATAGATACCTATTCAATTTATTTATAGATTATTCATAGATGAAATTTGCCATTTATTTTAAAAGATTGTAGTTATTATTTAGTAAAAATTAAATGAAAATGAAAGACATTTCAAGATTTTATCATCAGTTTTACAAAAAAAATTCTATGGTAGGGAATCTATGTTATAGTAAATAGTTTAGTAGGTTATATTTTCGACTGTATGTACCTATGCACTTTAATTAAGATAGTTGTTAGTACATTATATTGCAGTCCTAATTATATTACAATCTAGATCATGAACATATTCTACTTGATAAAGAGCAATCCGACAATGCCACTTAGAACTGTAACGGTAATTATTGCCATCATAAAAATTACTAATAATAGCCGACGCCGACGGCGGAACGCTTTACCTATATGTGAAGACACGCAAAGGGCAAAAATCTGCTTCAACGTATAGTTTCAACACATTACAATGGTTATGTTACTTTAAATTAAATTCAATAAGTAATCAAAATCTAAAAACGTCAAAAAAAATGTGTGCGTGTATCATTGTACACGCGAAACAAGTGAAACTTCTTTGGCTCTTATTGTATTGAATTCTATAATATAATTTCATTTTACATTCAGCTTGTGTATAAGTATTTTGTGACTGAATAAAATAGACCCAATAGACACTAACACATACGTATATCTATATATGTAATGAAAATTTGTCCCTACCGTGTAATATGAAGTTTCACTTCAAAACTACGCATGTGTATGTTTTTAACGATGTGTGTATTATAAAATAATTACAAAACGCACGTGGAGCCGGAGTATCAAATGCAATAAGATGGTCTTTCTAACTCGGGGCCTAACTAAAGAGTAGATAGAGCGCACCACGAATTTCAGCACACCGACGGGGCGGGCCTGATCAATATAAGGCGTGGCCAGAGATTTGACGCTGCGTGCCGGTATGCGCTATACGCTTGTCTAATTGATTGACACAGACGGACTGACAGCCAGACGCACAGCGTTTTGGCGGCTTTTTATTGTGTCCTTTAAGGGGAGACAGGGGGATTCAAACCGAACGTAACGGTGATTAATTTAGAGCAATTATTGCCTTTAAACGGTATAGTAAAAAATACCCAAAGCACGTATTGACTGAAAATCTTATGGATGACAATAATATTGAGAGAGAAAGCCGTGCTCTGGCAATAAGATGCAACATGATCGCACGCTCTTTTGGAAAATGTACTGACTGTGTCAAAATAACATTATTTTGTGCGTATTGGCTAAACTTCTACACTTGGCAGCTTTGGACAAAATTTTCTAAACGTGCAGATCAGGATGACAATAACATCAGGATGCAATATAATAATGCGTATCTTACTCTGATCAGATTACATAGATCATGTCGTGCATCATGTGTGTTTGCTAATGCCAAAGTATCAAGTTTTTATGCAATCATAAGATCGCGTATTGCAAGATTCTGTGACCGGATACCCACGGACGACATCTTTCTTAAGACGTTAACAGAAAATTTGGACTGCTCAATATTTAAGTCTAGGCATTCGGAGCACCCGTCTAAATAAATAGATCGTCTTTGAATTTAATTACTTTACATTATTTTTATTAAAATTTTAATTTTTTAAATATAATTTCTTGTTGTTACTTGTAGTTTAACACAACTGAGACTGTATTAGGTGTGACTGTACTGGGTATTTACCTGAGGAATAAAGATCACATCCTATCACATCCTATCGTTACTTTTTTGCTAAAGGATTAACACGACTACAAGTGAGTAATACTGCTACTTTCCTGTTAATGTAATGAGAAATGTTCGTTGTAATGGATGTAGCAATATTTCTATAAATATACATACATAAAATATGTATAGGTAGTTAAAATTATTCATTATTATTCCAATACCATCTATAAATGTCCCATAAAAAGCGGTTTCGTATTAATTTAATTTTTATAATATTAAATTATAATTGAACAATAATTTAATAAGCTATACTTTATAAGTTAATAAAGGCTTACTACTGCTACGTATTAATATTTTTAATTTTGAATAATTTTATACAATTATTAAAATACAATATAACTTTTACTATTTTTTCAGAAAAATATTCTTTTTTATCTACATAGCAGTACTTTAATAGACACTGTTATGCTGTCATACAATAAATAGAAAATTGAATTAAATAATTTGGAAATGAAAACAGTGATTTGTGAAAAGATTTTCGAAAAATAACTACTCTCATATTACTGCTTTTTGGAAGAAAAGTGACACTAAAAAGGGCAATTGTAAGGATTTGTAAATTAAAGATTTTTCCGGATTGAATAGGAGTTTTTGACACTTGATTTTAGATTATCCTGAATACTGTCTATTCTTAATTTTGAAAATTTTAGTCTGTGTGACTTTTTTTATCAAAGCAACACGTGTCATATAGGAAAAAATAATGGATTTTATAGTATTATGATTATTAGCTGTGGGCAATACTGCCCATTTGAACATTTAAAAACCAAGAATTTAATCAATGTGATAGACGGAGTAACAAAGCCAGGACCGCCCAAGCGAAGCAAATACCCACACCATTATTACGCCTGCTACGCAGTCAAAATATTTAGATTAAAATTAATCTTTTTTGCTACTTGTCATCGATCAATAATGTGAAAATCATAACAGATGCACCGGTATAATACGAAACTCATAAAAACATTAGGGGTTGATGTAATGACGCTGATAATTATCAAACTACCCGCAATACACTTGACATGTTTGTGAATGAGCGCCGGAAGCCGGGGTGAATCCGCGGTCACGTGACCGCCGGCCGCCATCTTGTTTAAGTACACACTTCCGCCGCGGCGCACGTAAAATGCAGCGGTCGTCAACGGCCGGCAAATTGTATTAAAGTTTTATTGCGAGGTGCAGAGCGCATTCGTGTTCCTAACAAATTTTTAAGACGGAGAGGCAATTCCACTTTTAAATTTTGGTAGAGTATTTCTAAGTTTATGTTTTCATAAGGCTTTGAATACCTAGAGATCTTGAGACAAACGAAATATAGATTCTACTTTATTCATACTAACAATAATATGAAATTAAATTCGCTACTCGTTAAGCTGTATGACTACTGTAGATTGAGTCAAAATAATATCATTCTAACTGGTATGATAAAGATTTTTCTTTTCCCTTAAACAAAATTTCACCGGTCAAATTTTATACGAGGTTTACAGTATAAAACCATTTTTTATTGTTAGCCCTTACTAACCTCCCAAACGACTGGACTAATTTTCAGAAAACTTGTACTGGATATAATAAATAACATTGGTCTTTTCTATTCTTTTACTTTCACCGATAGACAGCTGATTTTATAATAAATAACTTACTTTTTATTAATAAATTTCCACGGAAACGAAATATTCCAATCTTATCATAATATTATACTGACTCGGCCATGTAACAATATTCGATCGAATAAGTTTAATAATTAAACATGTCATTTCTACAAGAACTTTTTAGTTTACAATATATACCTACATCAGGTATAGAACTGGATAAAACTAGATTTATCCAGAAAATCCCCTGACCGAATCGTTCCCAGACAGTTATGAAAAGGCCGCATTTGAAAATAAAAGGGAAAATCCTTCTAAGCCCAGGCTCAAGGAAAACCTCAGTACGTTTTATCAAAGAAAATATTTCCTTAGATGTCGCGTAGTTTTACTTGTATTGCAAACTTGGCTTTGTAGATTATACCGCGGGCTTAAGCCCTATTGTCAGGGGATAAGATTGAATTTTGTAAGATCACATTACACGACAAAGCTAAAATGTAGGCGACTAAAGCTTATATGGAGGGAGTCAGTAAGGTTCCTGTCACCGACTATCAATATCGGCTGTAAAGTGACATTTGGGGTAGCATAGGCCGTCGCAAATCGATAAATTGTGTTCGGTTGGTACTTAAGGAAGTTTCGACGAGTTTATTGGCTTTATTGACACGCTGTCGCTTGAAGTTTGTTCGTTGGGATCGTGAGTCGCGGTCAGAGCGTGGCATGAAATATATCGAACTAAAAGTTATAAGAAACCGCCTATTACCCACATCCATCCCACATAAGTTAATTATCTAGTGACTAATTTATTAAATATATTACTTATGCTGTATATGTAAGATGCAAAAACAGACAGTCATGTGTAAGTTGCAGTGTAGGCTGTCTCGGTCTTTGGAGAGAGGAGTGAGAGCATGTAGTTAGCCTCACGATTTTTGCATACAAAACAATGTTGAGATACCATACTTGAAGTATATTATTATAATTGGTTACAGAAACATACATATGGAAAATACAATGAAGTATCGCAAATAGTTATTTTTTCATAAAATTATTTAATAGATACAGACAGTAAATAAATATCGTGACTATGAACCATCATAAAAATAGTCTCTATTTATAAGTCTGGTAAAAAACAGGTGATAATATTTTATATATATCCACTATACAAGTTTTTGAATCGCTAGTTATACACTAGCGCAGGTACAAATATTTAAAAGTCCACATTAATGACTAGCAATTTGGATTCATTGAGAAACGCTCCAATAATGATAATCTCTCACTTTACGTGTCAATTTTTGCTGAATGTATCGATGCAGGCCAACAACTCGACGCTGTATATAGGTACTTTTCGAAGGCTTTGGACTATATTAATCATCTTTTGTTGCTAGACAAGCTGTAGGCATATGATATTAATGTAGAGTAAATCATATCTTAAAAATAGAATGTCAAGGGTCGTAATTAATTGGTAACAATCGAAACTTATTACTGCGTGTTCTAGAATTCCGCAGGGTTCTAACTTACGGCATCTTTATTTTATTATCCATATCAATTATATCAGTCAAAAATTTTCCAGCTGCACCGTGAGTCTTTTTGCCGATCCCTTAAAACTACATAAGATTATAAAAGGAGAAGCCAATTTTAAGTTACTGCAGGAGTAAATACGTAAATTGAGCAAATGGTGTCAAAACAATAAAATGTTTTTAAATATTGACAAATGCCTCCGAATAACTTTTACGCGGAAACTCAATAGAATACATTAATCCTATCACTTTAAAAAGAAACTGCTGATCGACGCTAATATAGTACGCGACCATGTCATTTTTTGGGATAGTAAGTTAACTAACTTCAACCTACAATTGTAATTAATTTAACTTTAGATTCACTAATAAGTCTCTAAGACTTATTCTCGAATGCACAAAAAGTTTTGTACGGAGTATTACAGTGATAAAACTCCTTGTTTATTAAGTTAAAATATTTCATCTTAATCTGGTCACCATTTACCAAAGTTCAAAACAAACAGGATTGAAAACGTACAAGAAAGATTTGTGCGTTACCTAACGCATAGGTTCAAAATAAATAGCTATAATTGTGTACACCGCCTCAGCTGTTTTAATAAACTAAAATTTGAGAATAGGAGCGAACTGTTAACAACGATGTTTGTATATAAACTGTTTAATAATAAAATTGACTGACCCGAAATACCACATACAATTTCTATTAAAGCTGTCCTTAAAAAACAAATAAAAGTTACTTTGTCACTTTCACGTAAAAAATGATGTTAACATTCATTAACAATGGCCTATTTGCACAATACTTGATCTTTTTTGTTTATTTAATTTCAAGTTTTATATGCTATTTATGATACTTTCTAAAAATGATAACGTACAAAGGGGTGATTAGCTATCATATATTTATAATCATGAGGGATATCTACAGTATTCATGTTTATCAACTGAAATACGTTAGTTTCCTTTAGCATTCAGTGCACTTTATTATAATACCATTTAAATATTGTAAATGCATAATTTAACAGTTGTCGCAAAAATAAATTCACTTGGATTCGCTTGATGCGGTCATCCTGGCGCCCCACAATGTCCCTATATTTACTGATATATTTTTATTTATAATATCTACATCAAAACTTAAGGTAAAATAGTATATATATATATATATATATATTACAATTAAATATAATCCACATACCTAATGTATCAACTTCATGCGAAGCCACGCCGGGTCACTTGTTTAATATGTGAAGAGGATATACCTTTGGGTTTCCTTGTTCAAAGTTCACGAAGTGTATGTTTTGAATATCATATGAAATTTTAATATTGTTTATTTCGTGATAAAAGTTTACGACCCCTACTAGAAGAGTCGGTGTAAAATTGCGTGATATTGACCGGAAGCGATGTTGTCCCCAAATAGTTCCCGAGTGGCAACCACTGCAGCGCACGTGCTACTAATTACATACACCCGATTTTTAATCGGACCTTCAATAAAAATATATCCACATTTCTAAAAATAGCTTTCAAAGCCACTAACATAACGGCATAAAGCGGAAAACTCGCTTCGTGGCTTATCGAGCCATGCAGATAAGTAATTGAGCACGGGTTTTAACTTACAATGTACTAGCTCTATATCTATTAAATTTTGAATGTATCGATATTATAAACAATCTTTACATATTGTATTATAAACCGAAATCCTCTGTCGCGTTAGTCTTTTCGAGATAAACACATAAACCACTAGCAGGATTTTTATGCGATGTTCACTAATAATAAAAAATTAAAGGTGCGTGCGTCAAAGTACACATGTCAGAAGTGTAACTTCTTTGACAAAGAAATTTTTAAGCCTTGTTTATATTTATAATAATCTAAAACTAGATTTCCGAGACTCAGAGGAGGGGAAAAAGGAAGATATATTAGGAATTTAATGAATTGAATTGTCATCAAAATACAACGTGTTTTTGGTCAATATTGTTAATTAAATTTTGTTTTTGAATTTAAGATTGAGAAAAGAGAATTTATGAAATATTTTTAGTTTATATATTTACGGAAAATAGTATACTAAATGACGAGTGGCAAATTAAAATGCCACATGTTATATGTAAATATTAAAACTACCTAACGAATTAGCACAAAAAACGCTGCACATCTTCGTGACGCTAATTACACGTTTCATCAGTAAAAATCTTACCCTCATACGCCTAAAGAAGTTTCACTTCAATATATAGGTAGTGTCATCTAAAATGAAGTTTAACAGTGTAATTTATTGAAATTTGGAGTAAATCGCTTGAAATATTACGATAATTACTAGAAGTAATCCCTTAGAGATATTATATCATTAACACTTTAGGTAATTTCTTTTATATTAAAAAAAACCTACAAAAATATATATATATCTTTCGAGGATAAATTATTGTACCCTATTAATCTTTAAAACAAATGATAACGTTCCTTCGGTAATTAGAAAAATATACAGACAGTATTAATTTTTATCAACTTTAATGACATAGTTACCTTAAACCTTTTATGAACATTATTATCATCTTTCACAACATATAATTTTTTATAGAAGGGAAATTAACTAAAATGCTTTATATTTATTGTATACATACATAGCATCACGACTCATTCCCATAGGGGTAGGCAGAGACCACATCCTCCCACTTGCCACGATCCTTGCATATCTCCTTCGCTTCTTTTATTCTCATCAAACCTTTCATACAAGTTCGTCGGTTTGGAGTACTATTGACCTGGCCTTTATTTTAAATGTCCTGAATTTGGTCCAGGAATGTTTGCCTCGGTCTTCTCCTTCCAACTTTCGCATTCACTCTTGACTCACAAATCCTTTTTGTCAGTCTCCTTTCATTCATCCTCTCTACGTGCCCAAACAATCTAAGCATACCTTTCCCAATTTTAGTCACTACATCTTCTTTTATACCACAACGGTCTCTTATCACACTATTTCTTACTCTGTCACTCAGCTTTACTCCATTCATACTTCTCAACGCTCTCACCTCTACCGCATTTATTTTACTTATGTGATTCTTCTGCCATATCCAACTTTCACTACCATACATAAGTGTTGGCACCAACACTCCAGCATACACAGCCAGTCTGGCTCTTTGAGACACCATCTGGCTATTCATAAAGACGCGCAGGGCACCATTTACGATATTCCATGCATTCACTCTCCTTTCAATACCACTTTCACATGTTCCTTCGTTTGTAAATTTAGATCCCAAGTATATAAATTCTTTCAGCTCTTCCACTTGTTCCCCATCTATCAAAATGTTTAATTTTTCAATCTAAACTGGTATTATAAAGAGGAATGATTTGTGTTTTTGTATGTATGTTTGTTTATTATTATAGTATTGTTGAAAAATTTGTCACAAGAAATCTGTCATTGCATGCGCTGCGGAAACTAATGATGATAGAACAAAATAATGTTGTTCATTATTATAGAACGTATTAATTTCTACAAAGAAAGCCGCGATACCATATATCCAACTACTATAGTTATGCCACTACAACTACTTTTTTACATTTTAAAATTTAATAAAAGTGCCAACAATAATCTAACCATATTATTCACGCCTCTGTATTAATCATAATCCTATTAAATATTTTATTAAAGGCCGTATCTATATTTTTTAAATTGTTAAAATAGGATATTCCATTCAAAAGATATAACAAATTTAAAAATGTCAATAAAAAGAAATAAATCTTTATTCAGCTACAAAATCATAATTAATATAAGAAAAAAAGTCTCACTTAGTAGACTTTCTATTGCCAGGAGATCGGTGTATAAGTGGGTAAAACCGCGTGACATTGCTAGTCTCTAATTAAATAGTTTTTTACACGAGTACAACTACGTTTGAGTTTCAGTACAATACTTTTAACGGACATAACAATTGACGTTTACACAGCTTTTACAAATATGAATTCATTAATTGAATTTAATCAATCAAATATCTATATAATCTAATATATTTCTGAAAACTTTACAGAGCCAGCGATCTGAAAACTATCTCAAAAAGTTTAGCAGTGGTTGCAATAAGCCGAAATCGACTTTAATGTTTTTCAGATTATTTGTTTAAAGTTGATACGTCATTAAAGTATAACAGACTTAAAAGGCGAACTGCTAATAGTCGCCCAAGAACTGCTAATAGTCGCCCAATAAATTGCGATAGCAAGCACTTCAAAGGAAGTTTCGAACCGAAACAACAGACTAAGTCTTAAACTAATTTAAACATGTCTAAGTACGAAGACGTGGCGTAAGTTTTGGCCAATTTACTTTACAATATTAATATATTTTTCAAGTAAACACCCTTTTACTTTTTTTAAACTAGCAAAACGCTGTAAAATGCTTGAAAACTTTGTGCGCGCTAAGTTGATTTATTTAAGCTGGTTTTAATACAAATTCGGTTGTGGTAAGTTTCATTGTACTACAAATACTTCATAAAACTATCACATAACTTACTATTGAGTTGAATAATTGATACAGCCAATTACTTTATGTAACGTCAATATAATCCATTCGAGTAAAATTGAAGGGTATTTGAAGTTGTTATCTTTGGTTGCCACTGAAATGTAATACAGTGTATTTTTTTTTTTTCAAATAATTGAATTTTACACAAGCATTTTCCGTCTATATTTCCTATCACCTGGATTCCACTTTCCACCGATTCGACATTTAATATTCTGTTTTTCAAGTCATACTGTCAATTTTCCACTCTCCCTATATGAACACATCTAGTTCAAATTTTCAATCATTAATAAAATACTTTTTTGTTCATCAATTCAAGTTCAAATACAATTTTTAATTGTAATGAAAGATCTCTTTGTTAATTAAGTTTTTAAATATTGTTTATTGCACAACATTTTGCCAGAAAGGTAATTATTAAATTGCCACTACACTATTTAAAATATACAATTTTTGCGAGGCTGTCGACTTAACAAAAACTTTAAATTTTTAGGTAATATTTTATTTTGAGGTCTCTATTAAAACCCTTGATCATACATATAATCATATCCTAAGGAGAAGGAGGGGAGATAGTTAAAACAAGAATCAATATAACTTATAAAAAATATACCTTTTTAAACCTTTCAACGTGTGAGTCACCATGTGATACTATTATGTTAGAACAACCGTAATAACACATGAAAGGCTTCATTTTTAATTCCTTAATACACTTATTGCTATCACGGCATAAAAATATACAATTAGAGAGATCTTTTATTTGATACACAGTTGGTCTGGACAACCACAATGTAAGTAGAGTTGAGTAATTACTTTACCCACATGAATCGCTATGTTCTACATACTTATGGTTAATTTTATCTCTCAAAATTCTAACAAAAACTCTTCTTAACTGGGCTAAATATCAATATTTATATGAGAGTTAATATTATATATTTACGTGCCGGTCTAATGGAAAAAGGAGGGTTAAATCAAATTCCATAAAACTATCATTTAGTCTTTATCATAAATTTGAATTTCTTTATATATCTCCTTTTTTAGGTTTCTAACTTTAATTCTTACTAAGGTGATCATTAATTGTAATTAAATATAAAGTGATAATTACTTGCGAGGGACTCGACATTTTTTCAGAAAAACATATTTTATGAAATATTTTTGGTAAATATTCTTTTATGTTAATGTCTATACTATCCTTACTGTGTGGTATATATATTTATAAGTTATACCTCACCACTTACAATAGAGTTAATAGTAAAAAAAAAATCTAAATTTTATAAATCTCTCTTGTCTTTGTATTTCTGTTTGTGCATATTTTGTATACATATAATGCCCGAGTTTCAAGTAAACGTACGAAAATGTGGTCTTAATACAAATCGGCGATGTTTCTACTTAAAAAAAATGGCATTGCGCAAATGTATCTAAATGACTGGTGCATAATAAGTTATACAAATAACAATAGAGTACATAAATAAATTACATTAGTTCACACTCTCCAACGAAAATACGAATTGAAATACGAAAGTGATTCAACTTTTTCATATAATAAAAACCTTAACCTGTTTGCATGAATAAATCGAACCTCGGATACATGAACGAGCTGACAGGTTACGATGTTCCACTGCGGGCCGATCGTAAAAATGATAAACACGCATAAACTCTACCATAAAGCGTAGATATGATAATATGCATCTGATCTGGCAGCGTGATTCACCACGTGATGAATTATTCCGTACGATTTTCTATTCATCACTATTTTTTGTGTAATACCAGAGTTAGGTCTGGTGGTGACATGTTCCTTCAAATCCATCATTATGCTTTTCGGTGAAAGAAAATATTGTGAAGCAATCTGAATATCCTGGGAGCAAATCTGAAATAGGTGTAGCCTGTCATCCTACAGTGGAGCAGCATAGTGGGTTAGAATCCTCTCTCCTATGAGTCAAAAGTCGCGTGCCCAGAAGATTGCTACTTATATATTTTTTGAGATACCTTGTGCACATTATTTAAATAATGTATGGTACATACACCACTGTTTTGGAAAAATAGTAACTAAATTAAAAAAATTTGGTACTAGGGAATCATAATAAAAAATCAATCAACCAATAAAATCACCTCCTGCCAACAAAGATACACACACATTACAAAATACAGTGTTTTAAAATTTCAATCGAGCCCGAGACCTTGATTACTCGCACCATTACGGTAAGACATATTAATTTAACAATACCTTTATAAAAGTTTAGAAACAAATTTTAACGGTCAATTAAATCAATCATATGCTATTTTTACACTAAGGTCGTTGTCTCATTCTTCTAGCCACAATTTAACACATTGGACGGTTTCGTGAAGGAAACCTCGATCTTATTATGTTAAAAATATAATAAAGTAAGTAAGTAACTAGCAGCCCATTAACGTCCCACTGCTGGGCACAGGCCTCCTCACTCCAAGGAGCGAGGGTTTTTAGAGCATAGACCCACCACGCTGCTCCACTGCGGATTGGCAGGCATAGTACACAACAAGTGCACTCTCTATTCCTTCACTCTCATAGTCCGATGTGACGGGAATCCGACCGGAGAGAGATCAGGCCCAATAAAAAAATATAATAAAAGACGCAGAAATTTTTTGCAACTGTATATGTCCCCATCCCAGTTCATTAGAAAGACAATAATTTGAAAGCAGTTTTTGACCACTGAATTCACTTGAAATTTAGCAATTGCACTCTTCATAATGTAGACGGCCGAGAAAGACAGATTCCTACATATAACCACGAAATCGGAAACTAAGAGATAACACCGATGGAATACCCTAGATAAGAGTAAAGTATAGTCGAATACCTATACTAATCAATTAAAGCATTCTTGAATCCACGTGAGCACACACAAACAATATCACTAAAAAAACCGCGGTTAAAAAAAAGGTGAATGGCTTTAAGATAGGATTTGTATACATTTGATAGGTCGTTAAGTATTTGTCATCCACAAATACCTTATGATCTATTTTTATACACCGTCTATCCGATTCAGAGGAATGCGACCACAAACACCGGGACTTGAATTTATTATGTATTAGATTAATAACTTCTTAATATGTACAAAATACATTAATATCATTAGGCGCGTTATAAAGAGATTTCTCACGGGCTGTTCCCCGAGGGAAGGACTGCACCTCAATATAGTGGCAAAGTAGGTACGTAGAACCTTATTATAGCGTATAACAATAGAAGTAGGAGCCGTATTCATGGCAGAGTGCATATCCCTCCCGTGGGCACCAAGTTAATTTCAAGTTTACGAAGCACCGCCGACGTGCGCTCAGTTATTAAAATACCAACATCTTGGAGCTTAATAGGTTTTGGGAACTACACTGTTGAGGAAAATTTCAACCGCTACCCGGTTTGTTCTACACCAGTTTGCCACTGGTAAATTAAACTTGGATATATTATTAAATAGAAGTATTTATTAATAGATTTCTGTGTAAATAAATTTGTTTATTTGCATTTACTCTGTTTATGTTTCAGTAAAAATACTCAAGCGCCATTTCCATAATTTCACAAGATTAGAAAATGAAATGTCAAAAACTCATTGCGGTTAAGAAAATTTCGCAGAAGGAAAACGTCGTGAGGAAGCCTGTGCCCAGCAGTAGAATGTTAATAGCTTACTAAAGAACGAAAGAACTTTGTTCAGCACATAGTGTTTGGTACAATTGAAACTTATCAGTGAAATATATCAGTACTGCATACTAGGGGTATGCAAATATCATTCAAATTTTCGAGTCATTTCAAATTCCGCGAATAATTCTAAAAAAAATGTCGAAAAATTCGAAAATTTTCTAATAATACGCGAATTAATGAAATATCTCTGAATTTTCAGTATTATCTATTTAAATAATTAAAATCGTGTATCGAAATATTCGACTTACGAATAATATTCTTTCGTTACTATTGCAATATTGTCCCTAATAAACGAACTTCATTATCACCCGATTCAGTATCGTTTTTATTATTTTTTGACAAAAATTTGTAGCAAATGTTCTAATATTGTATTTTTTAGAATACTTTATTTGCCACGATATAATTTCTGTTATTTCATTCTCTTTAAAATAAAAAACTATAATAATTGTTGTTGTGTAAATATATTTCATGGTTTGAATAAAATTTATATAGACTGTTAAATTTATATTGGAATATGGAACATAAGAAACCCTGAATTAAAAATATTCGAAAATTCAGTAATAATGTAATAGTTTACGAATAATTGGAATTGTTCGAAAATTTTCGAATTATTCGAGAACTTTCGAATTATTCGATTTGAGTTTCGAATAGAATGTTAAAATTCGATTCGGATGGAATAAAGTTCGAATTTCGCACACCCACACATACCCTACCTTATATTTTGTCCCTCGTATAATATATGTTGCAATCTAGTTCAGTTCATGATTTTATCAATATTAGTAGTATTTACGATATTTTATTGTATTCGAGATACCTTCTTTTTTTTTAAATTTGCCGTTTTTAGTTCATATCTTGTAAAAATTTCGTTAAAAAAAAATTATGCATCCATTCAAGTTTAAGTACATTTAAGTGGGTGACATTTAATGTGCACACGGTTATAACTAGGAAGTGACGTCTAAAGAAAATAATATATTACAAGTAAAGATTTAAATAATTTAAAATATTTTGCCTATTCAGAAAAACAACAAATTGTTCAGAATGTCAATACCTTAAATATAATTTTTGTAGGTTTAAGCATATAACTTATGTGCATCAAATACCAAATGACGCTTTCTATATCTGTTTTAGAAATTAGGGAAAGATGTAGCAGAAACCTGTGACTACTTTCGTACACGGTCACTAAGGATTGATTTTCGCTTAGTCTCACTTAGTTACTAGTTAAATTATTTTTTCCTAAATAACATTTTTTATTTTGTGTTTAGGTATTTTAATTGTATATGCGGTGGATCCTATGTATTACATATTTGGGCCAAATTTAAAATTTCACCATTTCACTCTTTTGTGTTAAATGTTAACAAAGTTTAACGCTTTGAAATCCTCGTGGATACCTGGAGTACTTGGGAAGATGTTCCAGGTATGTCAGACTCGTACCGGCTAAAACCCAGCGGTGCTCAAACATCACTCGGAGACGGGATCACGAGGACGCGATTAACAGACATTCGCAACCCCGCCAGCGATGTGCCTGTTTAGGCCCTACTCGGTCAATGACCAAAACTTACTCCGAAGGTGGATTGCCTGGCAAGGCCCCAACCACCTCGCGGGACCTTTCTTAGTTGTGCAACGGACCCCGCTTCCGTTACCCACAGGCCACCACTAAGGAGGGAGACGGCGATCGTGGGCCTCTCGCCTCCTTTTAGTTAACAAAGTGCACTAAACACGCACAACAGTTAAACGTGAAAGTACTATCGTCTGTTACAATAAAATCTTATCTTCTCTTCAAATTCAAAATGCGTCAATTTGAAACTAGGAGTCCTTTGATATAAAAGTTATCAGTTTACACATTGTCTCTTATTTATACATAGGACCCCTCTATATTAAGATAGTTAGACAAAATATCGTTCACAGTTTAATCCTATTTTAAGTCCAGTATAATAGCAAGAACGCATATATATATTTTCAGCTCTAACCAATGATCGGATGTTAGTCGGGTCGCGTCAAGCTCACTGGGAATACTTAATGAAGTAACAGGCTGATTTCTAGTAGAGAGGAGCACATCAATTACCTCTCTTTAAATGCATCACTCCTGCACCTAATCTGCTCAAAGAGACTATTGTGGTATATAGACAATAACCTGATATTAAACATTCGCCTATATACCTGTCCACGCTAGAAAGCACAGGCGTAGTAACCCACAATTCTAAAATTGCACATACAAATGAAAAACTGTTCATAAAAATGAAAAATGTTAATTTCCGTATTTATTAAGTTATTTTTGGACACTATACTAATATTTTGCTACAGAACAGGTTGAATTTAGCGGTATTATACAAATTTTTTTAGACGATATTTTGTAGGTTACTACGTTTTTGGTTTCTAGGGTTGATGTGTTTTGAATGACTTTTTTAAATCCATCTTTTTTTCTTTACAAAAATACTCCTAAACGGCTTCACCAATTTGGATAGTCTTTTTGTGTTTTGTGTCAAGGAAATATATTTTAACAGGTCACTTGAAGAGTTTGGGTCATTGCTCAATAGAAGATACGATTTTGTGATCAAAAAGGTTTATGAATAGCCAGAGAGTGTCTCAAAGGGCCAGACTGGCTGTGCATGCAGGAGTGTTGGTGCCAACACTTATGTATGGTAGTGAAAGTTGGGTATGGCAGAAGAATCACAAAAGTAAAATAAATGCGGTAGAGATGAGAGCGTTGAGAAGCATGTGTGGATTAAAACTGAGTGACAGAGTATGAAATGGTGTGGTATAAGAGAACGTTGTGGTATAAAAGAAGATGTAGTGATTAAAATTGAGAATCGTATGCTTAGATGGTTTGGGCATGTACAGAGAATGAATGGAAGGAGACTGACAAAAAGGATTTATGAGTCAAGAGTGAATGCGAAAGCTGGAAGGGGAAGACCAAGGCAAACATTCCTGGATCTAATCCAGGACATTTTAATTAAGGGCCAAGTCAAGAGTACTCTAAACCGGCGAATTTGTATGAAAGGTTTAATGAGAATGAAAGAAGCGAAGGAGATATGCAAGGATCGTGGCAAGTGGAAGGATGTTGTCTCTGCCTACCCCTATGGGAATGAGGCGTGATGTTATGTATGTATGTAAAAGGGGCACTTTCTGGTATTTTGTATTGTATTTGAAAGATGACGTTCAAAAAAATCTTTCTAATATAAATAGACTGTATCATTTGCAAATTAACTGACGTTTAAAATAATGTTTCTACCTATGTCTAATGTGATATATCAATACAAAGAAACTTATCAACGACGATCACCAACTTTAAGACATCACATTCGGAAGTTAGAAAGATAGGATTATTCTATATAGAAAGATTAAGTTTATAAGACGTCATAAAGATTTTGTAAATGAAGCAAGCAATTATAATATGTAGAAAAACTAATCGTACCTGTATGATATCTTGCATTAAGTATTAATGTCTGAGTCTACATATTTTTTGAACAATAGCTGTTCCTCGAGGTTTTTTTATAAAAATGGCAGACAATCGAGCCAGCGGGTCACCTGTTGGAAAGTGGTCACCGCCGTCCATGGACACCTGAAACAACAAGGCAACTGCCAATGCGTTGCCCGTCCAGAAAGTGGGAATTTAATTGTCTTTCAAGCAATTGCGCGTTATAGTCACTGATAGAAGTTGGATCAGCATTTTGCAAGTGCGCGTTTACAAATACACGACCAAAGCAAAATCCAGAGAATGTGGGTGAAATATATTTCTACGAAAAGATGATCGGTCGCACAATCGTGATGGCGGTACTATTTGGAATTGGTCCTCTTAACACTCCCCATAAGAGATCCTGTAAAAGACACTTAGTTACTCGCATACTTTCCTCGTGGAAATATAGGGAATCCATTCTTAGTGAGTTTGTACTTCGGGCGAAAAGAGCCACTGAATAGTTTTGGTCATATAAAACCATCTTTGTATTGCACTCTGCTGCGAGACTGCCTCATTGGTCTATGAGTTAGCATGTTCGACTACAGCCATCAGGTCCTGGGTTCGAGTTCCGGGTCGGGCCAATTCAAAAGAATCGATATTGAGTTTTCTATTAAGATTTTCTCAATATTTGCCCGAAGTTAGGAAGTTGGCAATGTGATCCACCCCCGTGCTTTGGAAAGCACGTTAAGCGGTCATTCCAACGCCTGACCTCTCTCCGGTTGTGTCGGATTCTCGCCTCATCGGACTATAAGAGTAAAGGAATAGAGAGCGCACTTGTGTACTATGCCTTTTCTTTTGTCGTGGGAAATGCAATTTATGCACTAACCTGACCGATGACCGGTCAGGACTCGACGATGGAAGGTCTCGCAATACCCACTAAAACCCAGCGGAACCCTCTTCATCCATTACTGAGGCACCAGGAGATCAGCTTTTGCATTCTGCCCTGGTGTCCCAGATGAGTCCGACGGAGAATTCACGGAGGCGGGAGTAGATGCGCAAACATGCGCCGTGTACTATGCCCGCCAATCCGCAGTGGAGCAGCGTGGTGGGTCTTTGCTCTAAGAACCCTCTCTTATATGACTGAGGAGGCCTGTGCCGAGCAATGCGGATTTAATGGACTGCCACTTTCTTACCTCATACTTCCATTGCACATCGGTTGGATATTTAGGAAATTCTATGATGGAACAATTTTGTTTATCAAATAAATAAATTGCTATAACAATTATTTTTGAAACAGAGATTTCGAAGATTTAAGGAAATCTACCGAAGCGTCTTTTGATAGTATTTTAGAGTATAAATTATTTAATATTATTAATGCTATTAGAATGACTTATCAAATGAACTCTAAGCAGTTAAACTGAAAGACATTAAAACTCAAAAATCGAAGGCTGCACAATAGGAGCCTAACACAAATACTTTTAAGTTCATATTCGTACATACGCCGCGCCAGCTCCGGCACCGCACAATACGAACCTTGCTGAATATTTAACCCGTAGTTAGCGACACATTTCGAGTTAACTCGTGGTGCAGTTAACTCATAATTGAGTGTGCAACGCTAACCGAATTGTTAGTTTGCTGGGTGCCCGCTCGGAAACGGAATTTTTTTTTTTTGCTCTCCTGGCAATCTGTTATATAGAGCGCTGTTGTATCCCTTTTGCCTTTTTTTAAACAAGGTTTTTATTTCACATTTCAACAAGAGACACTTTATTCGTATTTTAGATATAAAATAGTCGTCTTGGTGGATTAACTATTCAATAACCTTGCAGCTTTCAGATTACGGTACTGTTGTGACATAAACACATAGTTCGAAATGATTTGGCGATTGATCCCAAATAGAGACTATTCTTATTTTACTTCATTTAAATTTATTTCGTTTAAAAATAAGTATATGTTACATTCATTAATTTTTGAATGTACATGCCTCATTGGTCTAGTGGTTAGCATGTTCGACTACAGACATGAGGTCCTGGGTTCGAGTCCCGGGTCGGGCCTATTCAAAAATCGATATTGAGTTTTCTATTAAGATTTTCTCAATATTTGCCCGAAGTTGGGAAGTTGGCGGTGTGATCCACCCCCGTGCCTCGGAGAGCACGTTAAGCCGTCGGTCCTGCGCCTGATCTCTCTCCGGTAGTGTCGGATTCCCGTCATATCGGAATATGAGAGTGAAGGAATAGAGAGTGCACTTGTGTACTATGCCTGCCAATCCGCAGTGGAGCAGCGTGGTGGGTCTATGCTCTAAAAACTCTCGCTCCTCGGAGTGAGGAGGCCTGTGCCCAGCAGTGAGACGTTAAAGGGCTGCTACTTACTTACTTTTTTTATATGTTACATACATAACCATTATCACTTTAAAATTAAAGACATTTCTTCACTTTGCTCGGGTTTAAATACCTGTTTTTAATTAGGTGATGACACTAGATGTGATATGGTCTTTCAAATCAATTAAAAGCTTATGTAAAAGTACTAAAGATTTATCTCTATGTAATGAGATTCAGAGGTTCGTGTTAGTTAGCATAGGAATTGAATTGATTTTTTATATCACTTATTTATTAATTACTAGCAATGCCACGCAGTTTCACCCGCTTAGATAGCGATGTCGTGTGTGTGAAAAGTCTGCTAAGTCGGACTATAGATTTATTTTCGTAAACATAAAAGTTTTATTTCACTTAGTTTTTAATTACTTCCTTTGAGATTATTAGATACACACATATATTCATAATCTAATCAATATACAGATTTTACTTTACGACAAATATATATCTAACTAATACATTTTTCTAGTAATGACATTACTAGAATAGCTGGGAAAGAATGGGAAAAAGTTACCAAAAATCGGGCTCATTGGGAACAACTGAAGGAGGCCTATACCCAAAAAGGGACCCTTATCTATCTGTAAATAAAACTCTAATGCAAACACATAATGTATATAATAATAAACAAGCACTCACACTTACACCCACACATACCTACACACACACACAGATAAAAATAACAACAAACACTCGTAGTCACTCACACACATAAGCACACAATACACAAGCATAGAGTAACGCAAATATATACTCGTACTCATTAACACTACATACAGGCTAACCGTTAAATATAAAAGGAAATATGTGTAAATAGTTATACTAGAATAAGTGGTAAATAAAAGGCTTAATTATTATTATTAATACATTTTTCAATGCGTAACATGATTTACATAGAATGTCCAACATTAGCAAATTTCAAAATACTCTACAGGTATTGATAAATTCTTGATTTGAAGGAGGTTTTGATAAAAATAAAAACACTATGGCTATATCGGTGGGTATCATTGCATTCCTTGGAATATGAGATAACTCAGTTAACTCTTGATCGGTTTATTGGTAAAGTAAATTATTTCTGCTCCTCCCCAAGGTTCTTTTTGAACTTCTCTTGATATTGTTTATGCTAGTCTAAGTTTATTTGATGGATCGATTCACCTCTTTTAACAGGAGCTCAATCATTGGTCTAGTGGTTAGCATGTTCGAGTCCAGACATAATTTCCTGGGTTCAAGTCCCGGGTCGGGCCAATTGGAAATCGATATTGAGTTTTCTATTAGGATCTTCTCAATATTTGCCCAAAATTGGGAAGTTGTCGGTGTGCTCAACCCCCATGCCTCGGAGAGTATGTTAAGCCGTCTGTCCTGCGCCTGATCTCTCTCCGATGTGAAATTGCCGTCACGTCAGACCATGAGAGTGAAGGAATACAGAGTGCACTTGTGTACTATGCCGGCCAATCCACAGTGGACCAGCGTGGTGAGTCTATGCTCTAAAAACCTTTTGTAATATGTGTGAGGAAGCCTGTGCCCAGCGGTGGGATGTTAATGGGCTGTTTCTTACCTTTTACTTATCAGTCAACTGAGTAATCCAGTTGCAGTCCCAGTTATAAATCAAAATCAAAGTATTCTTTATTCAAACAAGCATAAAGTAAGTAGAAAAGTAAGTAGCAGCCCATTAACGTCCCACAGCTGGGCACAGGCCTCCTCACTCCAAGGAGCGAGGGTATTTTTTTGAGCATAGACCTACCACGCTGCTCCACTGCGGATTGGCAGCAACAAGCATAAAACACTTTTTAATCCGCTTCGGAAAGTAGATTCCGCTGAGAAGAAACCGGCGAGAAACTCAACGGTTACTCTTTTAAAGATAGTTTGTAGGTTACAAGGTGTAATATATTGCTTCTATGAGCAATTGGAATCAAGACCAAACATTTCTATCGCTTAAATAAATTTCAACATTATAAAATGCCTTCTGTAAAAGGATGTTTTCGACATATTTCTTATAACTATGCGGATAGAGTCGCTACAATTTTCTTTAGATTGACGTTTTTAAACTCCTTATATCTTTAGAATGGAATTCCTTATTTCAATAATTTAAAAAGTATTTTACAAGTATTTAAACAGTCTTTAATAAAGTGTACTTTAATAGGATACGAATATATATGGCATAAATAGTATGGCTTCATTATTGTCAGCACTTTTATTAACTTCGAAAAAGTAAAAAAGTAGTTACAGTGACATAACTACAGTAGTTGGACATATGGTTCTGCGTGCTTTTTTTCTAGATATTAATATCATGGATAAAATTGTAAAACATTTTTTTTGTTCTATCATCAATAGTTTCCCCAGCGCACACGATGACAGATTTTATCACACCTTGGGTTACATTAATACATTTTTGTTAGTGTTCTATATTTGTTTTTTTTTATATTGTAATATAGCCATGTCACTCAGTATAAATGTGTCTTTCCAATGGTGAAAGAAAAAGATTTGTGTGCAAATGTTACTAACACTCCTACATATAAAAACACAAATATTTCTTCTTCATAATATTTGTCTAGGTTTCTGTTCAGTCTTAATAAATTACAAAACGGCTATACTCAATGAAATTACGTAAACACAGTTTATACGGAGAGCATTGGACGAGTATTCAGTTGCAATTCAGTGGTATGAAACTAAAATAGTTTATAAGTATATTTCCTTCTCGTATAAAATGCATCAACGTTTATTGATCGTCGATAGTACATAAGTATAATACAGTTTCAGAAAGGTCGCCGTTTTTTGCGTTATAAGCTTGATAGAGATTTAGCATCGTAACGGAACATAACTTTTTTGCTTTACGCCACGTGTTTACTGATATAATGGTAACGACCGAAGTCTCCGGCCATTCTTGAACTAGACATATTTAAATATATAATTTTATTATAATTGTCCTGCTAGAAATGGAACCCTTGACTTCCGCTAGAAAAGCGACTTCTCTTTGCATTACC
Organism: Elymnias hypermnestra; assembly: GCA_015832385.1. NCBI lineage: Eukaryota > Metazoa > Arthropoda > Insecta > Lepidoptera > Nymphalidae > Elymnias > Elymnias hypermnestra. The sequence goes on from JACTOM010000015.1 coordinate 338,457, forward strand.
GAGATCTTCAAAATTTCACAATAAGATTTTACTAAATTTTTCTACTTCCTATCTATAGAGATAAAAAAATGCAATTTTCCAAAGACCGTTAATAAAGAGTATGTGTTCGCATTATTACAACTGTTAAAGTCTCTTTTCTGTTGGGTTGAAGATACGTTCACTACTAACAAAAAGATACAAATAAAAGTAGGTTTATTTAAACTTCGACAATTCTTTAAACTGGTGAAAATAGAGCTTTCCTTTCTAGTGAAATAAACATTCATGAATAATTCATGACTCTTTCTTTCGTTTGAATATATTTTTTTATTATTTTTCCCTTAGTTGTAACATTGTACCACATTAGTGACATAAGAACCAGAATTGCTTGCGTTCTTTTTGTATAGAAAGTGTTGAGCCCACAAATAATTGTACGAGTTGCATGGGAATTTCACCTTAAATGAATACAATGGTGTACACCTAGACAATACCTTATTGTTAGGTGGGTCCGCAAAGGTTTCTATAACAATGACAATACCTAACTGTTTTTTACTATCAACTAAAATTTAAATCCAAGATTTTATACGTAACCACTATTAGGTATTTGCGCAATATGATGTATTGACATATAGTTTATGTTAGTGTCCCCATGTGTGCCTAATTTAAAGTTATAAACGTATATTCTAATAAAAATTCTTTATACAAGTAAGCTTTTACTGCATTTCTGAATCATTCAATCCCTCTTTGCAAATATTCCCACGAGATCCCGGCGGGTAAAACCGCAGGATACAGCTAGTACTAAGAAATACACAGACGTTTCTAACGATGTCCCTTGTAGACTGAAGCCCAACCGATGCATCCAAATTCAGTTCCACTAGAAAGACATGCAATAAACTCACTGAGTCATTCATTACAAAATCTTCAAAACTATTCACGATAGAATTTAGCAATCTAAATGGTCGCTAAATTTAATAACCATTCCATATTTACATCCATCGATTGCAATATCCATATCTTGTACTTATTCCCAATCAAACACGTGAAACGTTCAAACTTGTTTACATAGCATCAAAGGCTCCAATAGATGCATTTTCCTTTTTTTATTACTATTATCATTCCTTTTATGAATGTCAGACGTTACCAAGTTACTATATAAGTCGAATAACAATCGTTCGTGGCCGCTCACCCTCTACCTTGTTTTGTTTGCAGCTGAACATGAGAGGTATCATCCGTCCTTGCCTTTCGCAAAGCAGCAAGCGTAAGCCCGTCTCATTGCACGGTATATTTCTCGCCTCCATGAATAAAATAAGATAGCACCAGCAGACTATACCTGTCTCACTCCGCACAACCAATTACGCCCTTTGACAAAACGAGAAAGTCATAGCTACCGGCGAGTAGAAATGCAATAACAGCCTGCGCCTACAACAGAGATTTGTCATTATATAGACAGTTATAGTTTGACAGACGTGTATACCAAGTAGAGTTGTTCACTTGTTCTACAAACCATTTATGCACGTGTTAGTAACCGTTTAATTTGGATAATGACGATATTTCATTTGGTATCATAAAACGAAAGGGGGTGCAAGAAATTACGATTTCATTTTTTTAATAATTTGAGACAGTTTATTATTTTCAGTTCGGAAGAGATTTATTTTAATAATAAATTAACTTTCACTGAAGTATCACGTTGTTTTAGTGCCGAAATCTGTTATACACGTCGGTGTCATTTGCCTATAATCTAATCCCGTGGAAATTCATTATTAATCGCGTCGAATTGCCAATCTATATCACTCTTAAGGCCACCTGAACAAGCAAAAAATGTCTTTAAAATCGGTCGAGCCGTTTAGAAAGTGTTCAGGAATATACACACGTACAGAAAATATTGTAATTATAACGGTATTAATGTTTTTTAAAGAAGAAAAAGGTTAATTTAGCTTAGATGCAATTTTCCTTAAATGTGAATGTTTTTTAATTCCTACTCCTATCTCACTGTTCTTAGTACTCTCCTTCTGTATATATTTATTTCAACCTATTGTTTAACATAATAACTACTTTGTTATTTATCCAGTCAAGTAAAAATAGTTCCCTTTTCATATATTTATTCATGAATCGAGTACATATTGCAAAAAACTATACATCGCCATCTATTGAAGACTCACCTTAAAGATTTATACGCTTATTTCAATCTATTCAGTTTAATTCGTGCAAGATGACGTGCTAATTGACTCCGGAACTTTGTTAATATCATTTAACTCAAACACAAAAACCCCAACAAATGCACAAACTTATGTGTAGCGATGAGAAACTTTCCACGCTAAAACGTAATAATATCACTGTAATGACACTAGCAAAATAGGTAATATTTATTTGGTTTATTAAAATTTTAAAAAAGTGTGCGTGTATCAGTGTACTCGAGGAGGAAGTGGAACTTCTTACGCTTATGTTGTATTAAATTTTATAATAAAATTTTATTAAATTAATATTTTGTTGTCATTTTTTCAAAGTAAAGTGAACACCCGAAACGTTTATACATACTCACAAAAACGAACCTCGTGTGACGCATAGCGAAAACTTTTCCTTACATGCCTTAAGCAGTTTCACTACGAAAATAGAAAATACAAGGGTTTTACGCAACCACGATGCAAGTGAAATAGTAGATGTAAGCCTTGGGCGTCACCATATTGGCCTAAGCTACTCTGCTGAGCGCCTTCGATTTTTCCCATAGAGCAGCGATGAAACAAAAATTGAGCCGATGTAAAAAAAGTTTCACTTTAATAAGTTCAATTAAATAAGTGGATACTTTTTTTAAGCACCTTCCTAATTGCGCCTGTCGACGCTTATTATCAACAACGAGTTCATACCTACTAGGTCAGCTACGCCAGGGCACTGTTAACTATCATTTACGAATGGCTTGTCTAGTAATGGTGGCTATTCAGTTTACAATTACAGTCTACAAGACTTCTTAGGGCATACATAATGTAAATGTTGGCTTGCAGTAAATATAGTGTACCATTCGATACGTCTCTATAACATAGATTAACAATTTTAAATTCTTTCGTGAGAGTTTTTCACATTGGTATAACAATCTACATACATACATAGCATCACGCCTCATTCCCATAGGGGTAGGCAGAGATAACATCCTTCCACTTGCCACGATCCTTGCATATCTCCTTATTCGCTTCTTTCATTCTCATTAAACCTTTCATTCAAGGTCGTCGGTTTAGAGTACTCTTGACCTGGCCGATATTTAAAATGTCCTGGATTTGGTCCAAGAACGTTCGCCTTGGTCTTCCTCTTCCAACTTTCGCATTCATTCTTGACTCATAAATCCTTTTTGTTAGTCTCCTTTCATTCGTTCTCTCTACATGCCCAAACCATCTAAGCATACCTTTCTCAATTTTAGTCACGTCTTCTTTTATACCACAACGTTCTCTTATCACACTATTTCTCACTCTGTCACTCAGTTTTAATCCACTCATGCTTCTCAACGCTCTCATCTCTACCGCATTTATTTTACTTTTGTGATTCTTCTGCCATACCCAACTTTCACTACCATACATAAGTGTTGGCACCAACACTCCAGCATGCACTGCCAGTCTAGCCCTTTGAGACACCATCTGGCTATTCATAAAGGCGTGCAGAGCACCATTTACCATATTCCCTGCATTCACTCTCCTTTCAATATCACTTTCACATGTTCCATCTTTTGTAAATTTAGATCCCAAGTATACAAATTCTTTCACCTCTTCCACTTGTTCCCCATCTATCAAAATATTGGCATTCATCATAACAATTTCCTAACCGAATTTAGACCACGGCTGCTAATTTCATGAAGATGGATGGGATGGAATCACTAGCCACTAGCAGGAAAAATATAAGTCGTGCGTATGCCTAAACACAAGAACACTCTCTATGCTTCAACATTCATAGTTCGATATGTAGACGAATCCGATTCAATCGGTAAATACTCAGATGTAGTACCGACGGCATAACGTGCTCTCCGAGGAAGGGTTTCATTCACTCCTAACTATCTAAATTTGGGAAAATACTGAGAAACCAAGCAAGAAATCGAACCCGAGGCTACCAAAACAGACCCAAACATAAAACTCCGATGGAGCTGGAATCTAATCGGGCTAGAACTACTAATTTTTAACATGAGTATTAGTAATTAACAGTGTTTGTATTTATAATTATAACGTGTGTATGTGAGTGAACACCTAAACGGTTGGTTCAATTTCGATGATTTTCTTCGAGACTTTTTTTAACTATCCTATTCGAAAAGTAATGAATCATTCACTCGTCTCACATTGGTTTTCAGTTAATAGTTTATTATTAAACTCGTTAAAGACTAAGTGTGTTGAATTCACTTTTCCAAATGCAAAAGAAGTCAGTAAAAATATCCAAATAGATGATACGCCATTAAAGAAAGTGAAGTCTACAGTCTTCTTAGGAATAACCTTGACACTCTAAGCTTCAGTGTGGTGCCCATATTAAGACTGACGAGTAAACTTAGTGTTGCTGTTATAAAAGTGGATTATTTCGCATATTTTCATAGCATTATGTCTTAGAGCATACTGTTGTGGGGTAAGACGACGGATATTGAAACTATCTTTATTTTACAAAAAGGAGCATTACGGGCCATATACTAGTTAGGCCATATAGTTAGGATCTCGTTCTTCTCTAAGAGATAAACTCAAAGAAACATCAAGGCTCACAGTACCGTCGCAATATATATTGAATAATATGCAATATATTTGTGATAATATTCACTTATACAGCAAAAAAATTTGCCTCCACATAATTTTATGAAGTATGTCAAACACATCCTTTCACAAAAGGCATATAATGCTGAAGATGATTTAAGCGGTAAAAATGTTTGGACTTGATTTCAGTTGAAGCAAAAAATTACACGATGTAAAATACAATATCTTTAAAAGAGTAACTGCTGAGTTTCTTGGCGGTTTCTTCTCAGTGAATTCAACTTTCCGAACCGATGGTAGATTTGTTACCAACGGTCAGACTACTGGCGATTCAAAAGTGCTTTTTAAGCGTACACGAATAATGAATATTTCGAATTTGATTTTGAATGTATAAATATTTTTAGAACTACATCAGGCTACCGACGGGAACAGCAAATAGTTTAATAGAACGTTTTTATATTCTTCACTATAAAATGTTTATTGATAGTTTAGTTGGTACCATAGCAATACTATTGGTATTTAAAAAAAAGGGTAATACCCTTATAAACTGGTCACTTAAAAACTTAAAACTCGGTAAACTGGAAATTAGAAACGTTGCCAAACATGTAGCAATCTAAATCAATGTCTAGAAGCAAGTCTCCAGCTCGATATCTTCTCAGTGTTTGACATTTATACTGGATCTCACATTACAAGGGTTGCATTACTCTCCAACTAATGTATGAGTAATTATATGTGCATTCGGATTTGGTGAAAACCATTTTAATAGCTAAGAATAAGATGAGCAGTCTCTAGCAGCAAGCAGCAAGATAAACATATTTATAGGTCACTAGATACAATCTTTATAAAAAAAAATGATGGTATACCTAAAGCGCGAATTGAAAAATATGCATATTACAATCACTAGTAAAAGTTGTTGGTACAATCATTAAATATCCTTTTTTATATGTGCCACTGTTAGTGCCCGTGAAATGTGAATTGCAAAAAAGATTTATATTTGAGTTATACACTGTATCATTCTAAAGAGATTCCTATCCCAATTGTAATTTTAAACGGAAGTTTGTTTGTTGTGCGAAAAATTAGACTTCTTGGCTCGTAAAATCTTATTTCAACAAATAATTTCCACAACTTGTAGCTTATTTGATAATCGCATCCAAAATCTTCCAGCCATATACGTAATGAATTTTGTATTTCTGTAACATCGTCTAGTTTATTTTTAAATTAAATCATTCAACATGAAATCAACTTCATCACATATAACTTATAAGGTTGCCGGATATTGGTACTTGTAACGAAGTTAACAGCTTATACTTTTACACGAATAAACAAAATACTTATAGCTAGTAAATGGCTGTATAAAAAGAATACAGACATTTACTAAGTGTTATGATTATGAAAAACATTAAAAAAAGTTATTTTTAATTGAAGTTTGTATGAATTATTACTACATAGAGTAATAAAATGAATTATTTTATTTATTTTCTCCACATAAAAATACATTATAAAAAAATTTCTTACTAGTAACAATATAAATTATGTGCAGTTTATAATGTGGGGTTTATAATGTTGTACCAGTATACCTGAACTAGATTCAATCAATAAAACTCTGTGCTTCAGGTCACCAGGCCCTTTCTCGGCTTGTAACATTTGGTATTGTTGTTGTAGTTATACATCTTAAATATAGGAGAAACAATAATTAAAATTTTATTATCATTCAAAATTAGCTTCATATTTATGTTGTTTGTATTGAAAACAAATCTACACAATTTCAATTATTATTTTTTTTATTTTATGGTATACATAGTCGCGTGTTATTTTTGTAGATACTAATGTGTGAGTGTGTGTGTATGGTCGTAATGTTATGTGTATATTTTGCTATTTTCTTATAGATTTCGTATCATATTATTGAGGTATTCTTAAAAGGTTTTCTGTTGTATCGTAATCCATGATTTTAGCTAATTTGTAAACTTTATTTTACACTCGTGCTTTTTTAAATTGTATAAATTATTTATACGTTGACCTTTGAACCAATAAAATTGTGACAGTTGCTTGTGAATTTATTACATATGCTACTCATTATTACATTTATCCAAATACCCAAGGTAAATGTTTCAAAAATGAATCCTTGAAATGAACATTGGTTTTTACCATAGACAAGAAGAACACGATTGACTTACGCGTAAAAAAGTTACTCTAAAAGAAATAGTACTTTTTTACACCCTTTGCCTTAATAACGGCTCTTTGAGTGGAACTGTGACCAGACGAACGGACTTGACAAAATTCTTATTCACTGTGAAATCCCTTACAAAAACTAGCGGCAACGATGATCTGCAAAAAACCTGATAATAACTATAGAATCGCATAAAGTACATTTTTCGCAACCACAGTACAGTATATGTGGACATAATATTCAACAAAATAAATTCGGTGTCGTATTTTTGAAACCAAAATGAACTATTCGAAAGTTTTTGTGAATTTAGACTTCATATTTTGTATTAATCAATTGGCTTTGATAACATTGCAAAAGAATAATTTTACAAAAATCAACATTATACCAACATTTGCGTTGATTGACTTGTTATATCCAAGTATCAATAGCTCTTTAAAAACTAAATTACAACAACTTCCATGTTTGATTGATATCATTTTGCTAACTTGCTAATTGGTTATTCATTTCGTTATAAAGTAAACTATTAAAATATATTTGATAATACTATTGTATCAAAATTCACGATTACTGAAGTATTCTGACAACATTTGTACACAGCCAACTAATTAAATCGATTTTAACTACAAAATCAAAAATAATTTTCAAAGCGAAATGATTCATCATTTGTTCATTTCCTTGTCACACTTCGTTTATTCCATTTTAAATCAAAATGAGACATTTAAGAGAAGAGAAAATGAGACAAAATTGAAAGATTGTCAATGCAATTGTCACTCTGAGAGTCAATAAACCGTACAAATTGATGCTTGCATAAAATTAATTTAACGCTCGGAAATTGCAAACAAGAATACAATTGTATTGATATAATTTGCATATTTCGTTTATATCTGAGAATGCACTTTAATTTCAATGTGCTTGTAACATATTAATCAATACCCTACCAAACGATTCATAATGTAAAAATTTTATGTACATGTTTTGCTACTTAATCTACATACACAAATATGAGTATTCATTTAATATTCGCTTTTCGTGTTTGAAAAATGTTTTAAAGGAAGAATTTAAAAACAGTTTACATTTGGTATAAGATTCAGCCATACGTTGTGTACTGAAGTAGATTTTCACTAAAGAAATCATACCGTAATCTAATCCGTTTCATCTCAACGTTTAACAACTTAGTTCCTTATTTCGTTTCTGCAAAGATTACCTGGTACTCAGTGAAAACCTCGAACAAAATACATTTTAGTTTATTGTATAAAGCTTATTTTATTCTATACTAGCTGTTGCCCGCGGTATTACGTGCGTTGTCTATGAGATTTTATCAATCCCTAGAGAATATGGGGATAACAGTTTTTAGCGAATGTTTAGACATTCACTAAAAACTTACTTAGGTATGTCGTTTGGATTTATCTCCATTAAATACATTTTAGAATCAATATGCTTACGTCGTTGTGGATTTAAGTAGCTGCGATTTATCATTAAACATAAATAAATTGTCTGTTTTCCCGCTACTAATTTGCAAACAGGGATGAACCAAAAATACATCAGCTTAGAGTTTTCACCCACCACCTATGTGGATTGGGACGTGGTACTGTATTATAGGGTGGTTGCTAACTATACCTTAAACGGAAGCTCATAGTTACTCAGTAGATGATGGGGGAGGCTATGCTCGGAGTTTCTTTACGTGATCATATCAGAAATGACGATATCCGTAGAAGAACCAAAGTCACCAACATAGTTCTAGGAATCGCGAAGCTGAAGTGACATTGAACGGGGCACATAATCCAAAGATATTAGGGACTGAAGGTGCTGGAATGGCGATTTGATGGTCCATTAACATCAAGCGGGTCGCCTGGAGCCGCTGGAACCAGGCGTAAGGTCGGGCGTTGTGGGCGTCATTAGGTGAGACCTTTGTCCAGCAATAGTTGTCCGTCGGTTAAAGCGACGACGACGACATATTATAGAAATATAGTGTTCTAGTTTATTATAAACATAATAATTAATTTCGAGAATCAATATGACATGTATAATAAAATAAATAAGATATAAGTTCGTGAGATTTCATTTATTGTTTACTTATATGAACAAGCAAGATAAAGTAGTGGAGTAGCAAACAAACTTGTCTAACACATTTAACACTTCCTAATATCAGCTTTTAAATGTACAAAAAATTACTCCACAACTTTATCTTGCTTGCGATTTACAGTTCATGTAAGTAAACAATAAAACCAGCACAAACTTTTTTGGTTGCCTAATATACTGTTTATGTTTACTTAAAGAACTGTCTAGGATAGGAAAACACGCAGATATTTATCACCAAAATTTAGGCTTCTAACTCGGTGATTATTTTAGATTGAAACATAAAAAAATAAAATAAATTGAAACGTAAGCCTAAAATGCGACTAAATTATGAAAATTAATTACGAAACATTCTTTATAAATTCGACTGGTATCAGTGTATTGCCCGCGTAAATTTGTAACAACTATATCTATAAACTATTAACTTCAATTTTAAAAATTCATTATCAGGTAGGCTTTTACAATACTTTTGAAGCGTCCAATATACTTTCTTTTCATATATTATTTCCAATGTACTGGTGATGATGATATTAAAAAACGACTTAGAATCTAAAATTACAACGATTCTTTCACGCCCTATTCTGAGGAGCCCACAACAAACTAAGTCAGTGTCCTTTTTTATTTGATCATCAATATAATTTTTGACTTATACGTCATTTTAATTATAAGTAATATTTTTGTTGTATTTACATATGTATTGGCGTTTTCTGTGACTGGTCCAAGGCCTTCGATTGTGTCCAATATGAAACTTTAATCAGGGAATTGCGACACTATGGCGTCGCAGACGCAGCATTATACCTGAAGGGTTCCTATTTAACCAATAGAAGGTAAAAGGTATGTGTTAGTGGCAAGTTTTATGCGAGGTTTGTGACAAAACTGGGAGTCTCACAGGGTTCAGTCATATTGGAACCATTTTAGCCCTCATTATTAATTACCTTTCTTACTTTTTTAAGGGTGATCATGAGATTGTTTTGTTTGCTGATGATACTTCGCTATACTTTAAGAGTAAGAGATGAAAAACAAGTTATGACGACGTAAACGACTCTCTCAATAAAGCTGCACAATGGTTTGAACCTAATAATTTGTTACTCAGAGGAAAAAAAACAAAATGTATTAAGTTTACTCTGCCTAATGTTAAACAAATGAAAACTATTGTTAAACTTAATAATGAGGAAATAGATCTTATAACTAGGACCGTCTTCTTAGGTATTACGTTAGATGATGACTTACAATTATGAATGAAGCTTTGAAAGGGAAAGGAATGAAAGTGAATGTAAACAAAACGAAAGTTATGCTTTTTGAACGAGATGAATCTATGATGAATGGCAATATTTTGATAGATGGGGAACAAGTGGAAGAGGTGAAAGAATTTGTATACTTGGGATCTAAATTTACAAAAGATGGAACATGTGAAAGTGATATCGAAAGGAGAGTGAATGCAGGGAATATGGTAAATGGTGCTCTGCATGCTTTTATGAATAGCCAGATGGTGTCTCAAAGGGCTAGACTGGCAGTGCATGCTGGAGTGTTGGTGCCAACACTTATGTATGGTAGTGAAAGTTGGGTATGGCAGAAGAATCACAAAAGTAAAATAAATGCGGTAGAGATGAGAGCGTTGAGAAGCATGAGTGGATTAAAACTGAGTGACAGAGTGAGAAATAGTGTGATAAGAGAACGTTGTGGTATAAAAGAAGACGTAGTGACTAAAATTGAGAAAGGTATGCTTAGATGGTTTGGGCATGTAGAGAGAATGAATGAAAGGAGACTGACAAAAAGGATTTATGAGTCAAGAGTGAATGCGAAAGTTGGAAGGGGAAGACCAAGGCGAACGTTCCTGGACCAAATCCAGGACATTTTAAATAACGGCCAGGTCAAGAGTACTCTAAACCGACGAACTTGTATGAAAGATTTAATGAGATTGAAAGAAGCGAAGGAGATATGCAAGGATCGTGGCAAGTGGAAGGATGTTGTCTCTGTCTACCCCTATGGGAATGAGGCGTGATGCTATGTATGTATGTATGTATGACTTACAGTGAGTGGCTCATAAAAGTGTTTTATCGAACAGGCTCAACTCTGCGGCTTACGTGGTTCAAAAAGTTCGTCGTCTGACAGATGTTAAAACTGCCAGACTGGTTTATTTAAGCTAGTTTCAAAGCATTTTGTCATACGGTATTCTACTTTGGGGTAATGCTGCTGATATAGATGCAATACTCATACTGCAGAAAAGGGTCGTTCGTGCGATTTACGATAAGCGTCCAAGAGAGTCGCTAAGAAACAAATTCAGAGTAGTCAAAGTTTACTGCGTATGTATATTAGAAAACTTGTACGTACCTAAAATATTGACCCTTTTAATAAAAAGAGTAAATGTACGTCATATACGTATGAAGAATATAATTGTTGCAAGTGGGAGCACCGTGCCTAGCGCGTCGCCGGCGGCGCCTAATTTTGATTGATGAACCGCTGGCGATCCTCCTCCCTCTCCTACCTCAGCACCCGCGATAGCCCTCTCTCCTGCTCGTCACGCTATATGTACGTGCCGAGTAGGAGAGTTGTATAAAAGGCCTCTCCAAAGTTTGTATGTCACATTTCGCCTTAGTCTCCCGAACGGAGTAGATCCCAGTACTAAGCGCGACTTGTGAACATTGAACCAGAACTTGGAAGTGAACCGAACCCAAAGCATTGAAGCTGGATGACCCAAGCCCGAACAACTGAAGAACCCGAACCCTCAAGAAGAGAAGACCCGAAGAATCAAAATCCATACCCTCACGAACCGAAGCCCCGAACCCTATACAGTGCACTGAACCCGGAAGGTCAACTTATAATCCCTCCCCAACAATAAAATGGTACTGATGATGGTAAAAAATAAATACAAAACACCCGCCTTTCTTTGAGGGCTCTTCTCAGAACAGGGCGCGAAAGAACCTTCGTAACTTTAGATCTTAAGTCATTCTTTGATACCATCGTCAGTCGTACATTAGAATTGGTGTGTTGAAAAAAATATATACTCGAATGTGACTTACCTACTTAAATAAAGATAATTTGAATTTTAAAATTTCTTTCTACAAGTTATAAAACATTTATAACTTCATCCGCATATGTTTTAAGTTTCCTTTATATCAGATGATGACAGTAAAGCGTAAAAAATTAATAGAGCATGTCCTTTAGTGAAGATTCTAAAAATATCAGGACATAAGCGTCTATTAAAATAACTTTTAGCCAGAATTACACATTTAATTTTTAACCCATTAGGATTTGAAATAATTTATTTAATTTATTAACTTTTTAAGACTTAATTCACTATACCGATTCAAATTAAGTGGTCGTCAAGAATAATCGTTAAATAAAATATAGTTAAATGAAATAATTAAATTTCCAAAGTATTTCATATAGTATAAAATTATAAAGCTATTAAAAATTATTAAGGTGTATAAGCTATGATGTCACTTTATATTGACCGTTAAAAGTGTAAGGGCCTTTAAAAACATAATGTAAGGCATAAATCTATATTTGAGATGCGTAAAAAAAGGTTGTTTTAACATTACAACCTTATTTTTTCATGATGGCATTAGTTTCTATTTATATGACAAGTTATTTTATTAATTAAATGGCATCACTCGTGGCAAATTTATCCGTAATACTGAAATATTAACAATTATCAATCTCGAGTATAAATTTAATTGATTAAAACTTAAGTATTTATTATAACTTCAGTTATTATAATCTTAATAGGTTTTGCACGCTTTGTTTATATATAAATCTGCATTCAAATTTAGAGAAATAATCCTGATGTTACTCAATTATTTTTAATGTGTTCAAGTTAAATTTAATTTAATTAAAAGGAAATTTTTAGTAACAAAATTTTCAAGTATGAACCATTAATACTATATTCCCTAGTAAGACATTTAGTTGGACAGCTGTCGATACCCGCAGACGCCGAAAACTTCAGTAAAACCTGTAATTTACACCACATTAACAATTTTTTCCACAACTGCATCCTCAATGTTCTCTATACATTAATTTTATATTATTATAATAGAAAGTTAACAAACTAAATGAAATTGCATGTATTTAATTTGTTGATCCTTCAACTTCTGTATTGGTATTTTAAATAATGTTTTTGTAATCAACATGTTTTAATAAATTCCAAATTTAAGACAGCAAATGGTGTATTTATTATGTGAAATTATTATTATATCTATTGTAAAAGCGATAATTTCATATTATGAACTGTTAATGCTCTATGCGGCTACGATTAGTGCTACGCTTATGGAGCCGACGCCGCCGGCTACGAAACTGAAAGCGTTACAGTTTTTAAGAATAATGCTATACGTATAGCGGCCTATAAATATAGCGGCTTTTTATTTAGCGATTTCGATTAACTCCGATTTGTTTTTTTTTTATTGAAATCGCGAAAATCTTGTTAGGCTTTTATATGTTTTAACTTCTATTATAATATTTTTTTCTTTTTGCAATAAATTTTTACTAGGAAAATTGATGTTTAAATCTCATAAAGAATCCTTTAGGAAACATTGAGGATTGCGTTCAGTAGAAAATACATTCGCTGAGACAACACACATGTTAATGGAGCTCCATGTAAAATCGCTATAGCAAGCCAGCATGGACATGTGAAAACGCACAGCAGTGTTTATTTTCACGTTGGTTTCAGGTATCAGTAAATACTGAATTTAATATCTGTGTATGTTTACCCCAAGAAAATGGTCGTTATCAATAGGGTAAATAAGCCTTATGTATAATAATCACTTACAGATGGATTCGGCACGCAGCGCCGCGGATCGGTGCTGCGGTACGTCGGGCTGTACCGGCCTGGAAAACACCCGGGGGGTGCCATCAGCCCTCCGCCGGACTTCATCTTGTCCGGGGAGTACATGGCACATGACCCCCAAGGGTCGTCCTCCAACTTCAACACCTTGGAGGGTGAGTGATACTGCCGGTCGAAAATTTTGGCGACTTTATCGTACTTTGGGGTTAAAAAGGCGACGCGTCGCCGCGACCGCTCTCTGCGCCGGGTGATAACCGACTGAAGCGGGTGCTGCGTGACGTCACCGGCCACGCCCTCTCCCCTCCAGTGACCCCTCCTCCTACGACACCTCTTCCCTCGCACGCATGTTTACGTCGCCGCCGGCGGCTCCACGATTAACTGAATTATTTAATTGGTCCATTCACATCTCGTCTCTGTTACCTTTTCACGCTTCTAACTCGGAAAGGTTGACGGATTGCCCGTGACTCGATTGGCAAAATTCTAATTAAGCCTCAATCTCCATCAGGCACTGACGACACCAAGTTTAGACATTACAATGGTTACCCTGTCTATCTTATCAAACATTTACATGTTCACGCAACTTTGTAGAAAATACAAAAATGACAGACGTTTGCCACCAGTTCTCTGATCAATTGATAAATTTTCTAAATATATATTTTGTATTTTAAAGAATAACGCTCAAATTTTAATTTGAATATTTTATTTTAAAGGGAAATTTAAAAATAAAAGTTAAATTAGCTTACAAAGAAAGAATGTATAAAGGGTTTTTTGTAGCATACAGTAATCTGTCAGAAAAATGCAGAGAGAACTAAAACATTATGGTGTACTAAATATTAACCTAAGAAAAGATTTTTGTTTTTTTTTATTTGCTTATTATATATCATATAACCTAACGTACATTACTAAAGCTAAAACCCTTTTGTTTCATTTTAGACATTACAAAAATCTGTAATTGGTACAAGATTTGTTAATTTTTTTTTTACATGTAAATTATTTAAGATGCTGTAGATTTTTGATAATGAGTAAGCACTGGCTGAGTGCAGTATATTTTCATAACCTCAGAATTGAGCTTACAACAGCCAGTTGCTTACAGGCCTAGGAATATTCAGGTTGTGGATTGTTAAAGCAAATGGTCGCTAGACGTTCCATTTAATATTTTTTGTTTATTCCATTATTTTTACCTAGAGTGGTTAATAATATATAATTCCAGCTATTAATAAGCAATATGCTAGTTATTTATTTTGGCAGGCCACTAAATACCAAGAAATTGTCTCACAGCCTATACTTTTTCCTCAGGTTCTCTACACTTAAATTATAAGTCTTATTATGTTGTATGAATTGCCAAGTCATTCAGTCATCCTTTCAAATATATATCACACTTTAAAACAAATAAAATTCATGTCATATTTTCAGGCAAATATCATATCTAAGCGCTTTCGAGTTGAAATACTGGAATTCATCGCTTTAACACCGCACCAACCCTCGAATAGAAATATAAGGATATAGGAATCAGAATACATAAGTTTCACCTTTACATGGCAGTCGCACGAATATTAAGCCTCATGCTCGTTGAAATCGGCAATACATTGGCATTTGTGGTTATCCGCAGTCTAGATTTACTAATGAAATTATTTAAATGAAAATGAGTAATGTCTCATTTACGACTTTGAATTAAATATTTATTTATCAAGTTGCTTATCATTAATTACCAACAGATACCCCGTTGTAAGAGATAGATGGGTGGATTCTTATTAAGAGCTACGGGTTCGAATCCTAAATTCACACGCCACTTAGTTAAAGAGATATAGAGACCCTTACCTAATTGTGCTTTCAGAATTATGCATTGTGGTTTTTGTAAAGGAAATTATCGTAAAAAATCCTTCATATCTCAGGAGCCATACTAATGTATGCTCAACCCGTAGTGAAATAGCGTGGTGGGTCTATGCTCTAAAAATTTTCACTCTATTATCTATGAAGGAGGCCTGTGTCCAGCAGTGGGACGTTAACAGTCTGCTACTTACATCCTATTAATTTCATTAAATAAAAAATATTATTATCCCTTATATATATTATTACTTCGAAATAAATAATTACTTATCAATTTACAAGTAATAACCAATGGATTCGTGTATTCTTGTTAAAAGTCGCGGGTTTTAGCCTTAGGTTCACCCCTCTCTAGTTTATCTTTGTAAAACATAAGTTTTCAAAAATAACTGCTTATGTTGTTTTAAAATTCATTATTAAGGTTTTCCGTGAAAGAAATGCTCGATAGGAAACCTGCATGTCGCTGAAGCAATTCTGGAGTAATATGTGTATCCTTCATTCCCCCAACTTGTAGTGCAGTTTCCAATGAAGGAAAAAGCCTGGACAGTATTTACTCACCTCATTATGAGTGGTTATTACCTGGTACTAGTACCACTTCTGTAAGCCGCGCGATTCCTACGACGGAGAAGAACTAAAAAGTACAGTATTGATACAAAAAAAGATTGGAATATCTGCTTAAAACAGTATTCACTTGACAACTCTTGAAAAGGTTCATTTGATGTTACTTTTAAGTCTCACCAAACAATTTGCAATTTGAAACTTACTATAATTTAAATAAAAACTTGTCTCTCTGTCCGTTGGATTCGGCTAACCTCCAAAGGGAATGGTCTGACTGGTGTTATCGGATCTTCTATTAGGCGATAACATAAACTACGAACTTGTTTATGATAGGTTTAACAATTATCAGATCGTATCATCGAACCATAACGAAACATAGCAGAATTGGTAAATTTATAAGAATTCACATTCAACCACGTTATTAAGTCAAAACTAGCTACTACTACTAAAAAGTCTGCCAAATAAATAAATATAATGTAGTTTAGGCGAAATTTGAGTCAAGTTTCATATTTATAATATAAATATGGAACAATATAAATATGTTTGTCTTAAAAATTTTATCTGTATGGTTTTAAATTCCTTGCACTCCCATTAAAAAAAACAGAGCTGGTGTCTTTTAGGAACGGCATAAATGAAAACACGCGACGATAAGACAAGAGCATATAGGGCAGGGATCATGCGAAATAAAACTATTTGATTTGTTTTATATTTATACAGTAAAAGTATTTACAATATATAAAAATAAACTCCTGTTCATTAGTCTCGCCAAAACTCGAGAGCGGCGGGATTTATTTGGATAACTTTGGTTTTTAATTATTTGTGGATGTCCAGGGAAAGCTTATGAGGTGAGTAAATGGGCAATTCTTGGAATAAAGTAAAAACAATAATTTCGCCTTCCCTTAGAAACTAGTCCTAAATGTCAAACGTTGGATGTAGTTAATCCCTTCGTTTAGAAATCATATTAGGGCTTAAATAATACTTTTGTTTTTTTTATCTATTTTTGACATTCGACATTTACTACCAACAATTTCGGATCGCAACTATAATATTTTACGGACTCTGGCGGGAATCTGGGCGTAATAACGCATTTGTTTAATAACGAATTGTGTTTTTTTTACGGTTAAGTTTTGACCACGTTCATTACTAATGTTGAATCATTATGCAATTATCAATCATTTCTTGATTCTGAGGCGATACGGATTTTGCCGGGCAAGCTAGTTTAATTATAAATATAAATTTATAAATATTTATATGTTCATAATAATATAGTTATAAATTTTTCTGGTACATATGCTCAAAACGTGCATAACGGTCACGAACGACTATAGCAGTAACACGTTGTTTATTCGTAGGAGCGTTAGAAAGCCGACCACAACGGTCTCAACTTAATCAACTAAATTAATAAAATAAAGCCAACAGACATTTTCACTAAAAAAATATTTTTGTCAATAATTTCCCTGTCGCTATAATTATTAGTGTGAATACAATGGCAACTCCAGTCGTGACGATGCGCGCCTATTTACCGCCTTATTCAATACTCACAAAATAAAGTGTACACAGCTCGGTTTCCCTTAAAAAACGTGCTTGTCCCTTTAAATGTTTTCCTCAACGATTTTCCTAATGCTATTATTATTCAAGCACAGTTAGTGACTGCCTCATTGGTCTAGTGGTTGGCATCTTCGAATACAGTCATAGGTCCTGGGTTCGAGTCCTGTGTCGGACGAATTAAAAAATAAATATTGATTTTTCTATTAAGATTTTCTCAATATTTGCCCAATGTTGGGAAGTCGCATCGTTCCTGCGCTGATCTCTCTCCAGTCATGTCGGATTCCCGTCACAGCGGCCTATGAGAGTGAAGCAATAGAGAGTGCACACTTATGCACTATGCTTGCCAACCCGCAGTGGAGCACTGTTGTGGGTCTGTGCTCTAAAAACCCTCTCTCCTGTGAAGGAGGAAGTGAAGGAGGCCTGTGCCCAGCAGAACGTTAATGGGCTGCTACATACCTCATATTACCAAGACTTTATAAAAAGCGCGATGATGCGCGCATAATTAGCCATTTCTTAAAGTCAATCTTATTCAATGCTCACAAAATAAAGTGCACACTTCAAACATAATAAAAATCAATTTTAATCCATGGTGTTTCCTAATGCTATTATTCAAGCAAAGTTAGTGATTTAGACAAAAGTTTTTGAAAAGGGTTTTAGTGTAAGTCCAGTGGGAGCTGGAACCGCGACGATGCGCGCATAATTAGCGAAGATCATAACCCTGCAAACCGACGGATACATGTCAAAACAGCAGTAACCCTCCGTAATTACCCGCCTGCCCGGCAGATGGCGGGAGTTTAATTTTTCGATTTCGGACGGCTGTACATTATGCATGACGCTTTTATCGCTCGCTGTGGTTCCTTCGGGAGTTCATAGAACACGTTCTAAGTGGAAAGAGAAAGCGGTTTGTAGCTTTACATTTTATTCCGGTCTTTTTTTCTTCAATTCCGTCTGACCTCAAGATTTATTCTAAACATATTGAAATTGGAGAATATCGACATTAGAAGGCATAAGCGCAGTAACCCGCAAATCCCATTTGTTCAGCAGAACAGAAATGATTACATATAAAATTAAAAGTGCGTTCGTACGAAGTACACATGTCATTTATACAAAACTCAAAGTTTCGATTTCTGAGACAAAGAAAGGGAAAATGGAAGATGTGTTAGGAGTTTAATGAATTTAATTGTGATTAAAATATTAAAAGTGTCAAAAGTTTATACAAATCATTTATTGAAGTCTCAAATGATGAATTTTAAATATTAAAACTACCTATTAGCTTAAAAAACGTTGCACATCTTAGTGACGCTAACCACGCGTCTAAAGAAGACAATAAACAAATATATATATATATATATGTATATGTATATATATATATATGTATATATATATATATAAATATTATATTTACTGGTTGCTTTAGTGGAATTATTTAAAAAATAAATTAATGCATCTTGCGGATTACTATGGATAGGTTTTCCAGCGTCCGTATGTGTCTTTTGTCTTTATAACTGCAATTTAAAAAAAATTTAATGTTCAAACCGTTTGAACTGATTATGTTCGTATAAATAAATTGTATCTTGTATCTGCTGAGGTAGAATCAATGGCTCTTTCAGTAGTGAATTTTATGAATTTCTGTTATTAACTGTTATTTACAATATTCGATGTCTTATTATTTACAAAAAGAAAATATGAAATCTACGTATAACATCTCGTTAACTTTGTCTAAACTGATTTTTCAAATAGTGGGGTGAGAGTTAAAATAGTATAAGTTTCAAGACTTTTTCATATTTATAGTTTGATTCAGCAATTATTTAAGGATTATATTCTAAAAATTAGGCGGAAATCAATCAGTAAATTACTCAGATCGTTCCATTTCCTGTAATAGTGTAGAAAATATTTTCAAATGAAATTTTATTATGTTGATATGTTAATATGAGAGATAGCATAATAATTTGATATGATTCTATAGTGATAGTATCTACTATCACTAAAGAATCAAAAGTACAACAAATAAGACAAACAAACATTATTATTTATTCATAAATATTTACGTATGAAAATATATAAAAGACACGCGGCAAAATTACAGAATTTAATATTACAATATTTATTGTTATTTATTAATTAAAATTTTATTTTTTTATTTTATTACCTTATTTTACATTACACAATTTACATTTACATAACATTACATATTACATATTTATTACATTTCATTTCATCAACAATTATAGGCAGTGACCTCCTTGTAAGCTTAAAAGAAAACCTGTATTGGGAGGACTCTACACAGATTAATTGTCAGGTTTTATGACACATTAAATGTAATATAACATTTGTAGTTTGCAAATAAATTTTTTAATTAATTGAAAATCAGTGTGTTATGTTAAAGAAAGACCATGCAAACACGCGCGCGCGTGTGTGTGTGTGTGTGTGTGTGTGTGAATGTTTGTAGTTTGAAGAGAGAGATTAAAGTGTTTGCCTGTGTGTAATTATATGCATGTTCTGTCAGAAATAATGTGTAGCCTACTTCATGGCCAACAAAAGTTTTTCAGTCTCATTATATGATAGTTTTTATAGCCAATCTGTAAATTTATTTTTACATTCATAAGTTGTTAGTGAGTAAATGTCCAATACTTTGTTAATTTTATTATATAAGAGACACGACATCATCTTTAATTATCTAGAACCAAAGGTCGTTTTTGTAACGATTGTGGAGTTCATAGGACAAAGGGATTTTCTTTGGTTTGCGGTATAGGGTTCAAAGCGTATTGTTTTGTGTCAAACAAATATACAGCTGTCTCACTGTCATATCACTGATCGAATATAATATATCAGTAGGAAGTCGAGGTGACATAGTATGCATTACTTTCAGTAAATAACGTCGCTCTTTCTACTTCTAAATATCTCGTCTTGGCAGCGCCTCCCCATACTGGTATACAATAAACAATTATTGATTGAGCCAAGGCCATATAAATTTGCTTCAGTAATACTGATGGTGCTATTTTTTTTAATTTTTTAAATCCATGTTAGTTTTCTGATTCTGCTGGTAACTAAAAGTATTTGAGGATACCACGTTAGATTTTCATTGATAATGATGCCTAAGTATTTTGTCGATGAAACTCTACCAATCGTTAGACAAGAACAAGACTGGCTAGCAGAATCGAGGCAACTGTGAATTTTTATTTGGAGAACATTTTTCGGTTGACCAACTTTTGTAATTGAAAATGATATATAAAAGTTAAAATAACTCTACCAGAGAAATCAAATTAGTATGTATAAATACAACCCCGCCCGTTAAATACTTTTAAATCATGCAACCGCTGTAGTCCAAACCGGTTTCAACATAAAAACAATAACGGATAGATGGTTTTAAACTACTAAACTCACTCACTTAGTACAAGATCTTATAGTATATCTTGAAATATTTTGAAATTTAATAGAGTGGCTCTTTTCGCAATGTAATTTCCCATATTCCTACGGAATCGGAAAATACGCGGATGACACCACGGAAAAGAGGCATTTTTATCTCAATTGCTGTTTCGTGTATGATTTAGTTTGAATTTTGGGAGTAGATGGTTTTTTATTATCAAATCCTTTACAAAAGCTTGTAACCAATACCGTACAACAAATACATACCCTTTTTAGGGACTCGCATATCGGTGCGAAACCACTACTGGGCTTGTGCATAGACAGGTTTAGCAATGTATCTACAATAAGTATTCTCTGTACCTAAAAAACTAAACACATATGTTGTGAAAAGGGATCAGAGTGTATTATATCGATCGAAGTTATGTATGTAAAACTCTTTGCTTTCTTTATACGATAAAGGTTGGACGGCCTCGCTTAAACAATGGTGCAGGTACTCGCTAGTCACATGTCTTGGGATCGAATCCTGGTAGAGCAATTTAGGAAATTGCATTTTCAAATTTCTCTGAGTCTGGTTTGGTGGGAGGCTTTGGCCGTGTCTAGTTGCCACCCTACTGCAAAAACGTGCCGCCAAGCCTACGTCTTAAAATAGGTTAATGGTCTTAGGGTTCATAAAGAGAGATTGGTCTAATGGTTAGCATGTTCTACTACAGACATTGAGGTGCTGGGTTCGAATTCCACGTCGGACCAATTCAAAAATCAATATTGAGTTTTCTCAATCTGATTTTTGAATTATTATATTGAGAAAACTCAATATTGATTTTTGAAATTAAGATTTTCTCAATATTTGGCCGAAGTTGGGAAGTTGGCGGTGTGATCCACCCCCGTGCCTCGGAAAGCACGTTAAGCCGTCGGTCCTGCGCCTAATCTCTCATAGGTCGTGTCGAATTCCCATCACATCGGACTATGAGAGTGAAGGAATAAAAAGTGCACTTGTGTACTATGCCTGCCAATCCGCAGTGGTGCAGCGTGGTGGATCTATCCTCTAAAATACCTCTCTCCTATGCGTGAGGAGGCCTGTGCGTAGCAGTGGGACGTAATAGGCTAAGTGGGATAGGCTGCTATTTACTTTACTTACTTATAAGGTGAGATTACAGCGAAACTCTAACCTGTCAAAACAATCTAAACATTTATATATCACTAGATGACCCAGAAAACGTTGCTATGCCATACAATAACTATTAAAACAAAGGGGTTGGTGGTAGAAAGGTAAAAATTTAAACTTATGTATTTATTAATTGCACACCATAAAAAATAACCAATAAAAATTTATCAAAAAAAAAATTTAAGGTGAACCACCCCTAACACTTAGGTATGTAAAAATTCGTTATAAACCTATTTTCGTACCTACTGTATACATATATAAAATTTCATCAAAATTAGTCAAGCCATTTCGGAGGAGAATAATCACTAAAATTATGACACAAGAATTGTATATATTAGATGTTCTCTAATCATAATTATGTATTCTTTTTACATTTAACACATGAATATTGATTGATAACCGATAATTAAAATAGTGCTTGAAACGTAAAAGTATTATTTATAAAATAAAGAAGTTTTATATATAGCCTCTTTACTTCAATAAAGTGATAAGTAGGAAATCTTTTTTCGTAAACAAAACCACCATGTGCGATTTTATTGTTCCAAGAAGCGTGGTAAGTTTAATAGAAAATTTATTACGAATTGATGATAAAAATACAGTACTTTTGATACAATTTTTTTGTTAATTCTGTGGAAGATAACACCGTATTGAAGTAAAGAATAATACCTATAGGTTGCATTAAAATCTTTAATATAAATGAAAGATAAATATACCAATTACATGAAAGCGCATTAAAGGTCACTTGCTGTGGATTATATATACGTCAAAATGCATGCTGAGCATTAATTATTCAGCGGAACAAAGGTTCTAGTCATTTATTTTTAGGGATGAAGGTCACACTTGACTCACTAAATTACTATTTAATATAAAGCTGGAACATAACGGAAATATTAGTAAAAAGTTTATGAAAATATGAAACACTTCGATGGCCCCTACTCAAATTTAAGATTTTTTTACGTTTTTCTGATTTTTATAATTATATCACACCGTTTAACAACCTATTAGAATTTTACGCTGGACTCTTTATAGGTAAGGGCCGTCGAATTAATATTAGATCAATTCCTACGCCATAAAAAACGAACTTCTAAAAGTTATTACGTAGAAACAAACCTTCACACCTATTACTCGAGGTCGCTAAAGATGGCGCTGAACAATATTCGCAAAAGGATTTAACAATTAACATCAAATGTTATACAATACAGGCTTTTAAAAATGTATATAAATTTGAGTGATGAATAAATCGAATTATAAATTTGAACAATGTATATATAGAGAGAGTGGGAAGTAATATTGAAATAATGTCTTGCTATTAAATAGTTGAACTTATCGTATAATAAAATGTGTGAGAAATTTCCCTTATGGTGAGTCTTCTTTGCAACAGACAGCTGTATGTCTTCTGCTAAACGATTCACAGTCGATATAAATTAATGTAATTGTTTGTTTAAAGTTATGACTACAATTTTAAGAGTCACCCGAATCCCTGTTAGCCATACATTAATTATTATATGCCTAGTTAACATTAAATATGATCTATATTCATATTACTCAGAGTGCAGTTTAATATATTTGTCCAAGCAGTTACTTGTTAAGGTAAAAAAATCTGGCTTAACTTAATATACAATTTTCAAGGCTAATAGAAGTTGTATGACTCCAATATGTTGTTTTTATTTTTTAAAATGAAAATTTTATTTTATAGTTTTCAAAAATAATATTAAATTCGTCGGACGGTACCTTTTAACAGCGATTATTAAGGCTATCAGAATTTTTGACAAAAAGTTATTCATTTCTCTCATTTACAGGTTAAATGTGAACATGGTTTAAATTACTTTTAAATATCCACTATCTAATAATCACAGAAATATATTTTGTGTTTGTTTTCGTGCCTAATAAAAAAAAAAACAAAATAAACCTTAGGACAAATACATATACTTTTGGTTGGGTAGAGTAATTATTCAATCAAAATATATAAGATCTGGAAATAATTTTTAGCCCTTGTAATGCCAAAACATGAAACATAACAATGCTATATAAACATCCACCCAGCAAATAACAAGGAATAGTAGAACGCTTACATAGAACGAGGGCCAAAGCTTCCGGCGGATGTGGCCTCTCCACTCCCCATTCCATCTCCGGAAGCACCCGAGCCTTCCCGACATACGCATTGATACGATCTGCAAACAAATTTTCCTCTTTTTACAAAACAGTTGACTCAAACCTTTCACAATTTATTTATATACCTAATATGTATATCTAAATGATGCAAATAAACATCGGTTAAACACCCTTATATCAAAAATTAGTTTTCTAGCAATGATTTTACTAAATCTATTCCATTCAACTACTAGCAGCAATATTAGAAAATATCTCTATTAATTTTAAGTATTGACAATGATAAATACTAAGAAAAAATCAACAGTTTGCTAGCAGTTAACTAACGGATAAATTTATTTCAATTATAACTATTAAAGATAACTTATGTTATTGCTATTACTAACCTGGGAATATAATATATTCTTAATTATGAAGTATTACTAACCTCAGACTAATACTGTAAAAGCAATAAATAGTACGAGTTCCGTAATTCGCAAACAGTTTCGTAGCTTCCTGTCACACATATATGTTGTGTTATCTACTTTATATAACTGGGGACAACTCGTTGGAGAGTGTTGTAGCCATGAGACCTACAGAGCACTCTCGCTTAAGGAAGCCCACGTGCAAGAAAAGAAGAATGGGCATATTTGCGCACCTACTCCTGCCCCAATGAATCCTCAGTCGAACTCATCCAGGACACCAGTATTATGTCACCACTCTGGTGTTTCACTCACGTTATAAGAGGCAAGTAAAGTAAGCACAGGCACAGGCCTCCTCACTCATGTGAGAGAGGGTTTTTAGAGCATAGACCCACCACGCTGCTCCACTGCGGATTGGCACCCATAACACATAAGTGCATTCTGTATTCCTTCACTCTCTTAGTCCACTGTGATGGGAATCCGTCACGTCCGGAGAGAGATCAGGCGCAGGACCGAGGGCTTACGTGCTCTCCGAGGCACGGGGGTGGATCACACCGCCAACTTCTCAACTTCGGGCAAATATTGAGAAAATCTTAATAGAAAACTCAATATTGATTTTTGAAGTGGCCCAACCCGAGACTCGAACCCAGGACCGCATGTCTGTAGTCGAACACGCTAACCACTAGACCAATGAGGCAGTAATAAGAGGGCTCCATTTTGTTCCCTCGCCGAGTCTCACACTCCTGTCTCATAGGTCAGGGTTTGTGCCTAAACCATTTCCCAGCAAAAAAAGCAGTTACTCGCGAAGTCAAAGAATCACTTTGCAAAAAATTCATATTAATAGATTTAGAGATCCCTTAAATGAATGATAAATTTTCTCTTATATATAGATATATATAAACTATCTTCACGTTACTGCCTATCTAGTGAAACCGGTTTGGGGAACATCTGTTGGGTGATTTCAAAGTTTTGAAGTGATATAGGTAATAGCAATTTTTCTGTTTTATATACTTATATAGTTTATATGATGGTGCTGTCGGTACTAGCTACACTCGTGAAAACGGGAAAATATGTTATTCGCGTACCCTCAATTAAAACCATAATTAACGTTGAATTAAAAGCGAGCGCTAATCCCAATTATAACTCTCTTTTGTATTTGTTGCTGTTTCCCTTTTGTTTACCTTAATTTCAAGAGAGATTTTATTTGGTTAAAGTACATATATAAACTTTAATTTATATATTTTGTGTTTTAGGTTAGACGTTACATAATACGAGTTTGTTCGTATGACAATCAGTAAATTAAAAATTTGTACTCTAACACATGGCAGAATAATCCGGACTAGTTGAGAACCCGTTTAGAATTAAATTGTGTACTGTTTAGGTTTGATATTCTTATATATTAAACATTTCAAATGTCAATTCCTATTATTAAATTTATCTTTCTCATTTTTCAAGAAGCTTATAGTTTAAAGATATTATTATGTTGGTGATATTTTGTTGAGTTTCGTGTCCGTTTCTGGGTGTTTATGTTCCATTTAATATAATCTAAAGTAATCTTACTTAAATTAAAAACAGTGAAAGCCGGAAATATTTTCCTCCTGCTAACGTTCAACCATAAAATCTTTGTCTTCTGTGCATTTTTGCTACGTTTATGTGCAAAATTTAATTTAATTTAAATAAAAATTAGTAAACTCAACTTAATCTAATTTAACTGAAAACCAGTAACTGCCGACAGTTCTTCCTTCCGGCCAACGTTGTGATGTCTTCTTCTATAGGATGGACGACGATTCAGATTGGCAAAAAATGGGCAAAATTCGCAATAAATGGGGCGTTTGTCTCCATTTTTCCATGTTTTTATGTAAAATCTTTGTAATGGAACTAAAATCCAGATAAAACCGGCATTCTTCAACTGAAAATGCGTTGAATAGTAATGATAATGCAGATATGGCATCCTAATACTGAGGTCCAATGTAGAATAGAGTAGAATTGAACTTATTCCACTTTTTACTGCAGTTTAACTTGTAAGAGCGTTTGTAAAGGAATATTAAATCCGAAAATTTAGCCTAATTTGGAAATGGAAAACCAAGTGGGGAACAATTTTAACTTTAAAAATACAAGTTCTTTATCATTAAAACGTTCAAATGTATAGAATCTTATATTTGTATAAATACCTAAACGGTATGCAAAAACGACGTAAAAAGAAATAAATTAAATTTTAGTCTTAAGCAGCGATCCGAAAAGTATTTTGTTAACACTATTAGAACTTCGGAACCGGATATGCGATCGTTCGCGATACCGGCACGTGCCGCAATGTACCGGAAGCGCATTGTACCACAGATTGAGTACAAATTATTATAAACACAATAATTACCGCAGTAAATATTATTTTAATATTATTAAAGACGTCTCTATGCTACGGCGTATGTATCTGCGCTAACTAGCAATAGTTTTGTATTATTTTTGAGAGGCTCAGATTTAGCAGTATGAAAAAAGACTAACGATTGTACAATTTTTTTTATAGTTCTTAACAATATTGTAACAAGCATCACTTTCAATCTCAATTCATTTGTATTTATTTTTTCCTCAGATCAATGCTCTAGATCGACAATAGACTTCTATGGTGACTGATACCTATGACCTACCAAATATTTTTTGGCTTCTAGTACACTATTTACGTCATATTTGCCTTTATTTACAATAAAACCGTTTCCATTTGACGTTAGATTTCTACCTACATAAATAGTTTACCTTTAAACAGTAAAAAATGATAACATAATCTACTATGCCTGAATGTAAATCGGAAGATCTACCTAATATTATCTCGCAGATAGGTAAGGTAACGGGAAGCAGTATTTCAGATATGGATATACACAAATGCACTAGGATTGCCAAAATAAACCCCGATAATGCGCGTCCCCGCTCAGTGATTGTCAAATTCTCAAGTCCGCGCATACGTGATACATTCTTAGCAGGAGTAATTAAATTCAACAAGAAGTACAAGGATGGCAAATTGAATACAAGCCATATTGGTTTTGCCGGTGACAAAAAGCCAATCTATGTTATAGAACACCTGACACCGGAGTTAAAGAAATTACACGCTTTGGCTCGATCAACAGCTAAGAAACTAATGTACAAATTTGTGTGGATCAAAAACGGTCGCGTATTCCTACGGAAAAACGATGTATCCGAGCATATTGTAGTGCGAAATATTGAACAACTTGAGCAATTGAGTTCTTAGGTTCTTTCATCTTCCTATATTTAGTCTCTTATATTTTATTATGTTAACATTCGAGCACCTAAAAATATACTACCAAAATGTTAGGGGAATCCGTAGTAAAACTCATGAGGTAAAACTAAATATTTTGTCGACTGATTTTGATATTATTATTTTTACAGAAACATGGCTTAACGAAGGGGTGTTTGATGGGGAATTTATTGATAATCGCTACACAGTGTATCGAAGGGATAGGGATCAATTAAATTTAGATAGAATAAGAAATGGTGGTGGAGTTTTGATCGCAGTGAAAAATAATTTTAAATCACGCCGCACCAGTAACTGGGAAAGTACTCATGAAGACTTATGGGTAGAAATTGAGCTTGGTTCCACACAAGATAAACCACGTCACTTTGCTATTTGTGCTGCATATCTCCCACCACCCCTCAAAATTAATACACTTAACAGCTTCTTAACAAACACTTCCAAAGTTATCAGCGAATTCGATCAAATCCTACTAATAGGAGACTTTAATTTGAGTACATTATCATGGGCAAAAGTTCCAGAGCTAAATTTCTTACACCCAACTAGCAACTGCTCCTTAGGCTCTGGCTTTATAGACTTTATGGAAGAATGCGAGCTAAAACAATTCAACTCTATTGTCAACACTAATGACCGGCTACTCGATTTAGTTTTATCAAACACAGTCCAAATTTTACTCCACAAAAGCATCACACCTATAAGCGTCGTTGACAACCATCATCCTCCACTAGACATAACACTTAAATTAAATATTCCTACAAATTTAAAGGAAAAAAGTATTGAAAGATTTAACTTTTTCAAGGCCAATTACAATAGCATTGTTAAAGAACTAGACGATACACCTTGGTTAGATTTATTCCACAACGTGAATGATGTTAATATAATGATTAGCATTTTTTATGAGAAGCTAAATTTAATTTGCGAAAAACATATCCCTAAAACCAAACCGAAACATCATCATTTCCCATTTTGGTATACTCATAAACTAATCTCCTTGTTAAAGCAAAAAAATAAATTTAGAATAAAATCAAAAATCTACAAAAATCCTTTAGATATACTAAAGTTCGAGACTTATAGATCAGACAGTAACAAGTTAATTCAAGAATGTTATGATTCGTACCTAGTTTCCATTGAAACCAACTTATCAAAAAATCCTAAATACTTCTGGACGCATCTTAAAAACATAAAAAAATCGCCGAACACGTATCCAGCTGACATGGTTTTAAATTGTAAAAAGACCACAGATGGCACTAGTGCTTGCAATCTTTTTGCTGAACATTTCGCCTCAGTTTATGACGTCAATGACCCTCCTAAGGATTATTATCCTGTATCTCAGACCCATAGCAATTATCTTTGCTCCACAAATATCACCGTTAAGGAAGTCATACAGAAGTTAAAAAGACTTGATATTAAGAA
Source organism: Elymnias hypermnestra (assembly GCA_015832385.1). Lineage (NCBI taxonomy): Eukaryota > Metazoa > Arthropoda > Insecta > Lepidoptera > Nymphalidae > Elymnias > Elymnias hypermnestra. Next base: position 367,799 of record JACTOM010000015.1, read on the forward strand.
AGGATCTGGTCCCGACAACCTATCTCCATTATTTATTAATAGATGCGCCGTGTCACTATCTCTACCAGTCTGTTTAATTTTTAACAAATCACTTGACACGGGGTGTTTTCCAGATCTGTGGAAGTATGCAAAGATAGTACCTATTTATAAAAAGGGTGACCGTCAGAATATTGCCAATTACAGGCCTATTTCGATCCTATCAGTTCTGCCAAAAGTTTTTGAATCACTGATTCACCCTATACTGTCGCGTCACGTGCAACACGCTCTTTCTGAAGCTCAACACGGTTTTGTGACGGCACGATCCACAATAACAAATTTATCTAATTTCACAAATTTTGTAACAGGTCTAGTTGACTCTCGACAACAGGTGGATGCTATCTATACCGACTTCTCGAAGGCATTTGATAAAGTGAACCACAGTTTGTTGGTTGCAAAATTGTCTTCTTTCGGCTTGGGAGGATCGCTTCTTACATGGCTCTGTTCCTACTTAACCGATAGAAGTTCGTATGTAGCAGCTAAAGGACATACATCCCAAACATATAAAGTCACTTCTGGAGTTCCCCAGGGTTCAATACTGGGACCACTTTTATTCAACATTTTCATAAATGACATTACAAATTGTTTCCAAAATTCAAAGTTTTTTATTTTTGCAGATGATCTAAAATTTGTAAGACAGATAACTGATACCAGTGATATTTCATTATTACAAGATGACATTGGTAGAGTTGCAGTTTGGTGTAAACGAAATGGTATGGAACTAAACCCTTCAAAATGCTCGTTTATAAGCTTCACGCGAAAACATGTCATACTCGATGCCAGATATACAGTTAATGGTAGTTACCTGCAAAGAGTAGATCATGTGCGTGATCTAGGAATAACTCTGGATACTAAACTACGTTTTACGTGCCATATTGACAACATCTGCAGATCTGCGCGCAAAATTCTCGGATTTGTTTTTAGAAATTCCAAACCCTTTAAAAAACTCCAAACTAAAAAGCTTCTGTTTACCAATCTCGTCAGAAATAAACTCGAGTATGGTACCCCAATCTGGAATCCATCTTATAAAACCAATATAGACCGTATAGAAAGCATTCAGAGACGATTTACACAATTGCTATCTGGATCAAATAAAAGAGTATCATACTCTACCCGTCTCACAAAATTTGAATTAATCTCATTATCGGACAGGCGTAAGCTGCATGACATTATGTTCTTATACAAGCTTATTAATGGAATTGTAGATGACCCAGAACTACTAAGTCAGGTATCCCTTAAAGTGCCCAATCGCATTCCACGATACCCAATTCATGTCTTTGCCCATAAATTTTGTAGAACCAACCTTGGTAACCATTCGATAATACCCCGGCTATGTAGACTATACAGGGATTTAATCTCCAAAGATAACTCCATTGACATATTCGGTGATAAATTATATACCTTCAAAAATAAAATAATAAAAACATTTAGAAACACCAATCAATAAGTCGCACTAACTTAATGTTAAATTACGTACTCGTATTTTCCTTTGTTTTTCGCTTTTTTAATTACTTTTTTTATTTTATTTTATTTTTCTTTACTTACTATATTGTTTAAATAAATGTTTGTACGATCTATTGTTATTGCATGATGTGGCTACCTATAAGTGAAATTATATGTTTTACGCTACCTTTATGTATTTTATAGTTTAAGTTTCTGTACATGTAATTTTGTTGGTGGTCCAAATAAATAAATAAATAAATAAATAAATAAATATAGTTATTGTGTCTATGTGTGACTTTGCTCATTGCAAATGTTTATAAATCTCTTTATCTCTTGTTCTATTTTCGGAAGTTCACACAAAATTTTACTTTTACTTTTCTACGTGAATGAAAATAATATAAAAAAACACCTGAGAAATTAAAACTCGAATCAAATTCATATCAGAATAACTAATAAATATGAGGTTTGTTTGTCTTGCAAACGATTTGATTGTATACCAATATGGCACAATTCTCTCTGTGCATGTTGGATGAAAAATTCAAGGATAATATTCAAAACTACACGTAGCTTTGGATTTTATGGATATACGTAGATTAAACAAACGGATCAAGTGCTATTATCCGCAAATATATATAAATATTCAATTTGAATTTCCTTTTGCTTTATAGTGCTCTTAACTAATTTGTAAATTATGATACAATATAATCGCTTACATAAACATCAATATATCTATATAATTAAACATCTCTTTGTTTCGCCGCGATAAACTGATAAAGTACACCATCGATTTGACACCTTTTTTCATTTTGCTGAATTTGTTCCGATATAGGACATATTTTAAACTGTAAGGTGGTAAAATATGTAAGTTCTGCTATCAACTAAGTTACATCAAAAAAATAGAGAAGTCCTTTAAGACCAAAGAAGTTGCGCAGATCTGCTACTAAAGGATGAATGCGAAAGTCGAACCCCTGGTACTTCATCCATGAATGAAGAGAGTTCTGCTGGATTTTAGAGGGTATTACGAGGTCTCCTTGTTCGGCGAGTACCACACTCCTGACATATGGTCGGGGCCAAGGCATAAAAGCATTTCCCAGCGAAAAAAAACGGTCTGCTGCTATATATTTACAAGCTAAATTTATGGAGACTGTGAACTAATAGTAGGGGCTGAATAATACGGAATTTTAATAACTAAGCCCTTTCTCCTGCACAAAGTGCTTGACAATGATAATGCGACAACATCGCCCTACGCTTTCAATCACCTATTTAATTGTTATTCCTCCACAAGTATGGGTTCAAGCGAGCATGTCTCAATTTGTATGATTACCGGTCACGTGCCAGCAATGCGTAAGGGCCCGAATTATTTTAGTGCTCGATTGGGACACTCGTAACGTATTTATTCACTTAGAGAAATTTGAGTATCAGGGAACACGAGATGATCCGTATTTTTTAATCCATCAGTAAATTGACAATTTGGCAACTAGACAACTAAAAAAAGTGCGTGCGTACAATGTACACATGTTAGAAGTGAAACTTCATTGGCAAACTCATTTTTAAGTCTCATTTACATTTATACAAATCTAAATCTTTACATTTCCTAAAATTTGAGGTAGGGAAAAAGGAAGATATGTTAAGAATTTATTGAATTTGTCATTTAAATAATCAAAGTGGCGAAAATTAATACAAATAATTTATTGAAGTCTCAAATGATAAATAGTAAATAAAAATGCCACGTGTTTCTTGTCAATATTAGAAATTATTAATGAAATTTTGTTTCCGAATTTAAAATTTACGTACGACGAATGGCAAATTAAAATTCCACATGTTATTTTCTTAATATTAAAACTACCTAATCTTCAAACGAATTAGCATAAAAACGCTGCACATCTTCGTGACGCTAATCACGCGTTTCAACCGTAACAATTTTACCCTCACGCGCCTAAAGAAGTCTCACATCAAAAATATTTTTAAAGTCTGTAGTAATTTTGAAAAATGCTTAATTGTGATGCCGAGTTGAATAGATTATGTGAAAAAAAAAAACGATGTCGAACTTATGAAGTTTAGTATCACATGGAATCATTATATAGTTTATAGTAAAGACTGAACTATGTTCAAACTGAATATGGTTCAACCCCTCAACTCTTGCTCAACTTAGCTCATAGGGTACGTTGAAAACCGGCTAATTTAAGAAGTCAAAGCTTTTAAGCGTAAAATGCTACTTACAAATTACTTTTGACCTTCTTGTCAATTATATAAAGCCATCAATAAGTATAACCACCTATTAAGGAGTTATGACCGATTAAGTGAAAAATTACGGAGTGCTCCCAACTAGACAAAATCAGGCTATAACAAGGTTGTTATAACAACCATTCTTATCTAAACTAATGTTATAAAGGGGAAACATTTGTGTTTAATTATGTATGTTTGTAATGTTTTCACACAAAAACAACTGGACCGATTTCAAAAAATGTTTAATCATTAGAAAGCTGCATTTTCACTATACGATATAGGCTATTTTACTTTCTCAAAAAAATAGGGATCCCTAATAAAAATGCATTAATCTGTCATCGCGAGCGCTGTGGAAACTATTGATAATATAACAAAAAAATGATCTACATTATTATAGTAGTTATTTATACCTACAAAAAATCCGCAAAACCAAACGTCCAACTACTGTAGTTATGCTACTATAACCACGTTTTTGCATTTTAAAAGATAATAAAAGTGCCGACAATAATCGTCCCATATTATTCATACCTCTGTATTAATGCTTATCCAAATATATGATGTTTTAGTAAAGACCGTTTCAATACCTGTATATTTATTGACATCCGATTTTTCATCCAAAAGATATTACGAATTAAAAAATGTCAATTAAGTTCAACTAAGTAGACTTTCCATTGGTGAAACGGTATCTACATGGGTAAAACCCCGGGGCATTGCTAGTTTCTTAAATAAAAATATGTGGCGGTGCTAACCTATTAGATTATATTTTCGTTTATTAAATTAAGTCTAGTGTAATTTTGTTTAATTTGCTATCAATAAAATGTGATGCGCAAGCTTTGTGAAAGTACAAGTATTTTAGTCATTCATGAATAAAACATGTCGGTCGAGCGGTTCTTCATGTGTCATATTATTTGTAAAAAAATGAATTAAATAAATGGCTGATGATTTTGCTAATGGGGAATTTGCTATCAAATTGAAACTTATTTCTTACTTACGAACGTTTTTTTTTTCCTTTTTGAACATTATATGTAGCGAATCACGTACCTGGCCGCAAGTATCATTTCCTATTCTTAGTAATACTTATTTATAAAATAACATACAATATAAATTATAGGCCTATAGTCTTGTATCGAGTTGATACGTCTGAGCTCAAATTGGGATAGAGTGCATATACTAATCTAAAAACGCGTCTGACGCGCGTGACATGCACGCGCCTTCTCTCTGGAGACATCCTGACATTCATTGCAGGTTATATTTGATGTGATCTAAACACAGATCCAACTTCAAATCAATATTTACTTTTAATACAATTAAATTATACGATGCCTTACTATTTAGATACGTACCGTGTACTTCGGACTATGAGGTACAATCTTAAATCAAATTTTGAGTGTGTCAAGTCAGAGAGTAATTGTAGTTTTCTCCAATAAATGTCTCTAAATTTGAGAGACCCACCCATAATAGTACATAATGATGGACTTAGACGCAATTTCGTCTTTCTAAATAATCAAAAAATCTATGTCATAATTATTTTATTTATTTATTATTTAATTGTAATTCACCGAGTTACATATACAAATATACATACAGTTAGAAATAATATACGAAATAGAATATAAAAAGTTAATAAAATTATACATGAAAGTAATAAGAATTAGTAATATATGTAATTGTATATATCGACGTATGAAGAGTCAAGTATAAAATTCTTATTCACTAGGATATTTTTTATTACAGTTGCTACTATCTTGAATAGAATGTTTTTTGGATGACTACATTATTTTGTAATTTATATAAGTCGGGACTGGTTGGAGGTTTCGGCCGTGGCTGATTACCACCCTACCTGCAAAGATGTCACTTAAAATATTTGCGTTCCGGTACTATACAGTGTAAAAACCATGTAGCGCACTTCCATCCTATACAGTATCATAACTAACCTTTTTTTCATTCATAACAGGCTTGCGCTTGGCTGCAATCACACCTGATGTTAAGTGTTGATGCAGCCTAGGGCGGAGCGTCTAGGAGATGCCTATTCACTTTGCATTTGAAAATACCCGGATTGTAGTAGTCAGGAAACACGGAAGCTGCTAAAGGATTCCACTCCTTTGCGGTACGGTTTAGAAACGATTGGGTAAAACGCTTGGCACGGAATCGTGGGATGTCCACTAAGTACCGATGCCGATCGTTTCTGGACCTTGATGATCTTTAGTAAAAAAGCGACAGAAGAAAAAGATCATACAGTTCCTGAGCACGCTCCGAAATAAATTGTGTAAAATACCGACGAACAGGCAACGTTGCGTCGATGCAATAGGCTTGCCATTCTCGAACCGAGGTTTTTGTCGCCAATGAGTATCCTGGCCAGGCGATCCACCGAATCCAGAGCATCAAGCTGGTACTTGTCTGAGCCGTCCCAAAGCCATCTCAGATGGGTACAGTCAAGCGCTAATTAAATAAAACAAAACAGATTAAATAAAAAAAGCTATAAATATACCAATGTATAATGAATATCTATGTGTACATTTCCAAGCTCATCGCGGGTATCAATCAGCTATATATATGTGACATTTAAGTGTGTTCTCAACGTGAAGTGAGGCTAAACTGCCACGTGAAGGCCACGCTCCAATCCCTTTTAACATAAACTCTGTTTCCCTATTATAAATGACTTTTTCTGTATTACTATATTACCTATATATAGTGTTTCATATTTCATTTTATTTAGTTGGAGTTTGTAATGTCTAACTTCATGTTATTCGCCTTACTTTTGAACACAAAAGTCTGAAGATTTATCGTTCTTGCCGGCGATTTATATATAAATTTTGTTTATTTTAGTATTCTTTTTTTTTTACTTTTCTGTAATAAGTTTACTTATTGTTTTCTGTATTTTAATTTCAAGGCTCCACTTTGCATGAATAATATAAATGTAGCATAAGTAAGTGTAATAGTAACTGGGTATAAAATAAGATTGCTTGCCAAAACATCGAATTTTCGCTATTTCTTGGGGTTTTTTGTAATTTACTTGAAATCGAAGACGTAGACTGACTAGAAATTCGTATTCAGCGGGTCGAAAAACATGCCCGTAGATAGGTGGCGCCCGGTATACCGACAATTTTTTTTTTGTATGCCGGTGTTGTTAACCTGACAGCAATTAAAGAAAAAGAAATTAAATTTTTACTTGTAATACAAACTGTAAATATTCAATCTTTAAATTACCTTTCACTTAAACTTTTAGTCAAGGGCTTAATTGTAACGTGTCTTTCCAGAACTTCAAAATAGCTACCTATTTTGGTTTAACTGCACAAAATTATATATGAAGACTTATTTATTTAGATAATAGTGCAAAATTATTTTGTAGGATATAATCTAGTAGTAGACACATAACGTTCATAGCATTATTGTGTATGAGAACAATTGTAAACGACTCATGCGCATTAAATTTCAAAGCAAATGAAGTCTAACGGGAATGCCGTATAAGAGGCCAATTTAGCCGAATTGACATCCGTGGGGCTTAATTATGCCTTTGTAAAGAAAAGAGACAGAGAATTATTCATATTAAAAACCTTAGGGAGTCTCCGAACGTACCGTGAAAGCTTAACGCATTGTTGAAAATATGTACATTTCACCTTATACATGAAATCTATATATTAATACGAGAAGCATAAAAATTATACATCTGTTTACGAAAATCGCGCAGATCGAGGAATATGACGTTTCCCACACTTCTCTATACTAATATTATAAAGAGGCAATATTTGTGTTTTTGTATGTATTAACGATTTTCACCATTAGAAAGCTGAATTTTCACATCGCTGAGCGACATAGGCTATATTACTTTCTCAATAAGAAATAGGGATCTCCAAGATTAATATAACCCAAGGTGTGAAACACAAAATCTATTGTAAAGTAAAATATGTATATTGATTAGATTATGAATGTAAGTGTGTATCTAATAATCTGAAAGGAAGTAATTAGAAACTAAGTGAAATAAAACTTAACTTTAAATTAAATCTTATAGCTCGACTTAGCAGACTTTCCACTGCAACGAGAAAGGTAACACCGCTGGGTATAGCTAGTAGTTTATATAGAGAAGGTGTGCACATTGATAATATTTTTCTAAAATTATACATATAAAACACATAATATCAATAAAAAAAAATTCACTCCCTACCATGTATTTAACACACACATATACATATACTCTTTAACAATTATGTCAAACGCTTCGCGGATTTATATTTTTATTGCTCTTTTTAGAATATAGAATTCCATAACACATGAATAAAATCAATTTCTTAAGATTTATGAAATCGCAAATAGCAAAAAAAATATATTCATTACGAAATTTTGTATAATATAATATGTGTATATTATACATATAAACCTTCCTCTTAAATCATTCCGTCTAATGCTGTAAACTGCATTAAAATCCGTTGAATAGTTTAAAAGGTCTAAGGAAACAGACAACGGAAGTGACTTCATTTCATTCTAGGTAAAGAAGATTAAATATGTTTTTATAATCGTGTAGAAAAAAAGGATATCCAAAAGTAACAAACAAACAGTATTAAGATCGCAAAGATATTGTACAATTTCCATGCTGTAAATTGCAACATTCCCCTCTTTCAGTTCCAGTGATTTCTTCTTAATATTTTATTTACGAGATTAAGCCGGTCTCGCAGCCGGAGCATCGTTAGAGCCTCTTTTGTCCATTACACCACTTTATGATACTATTTCGCACGGTAACTTCCACCGACGAATAAAATTGTTGACAGTCCCATGTCGGTCCGCGAGAAGTTGCGAAATTGTTTTTTTACCAAATGAGGGTCCGACAAGTTTTGATAATAAATAAAGTGTAATGTGCGAATTTTGTCATTCGACTTGTCACGAAAAGTGTCTGAATTATAATGCCCTTGTAAGAAAAATCAAGCGCTTTTTAGTCATTGAAATTTAAACAAAAAATATCACCTGCAAAACTGAAAACGAATATCGTCATAATATAATTCTGTTGTAGCTCAAATTTCAAATGTGTAACAAAGATTCAAACATTAAAAAAAAGTAGTTTAGAACTGCAAATTATAAGGTAACGTAAGGTAAGTAGCAGCCCATTAACGTCCCACTGCTGGGCACATATATAGTATATTCAAAAAACATCGTGCTCCGCCCATTACCACTTCAGATTCACGATTTGTAGGACTATGTCGGTGACTTTAGTATCGCCCCATTTTTGATTCGATCACGTAGAGACACTCTGAGCATAGTCCTCTCCATCGCCAGCTGAGTGACTCTGAGCTTCCGCATGAGCCTCATAGTTAGCGACCACGTCTCAGAACCATAGGTAATCACTGGTTATACGTACTGTTCGAAAACTTTGGTCAGGTCAGGAAAACAAGCACTGTGGGATAGTAAGCTAAAAACAAAACACATGTTTTCCGCCCATTATATGCACAAGGCGATTGACTGTTTGGCTGCAGATCCCAGAGCCAAATTAACCCGACACTACACTGAAGACATCCCGGACGTCAGTCTGTACGAGATTAGTATGGCTCCCAAGCAGATGACAGCAAGGCACCAGGTGATGACGGAATCACAGCAGAACTCCTGAAGGCGGGTGGAAAACCGGTACTCAAAGTCCATCAGCGAATGTTCAATTCCATCATACTCGATGGCACAGTGCCGGAGGCATGGCATAGGAGCGTGGTGGTTCTGTTCTTCAAGAAAGGCGACAACACCTTATTGAAGAACTACAGACCTATCGCGCTGTTACGTTATGTCTACAAACTGTTCTAGAGAGTCATTACGAAATGTCTCGTTCGCAGATTTGACGACAGCCTCCCGAACAAGCCGGTTTCCGAAAAGGCTTTAGCACCATAGACCACATCTTTACGCTGCGACAGATTATACAGAAGACCGAAGAGTATAATCGGCCACTTTGCTTAGCGTTCATGGACTATGAGGAAACCTTCGATTCGGTGGAAACATGGGCCGTGTTGAGATCTTTACAGAGATGCCGAATTGACTACCGGTGATACACGTGTTGAAGTGCTTGTACGAAAACTCCACCGCGTCAGTCCGTATACAGACCAAAGCACAGCGTCTATCCAACTGCAGCGTGGAGTGCGACAGGGAGATGTTATCTCCTCGAAGCTCTTTTTAAGCTTTTGGAGTGGAATGGACTGGCAGCAACATCAACGGCGAGTACATCACTCATCTACGGTTTGCCGATGACATAGTCACTCGAAGATCTCAATACAATGCTCGATGAACTCATCAGAGTTTCTCAACAGGTGGGCCTGAAAATGAACATGGATAAGACGAAAATTATGTCTAATATCACCCAGTCATCGTTGAGAACTCAGCTCTCGAAATTGTCGACTAATACACATACCTGGGACATATAATCCAGCTAGGTAGGTCCAATTTCGAGAAGGAGGTCAACCGCCGAATCCAACTCGGTTGGGCAGCGTTCGGGAACCTACGCCAGATATTTTCGTCCTATATCCCTCAGGGTCTGAAGATCAAAGTCTTCGGTCGAATTAGAAATGAAGAGATCCGTAGTAGAACCAGAGTCACCGACATAGTCCTACGAATCTATAAACATGTGACACGTACAGAAGATTTAAAGTGTAGAATAATGATTTTGTTAAAAGTAAATACTATATAAATTGTATTCTTTAGCAAAATAAGGGTTAAGAAATTGCTGATGAAAATCATATTCGGCACTGCTTGCACTACAAGTTTCAGCTGAATATAAAAGCAATTCAGGCCGCAAGAAACATCTGAAATGCCCCAGGCCAAGGTGTTGTTGACGACAGAAACGCCAAAAATCAGTAATTGTTTCACTGCATATAATATATTTATATAAAGGTAATACAAATGTGACAAAAAAAATTTGTGAATTTGTACAATTGTAGGACAAATACATCCTTTTTTATCCTACTACAAGTATACAATCTTTATATCCGTCTTCTTCAAATTATCAATAGTCAATAAAACTTTTTAAATCATCCACTCATGTCCAAATACATTTTTTTAATAGCCTATGTGACCTTTGATGTTAATACAGTTTTAAGTAGGAATTTAGTATATTTTTTTATATTGCATTACATTGTTATGCTATCAAGCAATATAGTTAAACGGGAGCAGTCTTATGATCTGTTGAAATAATTACAATAACATTGATAGCCATTTTTCTGATAATAATGTTCTAATTAAAGATTTTATGTATAATATCTCCTTCCCTACTCCTTTTTTACAACACGTCTGTCTTTTTGAATAATGACTATCTAAGTCCAGAAACAAAAATAGTCTACAATATCATGACGTGGAACTCAGTAAGTGATATTTTTCCCTATCACTAGAGAATTCATAACGCTTTACAAGGTGCCCGGGGCAAAAATGAAGCGTACCGCTTTGTGCAATTTTCAAATTGGCTTATGTAAATTTAAGACAGCTGCACTTAAGGTAGGTATATACCGTGGTTTCCACTTCTCGCTTGATAAATAGCTTAGAGACGTGTAACATATAACTTCAATATTCAGACGGCGTAAGCTAAAGGAAACAATATTTTACTCAGATTATTCTTCTCCACTAAACTCACATCAGTAAGGGTCGTAGCCAAAAATGCAAGGAATTCCTTATAAAGCGTACCACGCACGACGGCGTTCAGCATTTAAAAATAAGCCCTGCATGGTCATTTATTTGTAAAGTCTTCTTACAAATTAATAATAATCCTTTAAATAATCAGCACCTGCAATGAAATGACAATTAATAACAATCTAACAATAAGTGTCAACAATACAAATAATGATGATTAGCAAAAAATGTTCCCCGAAACTTAGGGTTCAGCAAATGGAATTGAAATAACAATAAAATTAGAAATGAACATCGACAACATACCGCCCATGCGCTTAGTTGGGGTCCCAGGCCGATAAATGAGCCAGCAAACCATGGGCTCGCAATTCAGTTCCTTAACTAATTCAGGGAAACTGGTTCTTATTTGTTGTTCATAAAACTCAAAATGATGGTTGTAATTCTATTCTTTTCTTCAAATTTATGTTTCTCTTGCAATATGTGACATAAGTTACAAAAATATAAGCAAAATATGGTTATTCCATATTGTCAACTCTATCATACCTATAATAAGGCACATATGAAGTTTCCGAATTGAAATATAATTTGCAACAAATTGTGTAGGCATATTTTTAGGGTGTATAATCGATTATGCTATATTATATCTTGTTACACTTGGGATCTCGTAGTATTTGGATAACTTCTATTGTTTGTTAAAAATGTGTTACAATTTATTATTGTTGTAATCTTTGAACAATTTCTAATAGCAGAGGAGTTAAAGGGTAATTTTTTACATTTCATTTTAAATCATTTTCACGGTACGGTTTCAAAAGTGCGCGAGGTATCTGCACATAAGCAACTTAACAATTACAGATAATGGAAAGAATCTTCTTCATCTTCAGATGGTTCATATCGAAGACCATACTGCAAAAAATTGTGTACAGAGGCCATAGTAAAGTGTAATTACTATGAAAAATCCCATCTGGGGTAAAATTGCTAATTATTTCTTTAAATTTTACCGTCAACAAATTAGAATAGTACCGGCACAAAGTCTGAATAGCTGACCGTGGGATCTACGAGGTAGTGAGATCCAGTGCAGCATATATTGAGGAAAAGACCTCCAAAAACTTATTAACTCAACGTAACAACTAAACAAATAAACCTATTAACTGAAATACTAAGAAATTATATACGTGAAGAGGCGTCGAAGAAAAACTATACGACTTCTATATTTTAGTCAAGCTTCATAAGCAAATTACATTATGCCTCATTATGTGTATGTAGTAAATACAACCTAGTTTTCGATTTATTATTATAATAACTCACTAAAACAGTGAAATAAAACAAAAGAGTGAAGTTAGAGAGTAATAAAAAAATCCATTTCATTATCCACATAAGAAATAAAATATTAAATCCACTTGTATCACCCTTCAAAAAAGCTTGAATAAACAATATTATGTCACACTTCATTATCAACAATCAGAAACCTAAGTCATAAGCCAATCGAATCGTAGCCCAAAAATAAAAGTAATCTGACGTCACCTGACAATAAAATCGTACTAACACCGGAGTGCAAAGCCGAGATCAAAGAGAGGTCGGCTAAATCCGGCTAAGTACATTATTTTACCCGTAAAATGCCTGCATCTGTTGATTTTTTTGGTATTAGATACAAATAAGCATTGATCTCAATGGTCACCCCTCCGTACAAATGTACTACAAAATATTATGCAATATTGTACTCTATAGTAACGAAAAAAAATTCATTTTTATTTGTTTAATAATAATGTCAGTCTTCACTGTATTATGTGTTTTGTGTGTAATAATTTAACGTATATTTTTGTTTAATAGGATACGAACCATGGGCCAATGCCCAGTGGGTCAAGTCTTCCCTAATTCAATTTCAACTTGTACCCCTGATCTGATTATTTTCTCTGCAACGAGTGATAGTTCGATCTTGCTTACACCAAAATGCATTTAAGTATCTACAACCGTGATAATAGTTTTTTGTTAAATATTTTATTGCCTTTTGTTTCTCATTTGAAATGTCCTTTGACTTATTAGGTTTTTTTCATCGGATACGTGATTAGTATCACAACTGACTATGTATAAGACGAAATAAATACTTTTCACTGCTTTGCATGGACAGACACACAAACCAAAATTTCAATATTTTTGTTTAGTACACAGTAATATCCATAATATATGTTTGCTTTCCAGCGTCGATATTATGACATTGTTTGATTATCAATCGCCTGTAAAATTACACTTTTGGAATTGTGTCACGATATTTCCAAGGCAGCCTTTTATATTTTTTGTATTATTTTCAGAGTACGTTACAACTACTAAATAGAAAATATATTATAGAGACTCTAGATACATGAGCTGAGGCACAAAACCTGGCTGCCACTTAGACAGATCATATGAAATACTACTCATAAATCAACATATGAAATACATGTATAAATCGTACAGAATTAGCCTCTATGTATTACATAAAAATACAATTCTTTAATGATAGTGTTACTGTTTTATCGAAATGTTGTTGAATTATGATGATTTCAAACCGTTTTATTTGTCTTCAACCAACCAAAATTCGTATCGGATACCGCAAGACAAAATAAACTTTAAAATCCTTGGAAACGCTTGGAGCATGTTTGCAAGCCAAAAATAAAAACAACATTTACACAAGCCAATAGAGTACGCAATAAAAAATTAATTACATTTTTAATCTACAAAAACGTGCGCAGAAGGTGGATTACTATGAATCGGAAGGACTGGAAGTGACCTGTAATATGGCAGAAATATAAAACATCGCCGAATTATACAAAAAATTACAAGTAAATATTCTATTTTATTATTTAATTTACCGCTTTTTTTTTACTTTTTATATAGCGTGACAATTACAGGAACAACAAAAAGACTTTTGTCTAACACTTTTATAAAACTAGAAGGATTCAAATATTTAATAGGCACTGGGAGATTATTTAAACACAACTAACATATATTTTACACATATATTTATATTGATAAGTTATAATTGTATATTTAGTGTATATATAGCAATATTAATTAGCTCTATGTTATTATTTGTAGCGGAACTACGTGAGACTATAATAAAGCCCGTAGTGTCAATCCCCATACTTGATTTTAAAGAATAACATTGAAATAATATTTTTATTAATAATGTATAATCACCACAACAACATTATTACACTTTATTATGACTATATCTATATTACATTGTATCTAGCATATTATCTTTATCTATCTATATACATATAAGAAATTTGGTAGGAATATTCCTTTTGGCGTGTAGAGGTCAGCTAAGAAAGGACTTTACGAAAGTCCACCCCCAAGTGGGGTTGCGGGGGTGTTTACGTATGTTTCTTATTTGTAAAACAATTTGCCTAAATTAATGAAAATGCTACCCAAAAAAACATTCCATGCTAACCAAGTCGCGGATTCCGCTAGTTATGCATACTTGCTGACATATTTTTAAAATTGCTCCTCAATAAACTAACAAACTCATTTAGTTTTATCAAAATAGTAGGAGTTTATAACATGAAATGTGGCTGTCATCAATATCTTCATACCATTTATTGTACTTCGGCAAAAAAAGGTTACCGATCCATGGCTCAATGATCGACACGTAATTTCTTTTTAAGAGTTATTGGTTAAGAGCATGCTCCACTAAGTTCTCTAGATAAAACATATGTGCCTAACTATCATTTAAAATTCGACATGGAAGCAATTCTGGGATATATGAAGCCGACAAATCCGTAATGGAGTAGCACGGTATGTCTATGCTCTGCAAACCCTCTCTCCTATGATTGAGGAGGCCGGTGTACAGTAATGCAACGTTAAAGGACTGCTACTTACTTTTTTAATACAGCTCATCCAGTTAAAAGGTATAGTTTATATCTGTTTCGGCCCTCAGCGACCCCGAGGCGTATACTGTAGGGCCTAATGTGATTTTATAGAGACCATAGGATGCCGATTAGATGGTGCTAGTGAGGGGATCTTAGGGTTCCCGGGCGACCGTTACATTCGTCCTGCGGTAATTCAATAATTTTAATTTACTACTTGCTTTACTCTTAATAAAATTAAACAAACTTAATGAAAAATTTTTATATAACGTCGACACAAATACTAAGAAGCGAAAATTACTACTTTAAAGCTGTACTGACTCAACGGACGTCTGACACTCCAATTTAAAATAAAATGCTCGAATAAATAAGGTGTTAATATAATCGCTTATAATACTAGTTTAGGATTTACCAAATTAGCCTATTTCAATATTGATGGATTTAGGCTACATTCATCATCATCATCGCAACCGATGGACGTCCACGATCTTGTGCGGTTTGTAACCATCGGCTTCCGGCGACCCTTTTCAGGTCATCTGTCCATTTGGTGGGGGGTCTACCATCGCTGCGCTTACCGGTACCTGGTCGCCACTCCAGTACCTTGGGACCTCAACGTCCATCTGTTCGCCTAGCTATGTGCCCTGCCCATCGCCACTTAAGCTCCGCGATCCTTCGAATACATTGCTGCGTTGTAATAATAATGACACAATTCAAAAAAGCAAATTCCATAGGAGTGCATATGATATAAAAAAAAAACATACAGATCAACAAATGACAATGTCATTTTGTGGGCCACAAAGGGATTTTTACTATTTTTAACACAAGCCAATATCTATCCTATTTTCTATCCAAGATTCCGCTGTGCCCTTAATAAGAATTTTTTTTTTATTCTATGATTATTTATTGACAATGTCAATGCACAGTCGAAAAACGTTCTGTGTACAATAAATGATCAGTTACTAGAATAGATTACAGAACGCAGATCATAATGTATCATTACAAACAAACATTTCAATTATATTTACATACATTTATAATAATACAAACTCTTAAAAAAAAATGCAACGTAAACCACTAATTGCAGCAACAAGAAACATTGAGTATTTTCTATACAAATAATATTAAAAAAAAAATTAATGCCTAAATAAATCTATAACATCAAGTTTTATTTATTAGAAAATGTATTTGATATTGAGTAGTTGAAAAAAAAAAGAATTTTATTAACGGTTGTAAATATGAACATGATATATAATATATAGGGAAAGTGTAAACTATTAGTTTAGGAATTAAAAAAAATATATCTTCTGTAAGAAGTAATATAAAAGATAACGCCAATTCCCACTCAAAATGTCATCCATTAGACGTTTATAAATATATAAGTATATGAGCTTGAGCGGATGAATAAGAAGTATATTGAAACTTTGAACATTAAAAATTATATATCCTCTAAAGAAATAGTATTTAAACAGGAATTTAAACATCAATTCAGCACCACAAACTGAATTCATAACATGTTTTCTGAGCTGTTATAGGTTTTTATGATAACATTCGTGTAATTCAAGCAACTTTACTTATATACATCTAGTTCTAATTGAAATGTCTCCCCGACTTGAAGTTTGGCTGTCAATTCAACATGTGTTATCCTATCTCTTGCGAGACGAAATAGTTTGGCAGCACTCGCAGTCCCAGTCCATAGCCATGATTTAGTAATATAATAAGAGATAAATTTTATTCAACAAAAAATATACATTATTCAAATAAATACAAGTAAATACCCTTATAGTTTAAAAGTACAAATAAATTTATGATTAAACATCTGTCCCTAAACTAGGTAAGGTACTGATTTTGTTGAACGACCAACACTCCTTTCACCGTCAACTTGGCCCAATATTGTGAGTTAAAGAAGTCCCTATCTCCTCTGCTTAAAGACGTGGCCTCGTTCCTAACTTGACGTTCTGCAAAAGTGCACGTTTTTGGTTGACTCGTTGCAAAAACCTGATAGTTCTGAGTCCAGCTTCGATCGAACTAAGTAATGACAATCTAATCAACACTTCTTTTGTCTACAATGCTACACCCAAGTATTCCCATTAGGTATTAACAAGTTATCAACATCACATACAAGTAGTAAGTTCATTATTAATGCACATGTCATAGCGCGTTGGGTAACTTGACGGAATATAATCACAATAACAGTAACAGGCGAGTGGTGCTACTACAGGATGATTAGAAAGCTTCTATTCTTACTTCAAAACATAATTAAATCTAATGTACCCATAATGTATAGAAAACGTGGCAAATTATGTATTTTTTTTAAGATTACTTGGTTCGCAAAAGTCCTGGATTCAATTCCTAGCAGGATTCATTTAGGAAGTCGCATTTTCTATATTTTTTGTGTAGAATTGTGTGTGATTTCGGAGGTTAATTACCATCCTACCAGCAAAGATCCACAGCCAAGCATCAAATTTATTTTCCGATACGATACTGCGTAAAAATTATATCAAATAAGTTGCCTTTTACCAGTTTAGCTCGCCTACATCTTAGACTGTTCCACAATTCACCATCAGATGAGATTACATTAAAACTGCTTCCAACAAAAAAAGAAATAATCAATTAAAAACTTTTATATTACATATAGTATTTTCTTGGTAACAGAATATCATCAGCTAGATTAATCCACGTATATTCATACAGTCATACAGTCACAGTACATTGATAACGGCGATTTATACTGGTACACAATGTAATTTGAAAAAAGCATACAAACACAGTACTAAGTAGATATCATAAGAGATAAATTACCGCTTACTAGATTGCCGTGCTTCCATCTTAGATAATATTCTCATTAACCATCAGGTGAGATTATAGTTATGAATAAAAAAAGTGAATAACTTTATTGCCTTTATAAAATCCCCTATTCCATTATGAATCGTAGCATCCTGTACATAGGCGTTTCGCGCAACCCTTTCCCAAAAGTAATTATCATCGGGACTAAACTGCAATCAAAAACGTACCAAAAACTGCTTCACCGAGATACTTGTTAATATTTCAGTAGCCATCGAATTAGATCGCACGCTGTTAATCACCCACCTCTCCCTCAAGATAATTACCTCGCAAAACAACAGCATTAACCGAAAAACGTAATCTAATTTTAATTTTAATAATGGTAACCCTTTCGGGAGAGCAACTTTTGAATTTCCGTTTTTAGCGGTTGCCTTTATTAACGTTTGTTAAGAGAGTGACGGTGTAGATTACTTGTAATGTCAACTCGGTTTTACGGACCAACCTTGAAGGTTTCAGGATAAGCTATTTCTTTTTAACTGCCGGTTTACGATCATACATCCGTGCTCACACACACACACACGCGCACACACACACACACGCACACACACACACACACACATTTTTACATTCGCACGCTGTCCCATAAAAATATATATTCATACATATATGCCAAATATATTTATTAAAATTGTTATAGTATTATGTACAACCTGTGTTTTATATAGGGGAAGACGTTAACCACTGCAACACAGTTTATACTACTGCAGGATCATCGTTCCTATGTATTTAAGATACCACTGTACTGTTCTTGATAATAAATAAATAAATCTCTAAATAAACTTGGATTGCTTAAAAGTATGTCAAGTATTTTGATCAAATACATAAGATACATCATTTATTGCACACTCCTTACAGTAATAGTATCTGTATTTTTGTTAATGGAGATAAAATTGGCGATGACCAAATCGTTAATAATGTAAAAATGTGTGTGTGCGTAATACCACACACACAGAATAGATACTTGTTGACCCGTGCCGTTTCTGCTACGTCACATAAGAGAGAGTGAGAACAAGTTTAATTACGACAAAAATATTTCACCTAAAGACTCAACTTTAGCTGATCCGCAGAATGAAAAGACAAAATATGTGGCAGTGGCCAATGAAATCGAAAAGAGTCTGAGGTTGAAAATACTTCAGGACCTTTTCTCACACCTATCAAATATACAAAGAAAATTTTATTAAAATGGGTCGAACACCGCGACATGAACTTTTTTAATATATTAGTTAAAGTGGTCGAAAATGTACATTTGTATATGCATCATCTGTATATTGTAATTATAATAAGACAGTAAGTACTTCCTCTTATTACGTTTGATTTAATTATATACCAATCTGACAAATTGCTTGATTTAAATTAGCTTGAAGTAAATAAATACAAATATTTTAACAAAAGGTCACAAGCACAATTAATCTATACAGTTTCCAACAGAGAAAACTGTATTGCGTAGCTCAACTCTTATTGCCTCAGTAATTTGTTAAAGTTAACGCATGAAACGACAACCTTTGGGGTAAAAACATCCAGTTGATGTAGACCTATAACGGACCATATATTCACCCTCCTTCGTCCTATTACATTTAGAATAAAGGTAGAGATGCAGTTCATTATATAATGGTTAAGAAGAAATGATGATTAGAATCATTTATCATTTTAATACGAGCTTTACCCCTTGTTAATAGGCTGTCGAGGGAATTAATAGACGTAACATTATTTTCATTGTCAATTTTGTGGGTTTGTCATGTAATTTTATTAGAAATGTTTAATCCAATTTGTGTTTTTTACTTTACAAATTTTTTCAGTGATTTTTAACGTTTGTAGTGACTACAATAGTCTTCTCTCGAATGCAATTGTCTAGCCCGAAAGAAGTCTTAGTCGACTTAGTGCGTTTTAATCATCTTCTAATAAATTAAAAATCCACTCAATACAATTCGCTGTATTAACGTTACTAATAATTTCCATAATCATTTTCAGGTCCACTAAAAATAAAGATTATTCTACTATAAACCTTTAAGAAGGTTTCTCAGACTTTTTACCGTCTCTAGAATTCAGGTGCTCAAATTGAATTTATTTAGTTAATAACTATTTTCAAAACACTCGAACAATATTGTTTTCTTTTTTCCACAAAGAAAAATACACGAAACTCTAATAGTAAGCTCTTTCAAAGTCAAAGTCAAAATATCTTTATTCAAAAAGGTCTATCACAGCAGTTTTGAATCGTCAAATATCGTTTTTTTTAATATATTATTTAAATGAATGACTGATGATAACATTAAAGATCGACTTAAAATCTAAAGTTACGTTTCTATTAAAAGTAACCAAAATAAGTCATGTTTTGCAATTCAAAGTGATGGTACCTATTTATTTGTTACTACTACAAACGAAACATCACTATTATCAAAATCTATGAAATAAAACGAAAGAACAATTTTAAAAAGCCGCGTGCCTAATTGACTTAACCAGTTAATTTTGCGTTTAAGCGTTTCACTTTATAAACATTAATCACTTAAATTTTTTTGTAAAGAACCATGTAATGCACGACCGCTTAAATTAATGAGTAAGAAGTGGAATACAATCCATAATAAACTGTTTAGAAAACACAACATTAAAGACAAATTTGCACAATCAAATATCAGAGTAAAATCGTAATAAAACATTTTTATATCCTCGGGGGACATGTTCACAACAGGAATTTCTAAAAAACAGGACAAGCATAGAATATTTACGTCACGTTCATATTCTTGTATATTATAATACTCCTAAATACATATTTCGTATAGTGCATGAAACATGCAAAGCAGTCGTGCTTGTTGTATTTTATGTGACATTTTGTCATCTGGCCATCCCGTTCGTGGACGTGGTTGGATTGCGTAAACTTTGAAGAATGCCAAATAACTTATAAGACGAGACAGAGTTTTCTTATATTGAGAAGTTATAGCGCTTTTAAGAATTAGGATATATTTCAATATATTTGTGTCATTACAGGGAATACATTATCTATAACAATATAAATGTTTTCCTTTTTGTTCGCCCTATATATATCTCTCCATCAGTCATCTATTTCTAAACTTTATATATATATAAATATAGTTACTGTCGGAACTATCACGAAAGCTAGTGGTATATACGTCAACGCACGAAGTGTTCATATAATGTCGCTTTTATAATACATTACAATCTCTCACTCTCTCACCCACTTCAACCGATGAAAAGGTCTCACCTAATGATGCCTTATAGCGATCATACTTATGACGTCGGTCCACCTTGTGGAGGGTCTGCCTACACTGCGACGTCCGGTGTTCGTCGCCATTCCGGCACCTTCGAGCCCCAACGTCCATCGGTTCGTCGAACTATGTGCCCCGTCCATAGCCACTTCAGGTTTGTGATGTCGGTGACTATGGTTCTTCTACAGATCTCTTCATTTGTGATTTGATCGCATAGAGAAAATCCCTCCATCACACCCTGTGTGACTTTGAGCTTTCGAATGAGGCCCATAGTCAGCGACCATTTTTCCTATCCGTAGGTGATCATTGTCAACACGCACTATGTTCGAGGACTTTTGTCTTCTGGCGCTAAGGGATATTGGAGGAAAAGATTTTACGTAGCTTTCCGAACACTGTCCAACTTAGATGGATCCGGCGGTTGACGTCTTTCTCGAAATTTGACCTACCTAGCTGGACTACATGTCCCAGATATGTATACTCGTCAACAATTTCGAGTGCAGAGTTCCCAACGATGACTGGGTGGAGCGGAACATGGATATTGGACATAACTTTCGTCTTATCCATGTTCATTTTTAGGCCCACCTGTTGAGGAGCATAATATTAAGATCTTCCAGAGTCATTACAATAGGTATTATGAACCAAATTACTCTAATATCAACTGAAATAAAACTAAAGCGAAATATGTTATTGAAGATTTTTTTCTAGATTTAAAGTGATCTGAGCACTCCTAGAAGGAGGACACGAATTTCGACCACGACAAGAAGAGCTACTTCTTCTAATATGAGCTATTTATCAGTGAAAATCTCGTCAAACTCGTTCCGGGTGATTCAGCGATTGGCCGACAGACAAAAATTTAAAAGATACATTGTTGATATAAGTATCCTAAATATATACATATGCATAAAGAGAGAAGCATTTAATTTAAAATTGCAAACAGGCACTCAGATTAAGAATTCACTAAAATGATGTTTGACGAGTAGAAGTAAAACGGAACGTAAAATGTCTGAATTACACAAAATTACACTTGTAGCTACTTACATTACGCACTTACTACTTATATGGTACGTTATTGATAACATACCATATAAGTATGTAAGATATGTGTGTGCAAAGTATCGTTTTCACCTTTATATTGCTTAATATTCCTATGTTATTTATACTATGCACTCTTTCTTGTTCTCATTTCAGCGTAGAACCGTATGATCGCGCTCGGGTTTCTTCGCTTTTAAATTAAATAAATAATGCATACAATTTGTGCGCAATAAACTTTGAAGGTGTAGGTAGGTAGTCTTTGCGCTGAATTTCGCGCGCCTGCCCCTCTGGGAACAATAACGGTTGGTGATAACGCTAAAATGCTACATTTCATGAAAACGACGAAACTTAAAATTGTTGGACATCCAATGCGTCTCAAGTTAAATGACAGCTGAATACATTTATAATATAGTAAAATAATTATTTCTGGATACTTTTACTGACTGACTAAACAATACTAACTTAAAAACCAAACTAAGCTACAGTTTGTTCGCATTAAGAATGAAAGAAAGAAAAGATCTTTATTCTGAATTTTACAGGTATAAGAAATACAAACTAATAATAACATACAATTTAAAAGAGAGCAATACAATGAATTAAAAACTATAAAACAAACTTAAAAATGCAGAAAAGGTCTGCAGCTCAGCATGGTTGCCGTGCGTCAGGCCGGCAGCCTAACAGGCGTAATTTTAATCAATTACGTGCGGCGGTGATTTTCAGCTGCAGCCTATATAAATGACGCCACGTATACGCAACTGAGATGCTTTTATGTATGTGTCCAAATAAATACATAAATATTATATCAGTTACATTTAAATAAATGTATAATAACAAATAATAATATGCATAGGATAATAA
>JACTOM010000015.1:395878-468039 GCA_015832385.1 Elymnias hypermnestra
ACGAATTTTAAAATATTAATCTAAAGAAAATTGTAGCGACCCATATAACTGGGTCTGCGACTGGTGAGTTAACTCTTCTTCCAAGGATACCAATGATACCCACTGCTATACCTATACTGTTTTTATTTTCATCAAGGTAAAAATTACTGGAGCAATTTAAAATATTCTTTCATTACCTCCTTGAAATCAAGAATATTTCAATACCTGTAAAGTATTTTTGAATTTGCTAATGTCGGCCATTCTTCGTAAACGATAATTAAATCAAACTTTTCTGTTAATTGAATTAAATCTATTGTGTGTGTGTGAGTGAAACCGCGGGGCATTGCAGTAACCAAATAAATGTATAAGTTAGATTAAAGAAACCCTCACAGCAATATCAGAATAAACGATTATAACAAGAAATATACGTTTTACGCCATACTTGCTGATGTTCCTGTACTAGGAAGGCTTTATATGGAAGCCTTTTCACTTATTATTCATCGCTATGACGAAATCAACCTGTCTTGGAAAACTATTCTATGAAATACGCTAATAAACTGACTTTTACTTGTCATAATATAATTTGTTACTATTTTATTAAAATAACTTAACTATGGTAAAATTTATACACCATTTATGTTACACCTATCCATCCTTTATATTTAAAATTTAATCACAAAATTTATTTAAGTATACTTTATAATAAATTTAACTTAACCTTATAATTGTTACTGGGGAGTAAATAAAGTGTTCTATTCTTTTTTAATACATTTCTAATAGTGAATCACTACAAACTGAGTCACTACAAACTTGTCTATTCGTCAATGTTAAAAACAAAGACGTAAAAAAATCTTCACGTTGTCAGCTTAGATGTGTTACTAAGTAAAATTGCGTTGTTAGTTGTAATAATTACTTCGTTAGTCCGTACATTTGTGTAATTCAGACGCTGGAACGCTAACACCCGTTGTTTATCACTTCTTCCAGCTTATACAAAACATTTTCACTGATTTGCATTAAAATTGCATTGCACTATTTTTAAAACTGGTATTGTACTGGCTTTTTTACATTTACATAAACTAAATTTTTTAAAAATTATAAAACTCAAAAGAAAAACAAAAGTTGTTAAATTTGTCTCTATACAAATTTTTGTTAGTTGTCTATGGAGGTACATTACTAAAAAATCTTTCGACAAATTGGTGAAACAGGTTAAAGATTATTTGGAACCCGAGAGATCCTAGATAGCAGAGGTTTCTCTGCTATCTAGGATCATTTTTCGGTAAAGAAAGCACCAGCGAGGAGAGGCCATTAGGTTACTTAGAATTCCTGAAACATCTCGCTAAAACGTGCAATTTCACAAAACAGCTCGAGTTGAACCTGCAGGACCATTTCGTCACCAGGTTTTTCAGCAAAGAGATGCGATCCAGGGCGATTACTGAAATTAACATAGACTAGGCGCATGGTGGTGGTGGCGATACGGAATTGCATGCCGCAAAATGCAGGCTGTATTGCTTACGTGCCGAACATGAAGTGCCGTTACATGTGATGCCGAAAGTGCCAAAGTGAAGTGAACGATAACGGCAGCGGTAAGGTCAGATTTAATTGAATAATTCCGACTTGGGAAGTGACTATTGTGATTTTCTATAAAATTGCGAAGGATAGGGTCCTTATATAGATTTAATTATTGAAATGTAAAATTTCTTCAACTTTGAAACGATGTTATAAGTATTTTGAAGTCCCCATAAAACTAAATCTTTAATTTTGAAATCGTACACGGCTGGCGTCATAGAAACGGTCGTCTATATATTGACAATTAAAATAATGACAACAATGTGTATTGTTTATGCAGATGTACCTGACTAAAAACAAATGACTAGCTGGCTAATTAAAGAACTTCAAATAAATAAAATAAAATCATAATTTTATTCTTGTCCTTCATGCTTTCCTACACCAAAATAAATAATAAATATTATCAACTAATTAAATATTGAACAATAAATACTATGAATGATGTTTAGTTAAAATTTTAGTTACTATTAACGACATCTATGAGAACATTAAAGCACCTTTACCGGACATATAGGGCAATAATGCTTAATAAATAGCCATATAGTTTTTAACTGTTAAAATTTCAGGATATGGTAGTTCTTTAGTATGTTATGGTTATGGATAGTCATTTATCAGTCACTTCTAATTAATTTGTGATTATCTTTTTATTTATATTTGTATAGGCTGTATAGTTTAAACATTTGCGTTTGTCTTTAGTGTAATAAAGAAGAAAAGCTGTATTTGTCAATTTCAATTGACTACTTTGTCACTACGAAATTAGAACATCGAAGTTTACATTGAAATGCCTAATTAATTAGTTTAATTTAGTAACTTTGGTATACTCCCACGTATTTTTATTATAAATACAACAAAGTGCAACATTTATTGTGAATCTTAAATATGTATTTAAAATATATTGCACTCGTTTTTCTACTACTGTGTGTGACTTTAATTTCGGTAAGCTTATTTTCTACACTAAATGGAAAGGTATTACGCCTAATCTTATAAGAAGATTTTCTAATGAACCAAAGAGGCAGTCACGCTGTGAAACCATGTACTAAAGTTGTTTCTTACCTTTTAATGTCACGTTATTATTATATTATAATGAATTAATTTGGTATTGCGTTAACGCTGATTTATACATAATTCGCCTTTCATTTTGTACATTTCATCGTTACACCATCCCTGTTTACATCAAAAGTCTTTACCTAGACATATATTGTCTCTTTCATAACACAAACTCTTTATGAAGATTGTGTTATACACAATGATATGTAATACATAATAAGTTCTTTCTACATATAGGGTGCATCATACGAAGATAAGAGATGCAGATGTGTGTGTCCAAGTATAGCAGCTGTTCTCAATAATACTGAAGGTTCCGAGTCTGACCGTAAACTGTATATTGGAAATGTGCCTCCTAATAAATGGTTAGTTAAGTTTTCCAGTATAAATTAGGAAAATAAGGCTAACAATCAGAAGCATCGCTGTTTCGAAGTATTTTTCATACTTTTACCCTACCCCCATTTTTTTATTACAAAATGAAGGTACACAAGTTTGCTAAAATATGTGCATCTAGTATATTATTAGCTGACCTGTTAGTATAAATTCAAAGTAAAACTTTATTTTACCAATTATATCAATGATCCCTGTGTGTTCACATACAGTCAGCTGCATATTAAACATCTAGATGTTTTTTGTCATTTGATGACTTTATTTAACCACATCATTGTTTCTTTTTAATCACATTGCTATTAAAATAAGATGCTTAAAAAAATACAATACAGTAAATATTTATTACTGTACTAAAGTACAGTAATAAATATTTATTTTTGAAACAACTCATAAAATCACAATTTTAATGTTGATGTAATATGCAACCAATGTTCAATCGCCCAAAAACAAAATATAGTGTCAAATTGTTGATATTGATTCAGTTTGATCAGTTCAAATCAATTGTCTGATTTTAAAATTTTTTTTATATTTATTTGTCACTAAATTTACAGTAATTGTGTTGGAGTAATACTACCCAGAGTTGGAGAAATACTCAAAGGCAGAGATCAAGAATTCTGTCCGCGCTGTGAATGCAAGTATGAAAATAGGAACACCACTATCATTATGGTAATCAAAAATAATAAAACGATGATCTGATATTACTTATTTACTTCCTTATTATTATATAAATAGATAAAAAGAGTCATATGAGTCAAAACAAAATGTGACTTTAGAGTATAATATTTTGATAATTAAGATCATGTAGGAAAAATGTACTGCATATTTGAGTGGCTATAATTACCATACAACATATATGACTATACAACAATTATGTCAGATAGAGGTATTTTCAACATATATTCAATCTCTTGTTGGTTCTTGGCCTCTCCACTACGACATTGCAACTGTTTAATGACTGAAAGATTTATTATATAATGAAAGAAGTTGTGTACTTGGGATCTAAATTTACAGAATATGCTACAGTGAGTGTGATATTGAAAGGAGAGTAAACGCAGGGAATATGGTAAATGGTGCTCTGCACACCTTTATTACTATTAATAAAGGTGTGCAGAGCACCATGTCAGATGATGTCTCAAAGGGCCAGACTGGCTGTGCATAGAGAAGTGTTGGTGCCAACACTTATGTATGGTAGTGTAAGTTGGGTATGGCAGAAGAAGCACAAAAGTAAAATAAATGTGATGGACATGAGAGCGTTGAGAAGTATGAGTGGGTTGAAATCGAGTAACAAAGTAAGAAATAGTGTGATAAGAGAATGATGTGGTATAAAAGAAGATGTAGTGACTAAAATTAAGAAAGGTATGCTTCGATTGTTTGGGCACATAGAGAGAATAAATGAAAGGTGACTGACAAAAAGGATTTTTGAGTCAAGAGTGAAGGGGAAGACCAAGGCGAATGTTCCTAGACCAAATCCAGGACATTTTAAATAAGGGCCAGGTCAAGAGTACTCTAAACCGACGAACTTGTATGAAAGTTTTAATGAGAATCAAAGAAGCAAAGGAGATATGCAAGGATTGTGGCAAGTGGAAGGACTTGGTCTCTGCTTACCCCTGGGAATGAGGTGTGATGCTATGTATGTATGATTTAATTAATTAACTTAGTTTGTATTGTATATTAATGAAACTGAAACTTTCATATCATAATTAAATGAAAAATTTCCAGGAATTCTCATGAGAGGCATTAAAAGTAGTGAATGTTACCTATTCAAATTGTCATTATTATTGAAAATAAAACATATCCCAAAATTTCAAGATGTTTAGAATCTATTTTTAGGTTAGGCCAGAATAAAATAAATATTATACACACATTCAATCATCAGGATAGAGCTTTGATTGAAATCATAGCTATAAAATAGCTATAATTTATTTATATTATTAAAATTATGGGGATAGCTTTTACTTCTATCTTGAATTTATGTTGTAACTTGTGTGTACATTATTTATAACAGGTTCATTTTTATATAGTTTGCATAGTCTGTTGGTTTTTTCAATTCATACTATTAGTTCACACTTTCCCAAATATCTTGTTCAAATTGTCCATCTGTCATTAAATATTTTTATATTCATTCATCATATTGATGCTGGGTAGCAAATATTCAGCTACTTGCAAAATATTATTATGAATCCTTAGCGTAATGCAGCTTAAGTCAATCTGTATAGCAATATCATATAACTATAATATCAAAAAATAATAAGTCCATTTGATAAATATGGAATTTCTAATTTATTATGAAAAGCTTACCTGTTCCGACGAACACTTTTAGATCTACAGGTTCTTAGGTACTTTAGTTTCAAAGTCGATATGTTCAACTTTATATTTTCAACTTTAATCAGTTAAACTTGATGTTAATAGAGTTTGTCGAATATTAATTCATTAATTATTTCCTAAAAAGCTATAAAGCACCGTCTATTGATAGTTCACATAAAAGGATTCTATGTTGCTTTCTATGATTTAATTACTTTTTTTTATCTCACATGTTTTAATATTATTAATTGAATTTTCAGGTTGTAGTTATCATAGTTATATGGGTTATAATGCTTCTTGTTGCATACATGGGATTCCTCGTTTGCCTTGACCCTTTGATCAACAAGAGAGCAAAGGCATCCTACCAAGAGCATACTAATGAGGATGTAAGTTTAGTCTACTTATACTTTTTTATGATAATAAATCTTAACCTACGTTTTGCCCAAATTTTTAGTATACAAATAACTATGTTAGTGACAAATAAAATAATAATACAGAAATGAAATGAAATACAATTGAATTAAATTAAAACCAAAATCACGTCAGTCAATTAAAATTAATTCAAGCACTAACCTATACATAATATAAATAATAATTTAAGAAACTACTATAAATCATGCTTTAATAGAACCCTATTAATGCGTATTTCTTACTTATTTATTTAAACTATAATCCGTATATTATATTTGCTAAATAAAAATGTAGATACGCAAATAAACCACTCTAACAGTAGGATAATCCTGCAGGGAGGCTGCGGCCTTAGCTAGTTACCACCATACCAGCAAAAACGTTCTTTGCATTCAGCTACTGTGTTAGGTAGAAACCATAACAGGTTTATTACCTTTTAGTAGGTTAACACGCTTCCATCATAGACTTTGTCATTATCAACTTACCATCAGGTGAAATTACTCTCAAGCACTAACCTATCAGCAATAAAATATAAAAAGGTTCCGGTAAAGATAATGAGACGCACCTCTTATTTTCTAATTTTGTAGTCATCAGTCCTGGATATGTGAGCAAAATATCAACATTTTGAAAGGCTCAAGAAAAGAGTATAAAATATAGATAATAATTATAAAATGACTTAAGTAATTCTAGTGTACAATGGGTGTTCTTATCAACGTATAGGGAGACCGTTACAGGAAAGAATAGGTAGGCGGTGTTAATAAATAAGTAGACATATGTATATTACTTAAAATATAAACATACACATGCATATAAAAATATATAACACAGTTTTAGCCATGCCTTAAATTAAACGAAGTTCTTATTATTCTTGAATGTGGAGATACTCTGGCACTGGCGAATTTTGATAGAAAGAGTGTTCCATAGGTTTGTTGTGCTAACCGTGAATATACAAATAAATAAAAAAAAAATCTTAATCGTGTAGGCTTTTACAGCACGTTTGAATTTGCAAATATCGTTTTCACATTATTTTCTAGTTACGGCTGATCACCATGACCATGTAAATATAAGACTTAACATCTAAGGTTACGGTGTTCCTTCGCGCCCTGTTCCGAGGAAAAGCCAGAACAAACTTTAATTAGATTATAGCAATTCATTCGCTGTCATGCTTTTTAAATCTTCAAATTGTAGTATAATTATTCAATTAATTTCCTTTAAATAAATGATTTAAATTTATTAAATGAAATCTCTATAACGTCTCCTGGGAATTTGTTATAGAACCCGCGACTTCGTCTGTCGTGGAATATTTTTTGGGTAGCAATTTCATTAAGTTTCAAGTCTCTACGCCTTATGGTTCCAGAGATATCGTGACGAGTCAATAGATACCTGGATATCTCTTATACATATATAGATATGTATATAGCAGAGTCGTGGGGTTTCCCTGCATATTTCGGGAGTA
This sequence comes from Elymnias hypermnestra, assembly GCA_015832385.1. Taxonomy (NCBI): domain Eukaryota; kingdom Metazoa; phylum Arthropoda; class Insecta; order Lepidoptera; family Nymphalidae; genus Elymnias; species Elymnias hypermnestra. Next base: position 403,023 of record JACTOM010000015.1, read on the forward strand.
ATTCTGGGTTATGCTTTCTATCCCGCAGTGGAGCAGGCTTTAAAGCCCTCTCGATACTCTCCAATGAGAGAGGGTGGCCAGAAGTGGCCTTCTTTTGCGAGACGGCAGTCTCGCTGAAGGAAGCCCACGAGAGAGAGAGGGAGAATGCAGTAGATGCTCCCCCTCCCCGCCGAAGGAGGCGGAATACAAGCCTGCACATGTTTGCGCATCTCCTCCCGCCTCCGTGAATCCTCCGTCGGACTCATCCGGGACACCGGGGCAGAATGCGAAAGCTGAACACCTGGTGTCTCACAAATGGGTGAAGAGAGTTCCGCTGGGTTTTAGTGGGTATTGCGAGCTTTTACATCGCACAGTCCCACAGTCCTGACTGGTCATCAGTCAGGGTTAGTGCGTAAATTGCATTTCCCAGCGACATAGAAAAGTCTTTAAAACCCTCTTTCCCTTGAATGACAAGACCTATGCAATTAAGGGCGTTAATACCTTAACTTTACCTTACTACTAATTACCTTTACTTAACATAGTAAATGTTTTTTCAGGATGAGAGTACAATTAGCGGACCATCGCAACAAGTGGGATCACGTGGTAACGTACTGAATCGCGTTACCCATCAGCAGGACAAATGGAAGCGGCAAGTAAGGGAACAGCGCCGAAACATATACGATCGCCATACTATGCTTAACTAAGCAAATATTTACCATGAATCTAGCCCGATTAGTTTAAAACACACACACACAATAAGGGGCTTCCAGTAATTACATAAAGCAATAATCATCCAGTGATGGTGTCTTTCCAAATGTAAACTAATTTATGTTTCATATATAACTAGGTTTTAATTTTGTGTCAAAAAACAATATAGAATTTCTCGTAGATTGAATTACAATGAATATATAATAATTACTCTGAGATCTTCTAAGATATCCCTTACAAAGAAATGCTGCTAAGCATTTATTTTTAATATATCGACGTCCCCTACGTATATAACTTGCATTTTAGACATTAGTACAAAAATTAAAGTGCAGTATTTGAAGCGAAAATTTGATTATATACTTCACTATTTATACGTTTAAATTCAAGTCAGAACTTAGATGTCATGATATCTCACATTCCCTCATGTAATTAATGTATTCCCCTTAATTATAATTTAGTCATTTTACCTCTATTTAACAAACCCATGACTAAATAGAGAGTGGGTTTTAAATTAACCGGACGTCCATTGCTTCTCAACGACGACTTTAGCATCAACTATGTACCAATAAACATCCCAACTAATTATACATATGTAGGTAAGTTTGCTTGTTCATTACACTTTCACAATTAAACCGTTGAATTGATTAACCCTGTCGCTGCGTCTGACGTATTATTACATCTTAGATGAAATGTTTAACACAAGGATGGCCTGTTATTACGCCTTACCTTACAAGAAATTTTGTCTATATAATTATAGTATTACGCCAACCGCAGGGACGAACATCTTTGTTGAGACATAATAATACACCCAGCGCAGTGAGCCAACGTTTTTTGGGACCTAATATTGAAAAAATGACTCCGTAGCGCAAGGGTTAAAGTTAATTTTGGTTTAGTTAAAATCTTGCTACCCGATACAGTTCTAATTGTCCGGTCATTTTGTTTGAGCCCTTCGTCATTAAAATTGTATCAACCTTTGCAGAATTATCGTTTATAATTCTGAAAAGGTTGATAACAGTTGGCTTTTTTGTGATAAATGCAAAGATTATATATAAGTTTTATAGCAAAATTAATTGCTAAAATGTGTACCAAAAATGCCAGCACTACCCTAACTAGAGTGCGCGTGACGTCTCGATGTTTATTTTCTCCTCACTATGGTACACAGTGTTATAAATTTTATTAATTGAATCTTTCGATTATATTCGTAAATACTTAATTTACATTATGACGTCATAATCAAGACGACCAATCACAGCGCGTTTATAGTCACGTGATTATTTAGTCTTAACGATATTTAATTAATTAATATCAATATCAATATTATTTAGAATTAGCTTTACAAATATATAAAAAAGCATTAATTTTATATTCATAAAGCTAATTAAAACGTATGCATATTTGTTTTTATTTTTCTTTAAATGATTATATTCTTCTAAATTAATTCTGTAATACTAGACGTTTTCTATAAAAATTTGTTTGACGACTCAAAAGTTAATTATGAAAATGGCTGCTTCTATGAAACTTTTCATGGCAGCATCCTATTCGAGCGAAGTTGTGGTTTAAATCTAGTATATAAACATATTATTTTTTCCCTCACATTTAACATATGAAAACAGACTGGTTATATTACAAGTGTCATAACGTGTCACTTTTAAATGATATATATATTAGACATAAGCTTATGTAGTATTTTGGACAATGTCAGTAACAATATATTGAAACTAAATTATGAAAGTAAAATGAATCACGTTTATTATTATAGATTGTAACCTACTAGTAGTAAGTAGCTCTAATTGAAATTTATAAGTATACAAAGCTATATATTTATATGAAATTATTCACTTTGGAAGTACTCTGGAATCGTTGTTTCACAAGAAGGACGTGGGAAGTTTAACAAGCGATTCCTGACTACTTACATGTAGCCATGGCAATGATTCATAAGTTGTTATAAATAACCATATCACTACTACGAATAAAGTCTAACCTGGATTAACAAGAACTATAGTTTTTGTCCGAGTAAATAAACTAGCTAACAAAAGTCCATCATAGTCCATAGTCCATGAATACATTTTAACACAAACAACGTTTGATTAAAATCGATCAAGAAGTTCTGAAAAAAGCATACAAAAATTATATAATTATTAAGATGTAACGGATTATGAATCTTGCAATATCTACCTTCCGAGTGTAATAGTTCCTTAACGCCCAAACATGTTCACTTAAACATGCGATTTGTCTCGCTGTTTATATTGTTAAATTATTAAATAATTGGAATTCTAGGCCTATTTCTAATCTAGGAGAACCATAATATATGTAGATTTTTAAGAAAATATGTTATCTACGGGAAAATTACCTTCCAAATAACAATTTTCAAATATATAATTTCTCTTTTAAATTGCACTTTTGAAGTAGATTTATGAACCTTGAGAAAGTACTTTCTTTGTCAGTGGATTTTACGTTATATTACGGAAGTCCACTTTTCATTTTATTTTATATAATTTATAAGTACATAATTGTAATAGTTTATATATACATAGATATTTAAAATATAGAATATGTTGATAACTTTTGCTACGAAATTTTGGAAAATGTCATTTGTTATAGCATGAAAATAATTATGGATAAAGAGAATAGACCGTAAGAATTATGGAACGTTTTTAATATCCGTACTAAAAGCAATATAATAAAGAATATTAGATAAAGAAAATTTTGAAGAGATAAGTAATTTTGCTACTTTTTTAACTCTTGTCTGTTGATGTGAGTGATATATATAAGCGCAAAAAAGCATTGTTTAATAAATAATCTATATTTCTAATATTCATATTTAAAAATATCTATATACTGACACAGACTTATACAGTCGAACCTGGATATGAGAGAGTTTCAGGGACCGCCTTATATTCTTTTCTTAAACAATTTTCTGTCTAACCAGAGTTTCTACCTTTCCTTTACCGAGATATCCAATTCCACTCATAGAGGTTCAAAAGACGTTAAAGTTAAAATGCAGTATATCAATTGTTTGATCCAATTAAGGAGGCAATACTTAATTTCGGGAAACTTTGAACATCGACTTCATTAATGAACCAACGTGAATAATGCTTAGAAGTCTGTCCTATCATAAAATAACTTTGAACGCTATGCTGTCATTTCTGAGCGGTACAAGCAACGGTTATTAAATGTTATACCTTATAGTCGTTTATTATAAATGGTAACAAAAAAAATATTATTTAAAAAAAGATTTACTGTACTCACCTATACCGCTCAGAAATGACGACATAGTTCTCAAAGTTATTTTATGATATAGTAACAGCCTTCTAAGCGTTGAATCACGTTGGTTCATTTCACTTGTTAAGTTTGTTCCATGTGCTTGTAGTCTATTCCTCCCGAACAAAAGAAATCGCCACGCTGTGGCCCCTATATCAATACCTCATACGATTTTTGCAAGCCGTCAATATACCAAACCAGCATCGCTTTTTAAGAATAAAATTAATTAAAAGTTAAAAATATATACTTTGATATTTTATAACTGTAAAAAACCCTAATTGCTTGGCGACAATCGCCAAGCTACCAAGACACAGGATGTCCGTTGGTCCCATTTATATAATGTAAATAGCATCTTCACAATAAATTAAATCCATGGTCCCAGCTCATTCTCTCTCGTGGAAACATACATACACACACACACACGTGTATGCATGAACACTCGTAGTTTTTCTTTATAGCATTTTGTTTATTTTGTAATCCTAGTTATGGAATTGCGAGATCCTTTGATACATCGTGCTTTACTAAGAGGTCTCAAGGCCGCAACCAGCTAATTACTCTCTCCTTTCAAGATTCGACTTGTGTCCAGTGACCAGAATTTATAAATGTTTCGATATTCTAATAAAAATTAATTTTTGCTAGTACTTTTTATTGCTGTATAGCTAAAACTAGTAAATGTTTCCGTTACTTGATGTTTATACGGACGTGTAAAAACAAAAGAACATTGAAATCCCGAATTCAGTTCAAGTTAGTTTGAGAAATACATATTTTATTTCTGGCAAACTAACGGAGATTCGTATTGGAAAAGGCACACCGACAGCAATAATGAAACTAACGCCTTTGAAAGCTTTATAAATTTAGGGAAAATATTCCATGTTTATATTTGACTAACTAAATTATTGTATTTTTTTCTCTTTGAGCATTGTTTAAAGCTAATTATCTATTAGGCGAGAATATATACAATGTAATTTTCCTGTATTAATTTAAAAATTAAAATTTTGTAATGTATGTAAGAGAAATGTTAAAAACAAACACATTTTTCATTGGGATAAAAACTATTATTTAGTATATTATATATATTTTTCATTTTTTTCTGTAGAGGAATAGTGTGAACATTTATTATGCACCTAATGTATCATTGCAATATTCAAATATAATAGCTGCCGCCCTATATTGAAATTTTAGCTTAATTAAAAAGTAAGGATAAATAAAAAACCAAAACTAATTTCAATTTTATTCAATCTTTTGAATTCAATAGTATTTTATTTTTTATGTTATTCGAACGGAGAAATGTAAATTACATGACTATTACATTTTAAAGTTTTTATATATTTTATTATTACATGAATAGATTAATAAATGCATTGAAAACATCGCTACTGTTTTTTTAATGTTGTCTTAACTAATATTATGAAGAGGAAACATTTGTATTTTGTCTGTATGTATGTTTGTAACTTTTTGACACAAAACTACTGGATCGATTTCATAAACTTTTTCACCATAAGAAAGCTGCATTTTCACTGAGCAATATAGGTTGTATTACATTCCCTCAAAAAATAGGGATCCCTAATGAAAATGCATTAATGTAACCTAAGGTGTAAAAAGATAGTGACAAAAAAATGTTGTACAATATTAAAGAACGTCTACATAAAAGTCCGATATACTATTTGTCCAACTACTGTAGTTATGCCATTATAGCTAGTTATTTAGACTTTAAAAGTTAACAAAATTGCCGACAAAAATCAATCCTCAAATATTATTCGCACCTCTGTATTAATCCTTATCCTATTATGTTTATTAAAGACTGTTTCAATCCCAGTAAAATAATTTTTAAATTATCAAATTCGGACTTTCTATTCAAAAGATATGACGAATGTAAAGAAAATTGTAGCGACCCTTATAACCGGGCCTGCGACTGGTGAGTTATCTCTTATTCCAAGGATACCAGTGATACCCACCGATATACTTATACTGTTTTTATTTTCATCACGGTAAAAATTACTGGAGCAATTAAAAAAATTCTTTCATTACCTTGCAATTAAGAATTTGTCAATACTTATGTCGGACTTTCTACGTGAAGGATTTTACGGATTTAAAAATGTATTAGTTAGATATATATTCATTGTAAAGTAAAATCTGTATATTAATTAGTTTATGAATGTAAGTGTGTATTTAATAATCTGAAAGGAAGCAATTAAAAACTAAGTGAAATACAACTTTTATGTTAACGAAACTTTTCACTGCCCCGAGATCGGTATCTACGCAGGTGAAACCGCGGGACATAATTTTCAGAATTATAATTTTGATATCATCAGAATAATTATTTTATCATAATCATAGCTTCCGTTTTAATCATCTGTGTTGTCAATTTCTGTTAATAGATTTACATTCTGAAACAACAATACATTAATGTTATTAGTTATAGAGTCTTAAATGGTAAAATATCTTTTGATTTATATANAAAAATATTGTTTTAACAAAATTTTAGGATAATACCCGTAAGTCAAACATATAAATGTAGTGTCCAAAAATGATAACTATAGTCGATGTATAATTCAAATTCAACATATTCTTTATTCAAGTAGGCTCAAAAGCACTCTTGAATCGTAAGTAGTATCTACTTTGGTAATAAATGTACTAACGGATCGGAAAGTTGATTCCGCTAAGAAAAAATTGGCGAGAAACTCCACGGTTACTATTTTAAACATAGTTTTTGTACGTTACAATTGGTTTAGCTTTCATGTGCAATTGGAATCAAGTCCAAAACAGAAATATTATCTAATATATAAAATTTCCCTGTCACAATGTTAGTTACCGTACTCCTCCGAAACGGCTTTACCGATTTGTGCCAAATTTTATATGCGTATTCAGTAGGCTTGAGAATCGGCTGCTATCTATTTTTCATACGTCTAAGTGATAAGGGTTGTTCATCCTTAAAAAAAAATTTTAATTTTTTTTGTGATACAGTATACAAAAATACATACAACTCTAAATTTTCACCTTTCTATACAAACCCCTATTTTTTTAATAGCGATAAAATTATTACGTGGCAAAACAACTTTGGCTGGGTCAGCTAGTTATATATATATTCTGTTCTTAATTTTGGATTTGCGGATTTGATTTTCAGCTTCGATATAAATACACAACACATGCTGTTAAATAATGAATTATTGTTAAGAAGCCAAAGAAGTCTATTTCATCAATACTAATACAATAATATTATATTAACGATGACAAAATTTTGATCACGAGGTTGTATTTTCTTTTATTGATGCAGGTAAGTGATTAACTGTAATCTGACCTGATTATAAAGAGGAAACATTTGTTTTTGTATGTATGTGTGTTACGTTTTCACATAAAAAGTACCGTACCGATTTCGAAAGTTGTTTTAACCATTAAAAAGCTGCATTTTCATTGAGCGACATAGGCTCTATTACTTTCTGAAAAAAAAAATAAGGATCCCTAAGAAAAATGCATTAATGTAACCCAAGGAGTTAAACAAAAAATCGGTTATCGTGTGCGCTGCGAAAACTATTGACGATAGAACTATAAAATGTTGTGCAATATTATAGAACGTATTAATATCTACAAAAAAGTCCGCGATACCATATGAGTACTGTTGTTATACCACTATAACTACTTTTTAACATTTTAAAGGTTAATAAAAGTGCCAACAATCATCAAATCATATTATTCATACCTCAATCTAAGGAAAATAATGTATCCAGAGTGGCAATTGTTGTGTATAGGGAACTTCTAAGACAATAAAGTATTAGAAATTAATCGCTTCTCTAATATTGTAGAAGAAATTGTTGAAACATTTTGATATTTTTTATTTTTAACAATTTATAATAAGCAAGCTAAAAGCTACTGGGCGGATTTTAAAAAATCTTTCAATGTTTGTAGAGTATTTTTAAATTGACTATTGTCGGATATTCTACGTAAGTGATGTTACGAATTTAAAAATGTATTAGTTAGATATATATCCGTTGTAAATTAAAATCCTATACAGATGATTAGATTTTGAATCTAAGTGTGTATCTCATAATCTGAAAGGAAGTGATTAATAACTAAGAGAAATACAACTTTAAGGTTAGCAAAAATAAATCTATAGTCTGACTTAGTAGACTTTCCAATGCCACGTGATCGGTATCAACGCGGATGTAACCGCGGGGCAATGCTAGTATTGTATAAAACAAAAAAATTGCATTACTTCTTTTGCACTTTATATGTAACAAATATTTTCGTAGTATCACCAGTGTTTATTTTCATCCATAAATTGGTCACCACACTACCCCTTTTCTTTCAGCACTCTGTGTAACCCAAAAGTTGCCTGGAGGAAATCGCTACATAGAGATAAGGCCGCCTTAGTGTACTGTTGTGTCTTTTATTAAGTGTTTTTACGTATATATATTTTTCGTGGTGTACAATAACAGCGCTATGTAACTATCTAGCAAAGTCTATTCAGCGAGGTCAAAAACATAAATATAGGTAGAGTGAAATTTTAGGAGAATTACAAAAATCTTACTTCAGTCGAGTTTCTCTCTTCATGTGTATAGACTTGCTCCTTCGTTTTTAATAAATATTCAAGTAACATTAGAAAAAGGTAATATCCAATCAACAGCAGAAGCAACCATATAACAAATATCACTACAACCTGTAAAAAATTATAGAGAATATAAAGAATGGTTGATATATCGACAGCCCCTACGCATAGGCGGTCAATTAGCATTTGATATATTAATGCCCGATTTAATCAACCTCCCCTAAGGTTTATGTGTCGCCTAAGTAGATTTAGGGGCCAGTTAAAGGGATTGTTTCCCTAGATAAAGATTTCAAACTTTACAGAATGTTGGTGAAATTGGGCATTAAGCTTTTGATATGAAATGTAATGTATATTTGCTAAACATGGATGGTTACACAGATGGTATTTATATATATATATTCCATGATAAAGTAAGTCCCACTGCTGGGCACAGGCCTCCTCAATCATACGAGAGAGGGTTATTAGAGGATAGACCCACCACGCTACTCCACTGCGGGTTGGCAGGCATAGTACATATGTGCACTCTCTATTCCTACACTATCATAGTCCGATGTAGCAGGAATACCCGAGACGACTGAAGATGGATTAGGATGGATTAGACTGAACCGACGGCTTAACATGCTCCCTGAGGCACGGGGATGGATTTACCGCCAACTTCCCAACTTCGGGCAAATAGACAAATATTGAGAAAATCTTAATATCAATTAATGAAGTGGCCCAACCCGGGAGTCGAACCCAAGACCTTTTGTCTGTGGGCGAACATGCTAACCACTAGATAATGAGACATATGCCATTATATTCTACAGTAAAAATGGTATTCAAATATTTAATTAACAATAAAATGGATGATTTTATATAAAATATGTAAAATTGGGTAATTACAAATTTGTTATATAAATTTTGTAATTTTCATTATCACCTCATTGGTGAACCTACATCATAGTTTTCTTAAATCATATAGATATTAAAACATGATGCTAAAACCAAACAAAAGGTACAGTAATAATTAATTTATCATTGAAACAATGTCTTACAAATTAGCGTTTTATGTATGGGGTGTAGCCCACCGCCAAATTCCCAAATTTGGACAAACACTGAAATTTTTTTTGTAAAATACCCAAAATCAATTTTTAATTTGCCTAAACTAAGACTCAAACCCAGGACTTTATGCTAAACAAGCTGGCTACTAGATAAATAAGGCAGAATACAATTTTGCGCTTTCAAAGCTATCACCATATATAAGTTAAAGATATAAACTAAAGATGCATAAATGTAAAGTCAAGATTATAAACTCACCATTATCACTTTTGTATTCCTAGTCTCATATCTACATTCACACCTGGGACAGAACAATTGTGCATTGTCCCTGATTTCAGCAGTAACCTTTGGCAAAATTACTCCATAACAATTGCTGCAATATAAAAGCATCATTAACACTCTTTTGTGGGAAACAAATTAAATTATCATGTCGCTTTGTACACGAAAGTGCAGGACATGAGTTAACTCATTATAGATAGAATAGCATAGTGATGTGGAAAACTTGCAAACACAGGATCAAATGGACGAATTCCCAATTTATCACACAACTCAACAAACAAAATATTAACGTATCACAAAGATTATGATTTTTCAAATAATTATACACAAAAACTAAAAGAAAATACTTTTTTTGGCACAAAGATTGCTTTTGCGATATATGGGATAATGTGCAGTTTTAAAACATCTTATAGTAATTACATCCGTTCAAATGTTTTTCTAGTTACAAAAGCAAGCTTTTTCATCCAGCATATATATTTCTCATCTATGATCAGGGTTATCAAAATATTATACTTAGTCAAATTTTGTGTTGACCTGGGTCATTTATTTATTTTGATCCTTAATGCATACAAAAATTTTTTAAGAGACAATTATAAGAAAAAAAGATGTTTTGTATTACTTAGATAAAATGCTTTTAAACTTGCTTGAAAATTTTATAGCAACTCATCAGATGTATACTATCTATTGTCCACTATATACTAAGTTCTTACTTTCTTAATCTTAAAAAACAAAAAATTTGTGCAAATGCCGTGTTTATAGTGTGTTAACGTTTAATGTGTAAATAATGCCCGCTTTCACTAACCTTCCCTAAACTTTGTGTCCCTTAAGCACACTTAATGACTAGTTAGGCGATTGTTTATATAGGGTGTCTCTTAACAATGAGATGCTTTAGGGAATGTTGGTAAAATCGGACAAAAGTATCTTAACCACATACTTGTTTTCAGGTAGGCTCACATCTTAAAATAAATTTTTATTATTAATAGTTGCAATAGATTTTAAAACACCATTATAATTTGTCATTTTATAGGATGTATGGAATATTCTGAGCAAATATTTACCACAGATTAGGTGGCACATATGCTATATATAGTGTCCTCTCTGACTTCTCAGTGTTGTTAAGGATTGAAGTTGGTAATGGACAAACACATCTACACCGGTTATCTTCATAAAACTGAGCCTTAAATTTAAGAAACATTCTTAATAAGAATTAACAGGTATCACCAGATCATTGAAATGAAGCTTAAAATATTAACTAACCACAGAGCTAGCTACAAATATGTAGCAAAGAAATATGTTCCAAACCATTTTGGATTGATGTTATAAATTATCATTCACAAACTGATTTCATTCATGCCTATTTATATATTCTTTTAACAAAAATAGATACCCAACCTAAAACAACATAAAAATTACATTACAATAAATACAAACTTTTGATAAAATATGAAAGGTGGGGAACAAGTGGAAGAGGTGAAAGAGTTTGTATACTTTTATAAATTTATAAAAAATGGAACATGTGAAAGTGATATTGAAAGGAGAGTGAATGCAGGGAATATGGTAAATGGTGCTCTGCATGCCTTTATGAATAGTCAGATGGTGTGTCAAAGGGCCAGGCTGGCTGTGCATAGAAGAGTGTTGGTGCCAACACTTATGTGCCAACACTTATGTTAAAAGTTGGGTATGTCAGAAAAAGCACAATAGTAAAACAAATGCAGTAGAGATGAGAGGGTTCAGAAGTATGAGTGGGTCTAAATTGAGTGACAAAGTAAGAAATAGTGTAATAAGAGAATGATGTAGTATAAAAATATATATAGTGACTAAAATTGGGAATGGTATGCTTAGATGTTTTGGGTATGTAGAGAAAATGTATGAGACTAACAAAAAATGTTTATGAGTCAAGAGTGAATGGGAAAGTTGGAAGGGAAAGACCTAGGCAAATGTTCCTGGACCACATCCAGGACATTTTAAATAAGGGCCAGGTCAAGAGTACTCTAAACCGAAGAGCTTGTAGGAAAGGTTTAATGAGAATGGAAAAAAGTGAAGGAGTTATGCAAGGATTGTAGCAAGTTGAAGGTTTGCTGTCTCTGCCTACTTCTATGGGAATGAGGCTTGACACTATGTATGTATGAACTATTACAATACTGTAATACACTTGTAAGAAAGTGAAAATGATTCAAATATTGGCCAAAGACTCTGGTCTAAAGATACACATTATATTGATAATGTGCATAATTCATGGGGATCACATCAATATAAGTTAGAAGTTAGTCATTTTTTTAATAGATGCTTCAGTAATCTGACGGTTTTTTAAAGGAGCCATTTAATATCCTAGATGGAAATGTATTCATCAATTAGGTATACATTTCTACATAAAGAAAAATAGACTCATATAATAAAATATGGTATAAAATGCTACAAGCAAATATTAGTTACAACTTATTTCTAAAATTTTATTTCTTATATATGACAGAACTAGTAAATGAATTTTGGAATTAAAATGTATAATTGATTATTTATTACTGCCCCAAACAGCCAGGCTAAACTTAATGATAGTTTCTATTTTACTGCCTTAATTTTGAATTGTATAGATCTTTGATATTTTTAATGAAGTACAGACACACATTCGCGTTTGTTATATTACTTTGCATAAGCCTGGTACATATACATAAGAATTTTCATGTACGATTTTTAATATATAACGACATTTAGTTTCACTAGCTTTAATTATAATAAATTCAAATGGAATAAAGTAAAATACTTTCGACAGCCTACAAAAAATATTACTTTTTTTGAACAAATTTTGGTAAATAATAGCCTACCAAATTTTACAGCTATCAACTGACATTAATCTTAGCTATTGATTGATTATTTGGGACCTTGTGACAGGCACTCCATCCACAATATAGCATATAGATATCCTAGGTTGTAAACATTGCACCTCATTCCAACCTCATCCAAAAAAAAATCATCTATATTCGAAAATCGTAGAATATAATGCTGGGCGTTATTATATATAGCACTTTACTGTTACATCTACTTAGAAAATAATGTAGTAGCTGCTACGTGTCTGTAATACAACGAGCTACAAGAGTAACAGTATGACACATGGTATAATTATCACTATTGTATTAAGTATAGAACTAGACGCGGGTAAAGTATTTGCTCGAGTACATGGTTTATTTTTGTAGATGAGACAAAAAAACCGTACGCTCTATACAAATTTTACTCAAATATGAACATGAGCTAGAATCACTGCAGTTGGTCCATATTAATCGATTTACCAAAGTGTGTGTGTCTTTATATTTAACGATTTACCTTATGATACATTGGATATAGATCGCTATTATATAGATTACAAAATAGCCTCCTGTGGAAATCTATTCGAGTAAATGCCCTGTATTTGTAGGTTAGAAATGAATCGTACGACTCAAAAAAAATCAACTATGATTTGTGTACATTACACATTAAAAAGAAGGTTTACTTGATGGGTCAAAAGTTGTGTTTTAATTCATAGTTGTTATAACAAGTTTGAAGGAGAATTTATTTCTCATAATCTTCTATAACCATTAAAGTAAATGAAACCTAATTATAAAATAGGATCAAGTTATTTTGTAATCTCTAATGTTTATCTATCTATCTAGTCCCTTATGTGTAATCTCTTATGTAATAAATAAAATGTTATATTGATAATATTTTTATACTTTAGAAAGATACAAATCTACTATGTAGATTGTAAGCGCCGGACTACAATTATACTAGAAATCAACATTGGCGATATCGTTTATATAACAGAAGTTTCCGTAAGAGGACATTCATTTACAAAAATGATATCAAAAAATTACCTAAATTTTTTTGACCAAATTATTTTATAACGTAATAATTAATATTAGTATATTTATAGTGATTTTTATTTGTCCTCGTAAAAAATGAAGTTCTCATAATAAATATGTTTCATATCGGCTTCTTTGATGTGAATAAAGTTTATGTTATGTTTTAATGAAATTCTGAAGCGACCTAGGTCTAGACTAGAAAAGGCCTACAAACTAAACAATGAACATAGGTTATCTTTTCCGTTATTTGCTACTTTATTGTTAAAATAACATCTATAATAACTAATCCAAAAAATATTTTTTTATTATTGTCTCTATTCTACAACGGAATGAGTGAGTATTATAATTAGTTCAACTACTTAAGAAGCAGTTTTAGAATTATCAATGGTATGCCCTATATTTAGGGCGACCGTATTAAATATTATAGAAATCAATTGATTGACAATAGGTATATAGAGGGATTATATTTGTTAAAGGTGAAAGTGAAATGGAAAAGTTAATAATATTTTCCCAATTATTGTATATTACATAGAAACTTAACGCATTAAAAATAACAGTCACTTGTTACTATTACTGCTATTTTGTTGTTTTTGTTATTTCAAGATGAACGTTATTGCAATTTTTAAGGTGTAAAATAATTAAAATTGAGGTTCAAAATTGCCATCTTTGGAACATTGATGGCCATTGTTATTTGATATATATCAAAAGAATAAAGGAACGATATAAATAACTCTTAATTATTTTATTCGTTACTTGGTGGGATACTAGTTTATGGAATAAAATCCTTTATAATTTAATAATGAGCCGAAGTTTTCTTCATACTATAATAGTGGACTACATGTAACTATATACATTACAAACTATCACTTACATTTTATCATAACTTCAAAGTACATATTTAATTTGACCGATGCCTTTATAAACAATTTCTATTTATATGGTCATAATTACATTTGTTGTATCTTTATTTCAGAACCTTGGAGCTGGTTTTCTTTACAAATTCATATTAATTTAGTCCAAGTAGCGTACCAAGATTAAATGGACTTAATACAACAGAAATATATATTTCCTACTTTTATTAAAAAATAAAGGTATTTTTACGGTGCGGTGTCGTTAACATTGAATTCTCCATATTTATTATTATTAATATTGAAGATTATAATATTAAGATATGATTCATTGGTGGAATAAAACTATCTCTTTAGACCACCCACCCTTGGAAAAAAATAAACAAGTTTATAACAAATGCCTATCTTCCCGATATTTGCTTGGTTGGCTTGATAGTTCCAATGTTGAATTTTTAGTATATTATTAAATAGTTAAAGTTTACAGCATCTTCGTAATGTTCTCAATGATCGTAACAATTTAACTTTATAAAATGTTCACCCGCGTTGATAGCGATCTCGTGGCAGGGGAAAGTCTACTAAGTTAGACTATAGATTTATTTTTGTTTTCATAAAAGTTTTATTTCACTTACAATTACTTCCTTTCAGATTATTAGATACAGACTTACATTCACAACCTAATCAATAATCAATAAATAACAACCAATATATCCAACTAATACATTTTCAAATTTGTAATATTTACGTAGAATATCCGACATTAGTCAATTTAAAAATACTCCACAGGTATTGGAACGATTTTTTTAAATCGCTACAGACTTAAGTTTAATTGTAAGTTATTTAAAATAAAAACAACAATTCAAATCCAAAACTTTTTTTTAATATTAAAGAAAAGATTTATTTCTTGAATGGAATGCCATTTTAATAATTAAAAAGTATATTAAAGGTAATTAAAACGGTCTTTAATATAATTTTATTTAATAGTATAAGGACAAATCCCGAGGTATGTATAATATAGGTTGATTATTGTTTGCACTTTTATTTACTTTAAAATATTAAAAAGGTCGTTATAGTTACGTAACTACAATAGTTGGACATACGGTATTGCAGAAATTTTATATAATATGTTCTATAATATTGTAGAATATTTTTTTGTTCTATCAACAGTACTTTCCGCAGCGCACGCGGTTACAGATATTTTGGTTCACACCTTGGGTTACATTAATGGATTTTTATTAAGGATCCCTATTTTTTGAGAACGTAGTATAACTTATGACGCTTAGTGAAAATGCAGCTTTCTTAAGGTAAACAAATTTTTACAAAAAAAAATAATTTACAAATACGTACATATAAACATACATACAAACACATTTTTTTCCTATTTATAATATTAGTTTACATGAGCCATTGTCATTTTAGCATTTTTTACACTTATAATTGTATAACAAACATATTACGCCTAATGATTTTTAATAAGTTTTTATTGTAGTTTTAATATATCTACAATTTAAGTTATTGAGAACAAATAATAAAGAACTTGAATAGATGTTCCTACTATGACTATTAGACGTTATCGAAATCAAAGCATGTTTTCATATTGTAGGACTTATTAATTGATACTCTAAACCAGTGTTTCCCAACTTGGGACCCTATATAGGCGTAATTTGATTCTTTTTTTTTAACTTCACAGTGATTTTTATGAGAATTATTTTTTACGCCAATATGAGTAAGCTTTGGAGAAAGGTCATATTACAAAGTTTATATAATTTTCACCAAATAAAGTTATCTAATTTTTGTTACAGTTTTTAATATTATTTAGACATTTAAACTGTTATAATTTTATTTATAGATCCTAGTAATGGTATAATTCAGTTTGAGATTCTAATCTATTAACTTAATACCTAACTCATTGGTAAAGAGTCTATCACATATTTTGTGAATGTCTTAATATAAAATCTTTGATATAAATACCTCGTGTCTAGTATGTAGCCTAAGAAGAAAAATTGAGGAGCCAATAACAAAATATCAGTTACTGGAGCTATAATAACGTCAGAGTTATTGAAAATAACCATTTACTCTCATGCTTAGTATAAACCATAGATCAGAAAAGTAACATAAAAATCAAAGAATAATGGCCATAGATTAAATAGACTTATATCTACTTGGTAATGTTTCATATTTAAAACAATCAGATTTTATATGTTAATTTGTTATTATAGATATATATTTGTTATCGTTATAGAAAGATTGAAAAATAATTATAAATAAATGATTGTTATCTTATAAGCCACTTTATATATATGTTTCATTTCTGTATTTCCATACATTAAGACTTATAACTATTTCAAAAATCTAAACTTACAATAAAAGTTAAAATTTATATTTATTAAATAACAAAACTGTAACGTGAATTTAATTTTGTTTAATTTTTGCTATTTATAATTATATAGTCTATGTTTATGGCTGCTGACGGATCATGAACGGATGAGTGGATCATGATTTGAAGTGGGTAGAAGTTAAATGTGTTATTTTTGTGATGAGTGTTCGTGTTATTTTTGAGGTAATTAAATCATATTATTTTATAATATTTACTACAGTTTTGAGACATTTTTTACTGTATACGTTAAACTTATTCTTTCTGTATAAAATTCTTTATACATGCTGCCTAGGTGGCATTTTTGCATGTCAAAATTATGAATTATTATTTATTGCTTTTGGAAAATAAAAAGTATACCAGTAGAGTATTAAATCAAATTTTATTAAATATTTAAATATTGTCTTTATTATATGCTGAGGCTGTATAAACTTTATGTCACCATCGAATTCAATGACACGACGATTTTTGTTAAACTTACAATATATTTTAATCACGAATCCTCTTTAATTGTAAATGCGACAAAATGGTGGACTTTGAAAAAGGTCCTTTTATCTTACCAAAAAAGGGGTTGTAAAATAGTATGTTAGGCGTTGAAAGAATTTCTCTACTGGTCCTAGAACTATAAGTGTGTTGAATAGCCTCTTAAACTTTGCAAGCAAGCAGTTGTCAAAAAGATTTTAGGACTCAGGCAGACCAGAAAAGCACTGTTTTGAGAAAAGTGTTTGGTATTAAAGAAAATATTTTCATAAATAAATTTGTGTTAATGCCTAAATAAGAGCATGTAATATTCATTCACCCTTTTCACATTTTTTAAATTCATTTAACATGAATTTGTTTGTTTATGTGTCAAATTACTATTGTACATATTTAAAAATACATTATAATAGCACAACAGAATATTTTTATTATGAC
Source organism: Elymnias hypermnestra (assembly GCA_015832385.1). Lineage (NCBI taxonomy): Eukaryota > Metazoa > Arthropoda > Insecta > Lepidoptera > Nymphalidae > Elymnias > Elymnias hypermnestra. The sequence goes on from JACTOM010000015.1 coordinate 420,795, forward strand.
TTCAGAAGTATTTCCAAATTTGGTCTAATATATTAACAGTATGTTCTAGAAACATTGTAAATTCTGGAAAAATTGTCCCTTCAAATTATGCAGAAAAAAGAAAGATTTTCTGAACCTAAGCTAACAAAGTAATACATAAAATTATTCTTAAATTCTGTTCAGATAGTTTATGCTTATATCTCATTTTTACATATTTGTGTCCCTGCCTCATTGATCGGGTTGTCAGCTTGTTCAACAAGACTATCACATACCTGGGTTCGATTCTTGGTTTCAGCATTTGATATTGAGCTGTTTGTTAAGGACTTCTCAGTATTTGTCCAAAGTTCGAAAGTTGGCAGTATACTCCTCCCCTGATTTTCCGAGACCATATTCAATCATCAGTCCAGACCTTATCTTTCTGCTGTTGTATCAGCTTGCCGTCCCATCCGACTATGAGAGTGAAAGAATAGATAGTGTACTTGTATTAGCACAAATACTTGTACACTATGCCTGTCAATCTGCAATGGAAAATGTGGTGGGTATATGCACAGAGAGTGGGCTTCTGCCCAGCAGTGTGACGTTAATGGCCTGCTACTTATACCATTTTATATATGGTGCGTAATATTGTATGTCTATTCATTTATGCACACCACGTAACTTCTCTCTCTTTTTGGCCCCGTGTTGCAGAGATGTCTGGAAGAGATTACTAATAAGCCATAAGACAGCCCAAATAAAAATATTTCTTATGAACTTTATAACCCTTACTTTAGGAGTATTCTTTTCTTAGCAGATAATATAAAATAGCTTAAGTCAAACCCAAAATTTGAGTAAACCTTGAAACTTTAACACATTTTACTTTAAATAAATCCAACATATTTTCATTATATTATTTTTATATATATATATAAGAGATATCCAGGTATCTATTGACTCATCACAATATTTCTGGAATCCTTTTGACGAGTAGAGGTCAGCTAAGAAGGAATTCACGAAATTCTACCCGAAAGGGGGTTGTAGGGGTGTTCATAAAAAAATTCAAATTCTCACATTAAAAAAAATTCAAACTTCACATTTATAAATCACAATCACATTTATAATTCGCCTAAATTAATGAAAATGCTACCCAAAAAACATTCCACACAGACGATATTAACGATGTCGCGGGTTCAGCTAGTAATAAATATTCACAAAACAACATGTTTTTAGTAAGTAAATAAAACAACCTGACCTGGCATGGAAAAGCTGTGATAAATAGTTCATGTAATAAAATGCCTATAATTTCACACTTTATTTATGTAATACATGTACATTATTTTTTTGGGGTTGTAGTTTTCTAATATGATTATATTTGGAAACAATAAGACAGTGGAATCATAGAAAAGATCAATGACTAAATTGTCTCAGAGTAAGAGCAAAATCTTTCAGCCGTCCAAAATTAGAAATTTATATTTAGTTATGTAGCTTATTATTATTAAATGAACTATTTAGTAAATGTGTCATTTCTTATACATTGTTGTTTCTTCAATCTGACTTTTACGTCTACTTTAAGAGCTTTGAAAGTGAAGTAAAGCTCAAATAAACTCAAATTTATTTAAGTTATTAGTTAGTTACACCATTTATACTATATAGTATGTTATTGATATATATGCCATCTCTATCATTGTGCTTTTAAACAAAAAATACTAGTATTTATTATATTATTTCCTAATTTCGCACCATAAAAGTAGTAAGTAGGTATGTATCAGCCCATTAATGTCCCTCTGCTGGCCACAGGCCTCCTCACTCATATGAGAGAGGGTTATTAGAGCATAGACCCACCACACTGCTCCTCTGTGGGTTGGCAGGCATAGTACAAGTGTACTCTCTATTCCCTCCCACTCATAGTTCGCGTTGACAGGAATCCGACGCGAACAAAGAGAGATCAGGCACAGGATCGAGGGCTTAACATGCTCTCCGAGGCACTACGGTGGACCACACAGCCAACTTCCCAACTTTGGTCAAATATTGAGAAAATCTTAAAGAAAACTCAATATCCACTTTTTAATTAACCCAACCTGGGTCTCGAACCCAGGACCTCATGCCTGTGGCCGAACATGCTAACCATTAGACCAATAAGGCAGTTTGAGCCATAATCTGGTATTTATTTAAAATAATGGACCTTAAAACCATTCAACCAATGTGCCCCAAACTAGTTTACTATAGGCAATAATGTATATTAATTTTGTTGCAATTTTGTTAAATCTAACATAGCAACTCCTTTCATAGTGTAAGCTGTCTTTATGAACAGATTTTCTGGAGAGGAATTAGAAACATTGAATAAATGGTGTTTATTCTATATTTAGTTTATTTAATTTTCATTACTAGGAACATTTTATTGATTCCTCACTAAAAGTACATGTTTACGTAAATCGAACTTGTAAACAAAAAGTGTAATAAAGAATTGTTAGAGTATTGGTGAAAGAGCTTTAATTAAAGAATGTTTAATAAACATTTCATTTTAGAAATTTTGCTAAATGTGCATTACATACATCATACTTACTTAATTCTGGAAGATGATAAAACAGAAACTTAAGATTTGTTATATGTTTGTTTCAGAATGCCCATCCAGGCGCCGCAATGGACGGACTATCTGAATTGTCCAGTTTGCTGCAGAGAATTTGGGGCACCGCCAAGGAGCCCTATCAGTCTTGGATGTGGCCACACTCTTTGTGGGCACTGTCTTAAACATCTGCATAGAAAGCAGTGCCCCTTTGATCAGGTTAGTAATAAACAAATTAAATTTATCAAAGAGCTTTGCAAGTGTTTACTTAAGTGTTAAAATAAAGTCTTTTACACCAGATCTTTAGGGTTGCACTACACATGATTTGGTACATGCATTTTTGTAAATAAGATACTCTTATCATATTTAGTAGATATGTAGCTCTGATTTCTACAATAAGCAAAGAAATATTTATGATATTCATTTAATTTTTTTTTAAATATATTTTGGTGAGAGGCTTAATTGTTACGTATAAAAAATATGTATTGTATATAGATGGCTTTTATGGTACTTCATTTCATTTATTATTTACATTATTAATTGACTCTGAATTTTAACAAAATATAAAATGTGATAACTTATATTCTTTTAAGAAACTTGAACCATAAAAATAGAATGTATAAGTACAATAATAAAAGACATTAGGCTTAATTGTGTTAAGTCTGTCAAAGAATATCAACAGAAGGAAGCAGCAGTTTTATAAGTCGAAGATGTGAAATAGATTTCAATGTCATATCTAAATATTACGACACATGAAAATCTGTTCAGTAGTAGGTTTGAGTTGACTAATAGTAAGACGCAGTGGTAGATACTTTTGTAATATATAGTGATTTAAAATCGCGCAATAAATTGTTTGAATTTAGGTATTCCTTTATATGTTAGACAGTAATCCATGCAGAATCAGAAGAGTTGGTTGTGAACACAGCGTTGCTACAGCTGGCAGGGTTCACTCCGCCCGCGCAGCCTTTCCATCCTCCATGTATACAAGCCCTGCCTGAACACGACCGCAAAGCATACGATGTCATTGTGCGGTGCCTCGAGCAACTTGCCATCTACCTTAAACTTTGTGGTAATTATACCTTTGATATCGCTTTTGCCAGTCACGTTGTATGATGAATCATTGCTAAATTTCAAGTAAATAGAGACTAGTTAAACTAGTCTCTATTTACTAGATCTCGCGATGAGTGTGTAAGTTTAGTGATCTAAAACCACCTTATTAGGTAATATAGTTTCAAAGTATATATGATAATTCGTTAGAAACTTCTTTGTATGATGTTTAGATTGGGGAACACGTTGTATCTTTCATGTAATACGGCAAATTTTTTAGTATATAATTTATTATTTGTGCAGCTAGCAGTGTACCAGGCAATCGTTTGTCGAGGCCGATGCAGAGAAAATTAGTGACGTTGTTACAATGTGCGGTTACTGACGAAGAAGGCAGGGGACGGGCGGCAAGATCAGCGAGGTCACTTGGGGAGAGAACTGTCACTGAACTTATTTTACAAAATCAAGTATGTATCATTTGCTTTATATAAATGTTCGTATATTTACACACAAGCACACAACACGAACAGGAATATACACTCTAATAAACGTACATGTATGTTGGTATATATTCCGGGTTAGACATATGGGAATAGAAATAAATGGTAGACTATACTCCAAAAATGCTCCCTAGAAAAAAATTTACACGCCGGAGAACATTAGTTTGTGCCCCATACAAAATTAAAAATATATATGACTGAAATAATAATTGATAATCCCATTTAAATGAATGATGCAAATAGGTAAGCTATGTCATACTGGCCTATGCCATTTTTTGTCAATATACCATTGACCTCTAAGACAAGGCGATTTTTTATTAAGTCAAAATTAGTTTATTTTAAATTTTAAGTGAAATATCATCGTCACCAAATTATCCCCGCTTTTTGGGACTTAATTAGAAATATCGACCATAGTAAGAAAATTAAGACCCAAATTTTAAGACATTTAATTCCGAACTTTGGTTTTTACCATTTTTCACGTAAAGTTGAAAAGAAGCGAGTTATTGTATATGAAAAGTCACCCTTAAATCCAACAACGATGAGGCAACAGAGTGCGGACCCCGAAAAAAGTTAAACTTTCAGTGACATCCATCGGGAATCATCGGATTCCCGAAGATAAATTGCTGTTAACTAAAATAAATATTAATGTTTTTTTAATCATTAATTTTATTTTAACCAGATCATTAAATTCAAGCCAGTCAATAGATGAATCTGGTCGAAATGTTTTTATTATAGTAAATATTTCATTTATTTTGAATCTGCTTTTTAATGACTCAATATTAAAAAAATATTAAACTCCATGCAATGAATCCGTTTATAGTAATTTTTTAATAATCGCGAAACCTAAAAACACTACCAAACTTTTGTTCTGCTGCCCGCGACGCCTTGACTAACACGTGTTTATAGGGTCTTTGAAAAAAGTTTGAAAATCACTGGTAGTGGAGTGTTACTTATTTTACTTATTTTTAAATATTATAGAATCCACAGCAGCTTAGTGCAAATCTGTGGGCAGCCGTACGAGCTCGAGGATGCCAGTTCCTTGGACCTGCGATGCAGGAAGAAGTTCTTAAGTTAGTGCTTTTAGCTCTAGAAGACGGCTCTGCACTTTCCAGAAAGGTGAGAACATAAATAGGGTGGGTACCTTAGAAACATAGTGACAAATGCCCAGCTATGGGATCTTAATAAGCTGCTATTTACCTCACCTCACTATTAATAGTTTTTATTTACAGGTCTTAGTCATGTTTGTCGTCCAAAGATTAGAGCCTCACTTTCCGCAGGCTTCCAAAACTAGTATAGGCCACGTTGTCCAGCTTCTCTATAGAGCTTCATGCTTTAAGGTAATCAATTTTATTTATTATTAGCTTAACCCTTCGTTACTATTCTGTAGCTTAATCTGATTTTACGTACTTAGTACTGCTTCACTATCAAATGTGAAAAGTTTTTGCTTCAATCATTACAGTATCAGTATAAAATTAAGTCATGTTGTGCATATTTCAATGTTCTATAATTACTTAATTTTTAACCATGCCTAATTAGTGACAGTGTGACATTAGTTTATTAAGTTATTTATTATTATTTATGAAGCAAATTATAAAAAATCGAGTTTAGTTTTATAACTAATGAAGTTTTAACTTCATTACTTTTATTTAATTCTTTTATTTTTTGTCTATAAGTATGATATGTTTTTCAGTGGAAATTTAATTGGCTTATGTACTGTTTATTTAATTTCAAGTACGTATTAGGTCCTTTCAGCATGAAATTGGCATTTTGTACGGGAGAAATATAAAGTTAATATTTATTTTTTGTAAAATATATTTAATTAATAAAAGTATGCACCGTTGTTATCTATGCTATCTTATATAACTTTTATTATCTCAAAGGTTATTCATTGCCCCTTTACTAAAACCATGAGAGCGGGAATCTATAAACTCTCTGAAGGCGGTTTGGACTGCCGCATCGGAGTTGAAATTTTCCTTATAACAAGTTGTCTGAATTCTAAAATTATGAAAATAATGACGAGGAAAAGCCTAAATGTACTAGCTAAATTAATTTATAAATTTAAATTTGGAGTTAACCAAAGAGAAGATAAATCAGATCAAAGTGAGCAGTACGATAAAACGCTGATTTCACATGTAAGGACCTAATGTCATTACACTTTACGTTAGGTTTCCCAAATAAAATAAACTACGTCACATTTAAACAATGCTCAACATAATTCCGCTGATCAGCTAAACTACTTTTCACTATAATTTTAAGAGGTTTGGGCATGATAACGTCTTCATGACAACTTTTAATACAAAATATAGTTATTGCCTAAGAAAATGAATAGCACTAACTTTCATTCCCATTATTATTTACCCTATATCTTTTAAAGTTTTCAGTCGTTAATAAAATATTTTTTTATATATTCATTTAAGTCGAGATTTATATTTTTAACTTTGAGTAGATGAAAAAGTAAAGAAATTAGTAGCATAATGACGTCTCAATAAGGACAGACCGCAGATTTGGCAGGCTACACATACTCCAGAATTACTCCCGGGTTATGCTGGTTCCCTCACGATCTTTTCCTTCACCGAAAACCACAATGAGGGGTGTGACACTTGATGTTAATACAATTTTTTTTCATTATACTTGCATAACATTTTACAGCGATAAAATAGATTGATATGTAGGAATTGACTTTTCTTTTCTATTACTTGTTAGGTATCAAAACGTGAATGCGACTCTTCACTAATGCAGTTAAAGGAAGAATTCCGAACATATGATACATTACGACGGGAACATGATGCGCAGATAGTACAAATAGCAACCGAAGCCGGTTTAAGGATTGCACCTGACCAATGGAGTGCGTTACTCTATGGAGACACAGCACATAAAAGTCATATGCAGAGCATCATTGACAAGTTGCAAACACCCCAATCTTTCGCCCAGTCGGTTCAGGAGCTGTTCATAGCATTGCAAAGAACGTGGGATCAATCGCAGTTGGTCTCTATGAGCATGCATCTTGATCGGCTTGCTAGCATCGACCCTAGTCCCGGTGAGTATTTCATAGCTATTTATGAATTCTTAAAATATATTGCATTTGTAGCTATGAAAAAGTCAATAAATAATAATATAGCGAGTTCCTTCCTGGCTCAAACTGCACTGTAGTATGCTGGTTCATGAATAGATATATAAAACACTGGCTTTTTTTACTGCCGACGCTTAATTGTTGCTATTTTCGTTTTCTTCAAATGTTGTTGTTTCGGAATCCGGAACGCCATATGTATAGTCATAGGCGTTTTACAAAAATAAAACACAAACTATCCTATAAGAAAATAAATACAAAATAAAAATGGCGAAAAAAATATGCGTAAAAAATATAAACTGTTCATAAATTCAGGTCATATATGATACATAAATACATTTGTAACATATACAACACATACAGCTGCTTGGGTCTGTTGCAATACTGTAAACCTTCACTGAAGCCAGCTGATCTTGCTGCAGATGCTGAATCCCCTTCTTGGCAACAACTGGCAGAAATACTTACATCGACTCAAGAGGTGTTGTCCGGGCTTATGCATCACCTTCAGCAGCAAGCAATGTGCAGAGATTCCAATCATAACCAGAGGCAGAGCTTGACCGACAGGTGTTGCGAACCGTCTACTAGTGAGTACATTTTTTACGACCTCGGTTAATGTTCTTCATAATCTTTATGTTTCTGTACCGTGTATTGTTTGACCCTCACATCCTTTGATACTTTATGCTTTGGTTTCCTTTTTTATCGTGACGAGCATGATTGCGGGCATAAAATAGTACTTAGGTCTTCAGACAATCTTACATTGAAAGCTCCTATGCCCAACGTAAAGATTTTTAGGATTCCTTTACGGTTGAAACTGCACGCTTATGGAATACTCTTCCAATTGAAATAAAACCTGCTCCCTCTTTAAATACTTTCAAAAAATTATATAAAATTATCTCCGTAAAAGTAAGTAAGTAATTTAGTGTCTATTTAATATTTTCGACACCAACTAAGTCACCTTTCTTTAGGTAGTCTGAAAGAAATCTTAAAGCAACAAGACCGCCTTTTGTCCGTCACAAATATAAGTCTCCTTTTATTTTCTAAATCTGGTATACAATAAAGTCTAAATAAATAAACTTCGGTTGACTATAATCTTATCAGATGGTAAGGAATAACATAATATAACATGAAAACGTGCTAAACTGGTAAGACGGAATTTACCTGTTGTGGTTTCTACAAAACACCGTACCCGATCAAGATACCAATCAAGCAGGTATAACGAACTCATTGCATCTTTCTTCCGATTACGTTAAAACAAGGGTATCGAAAAAGTCCTAATAACTTAAACTAATGACTTGAAGTTTTAAAAAGCTTTTGTTATTTTTTCTATATCACTTTTTTATAATTTTAATACAATAATTTAATAAAAAGTTATATATTTTGTTCTTATTAAGTGAAAATCCCAAGAACTGCCAAATTGAAATCATATCTTGTGACTTATACAGGATAAATGGTTATTTCTGATATTTGTGCAGGTCTCCCGTCCCCACAGATTGCCACAACACCAACACACAAGTACAAAACTTCAATGTGTCGAGACACTGTCACCAGGTCTTTCTGTCCCAGAGGCAACGCTTGTACTTTCGCACATTTTGAGGAAGAACTGGAACGGTAAACTATATTTTTATTAAACTTGAAATTAACCTCCCGGATTACTCTTGAAATCCATTCCATCCCCCGTCCCTACTTAATTTCAGTCATTAACTTGGTTTTCAAGAATTATAGAAACGTTGATGGTATGTGTACATTTATATACGCACCTACACACGTATGCACACACGTACACTCGCACTATCCTGTATCTATAAGAAATATAGTGTAGCAATAATACAGGTGATCATAGTAAATCTGCTTGTAGATGTGCAATACCTAGTTATAATTTTCCATTACTTCCAGTTACACAGTAAGCTTATTTTATTGTTATAAATTTTATAATTTACAGTAGATGGAGTTGTATTATTTTATACTATTCTGGTTAGCCCTCATTTATGCCAATAATTATTACAAGGTTCGTTTTAAAGAAAAAGAATTTTACATAATATTAGTTTTCCTCGAAATTTCGAAGTTTTTTCTGGCGATATAAATGAGCCCATGTTAAAGCAGGCACAAAAAAACAATTAGTATTGTCACTTCGTTTTAAATAAATAAAATATACCCTGGCCAATACTGGCTCTCCAAAAGACTATTTTTCAAATGTCAGTTTCTGAGTATGATGTAGAGACTAGGGATGTTCATCGATGTTCCATATACAACAATATTTAACTAGAAAACATCGATGTCTTGATTTCAATAACAGAATATCAATGAGAATAAAATACTGAAACTATAAAATATCTTTGACACACTCACTCTTGTGTGTGATATTGATATCGTTAATAATGAAACTTCGGCAACGAAATAACAGGTAATGCAGCAAATCTTTATTCGGTATTCACTATAAAAGTACAATGAATTTTGTAATGAGAAGGAACGATTACAATCTCTATCGTTAGGAGTGTAAGTAACCTATAGTAAAGTTATATCACTTTCCAGATTACTAACTATAAAAGTGACTGGTTTCCAACCAAAACAATCGATGAGAATAAAAAAAAAGTACTTGAAGAAGTTAAGAAAATATTGCTACAAACGGAAAATGTTACTGTTAAAGCACTCGCCAATGTCATTGAGCTCCGTCTCAAAAATATACATTTCAAAGATGCATTAACCTGTGTCAGAGCTATCAGGAGTATAAGGAACAAAAAATAAACACATTTGATAGAGTAAACAATTTTATTTCTTACCGAAGACGTCTGTGTTTTTAAACATCGATATATATATAGATCCATGTCATCATCGACGTTTTTCTAATATTGAACATCCCTAAGCTGATGAGTCAATAAAAACCCGTTCATATTAGCTCTTATCTATTTGGATTAAAAGAACTATTATCATTGGCTAATCTAATGAGATGTCGTTACATTCCATATATTTATTTAGTACTACAATTTGGATGCGAAGTTTTATCCCTCTGTAGGTAATGTAACGCGGCTACAACTTGTCGTTATTTAACGATGTCACTAGATTGGGTACTATACATCGATGGCTCCTACATATAAAAAGTCAAGTATAAAAACCTAATACTGTGAGACAGTTTTTCACTGATAAATCATACTAGTGATATGTTCATAATTATACTAATGATATGTTATTTTAGGCAATTGAGTTTTAATAGCTTTATATTAATAAAAAACGATGACCTAGATTGATAAATTTGGTGATGTCATCTTCAAGATACCAATAACGTCAAAATATCTAAAATACAAATTGACCGTTTATGGGTAGGGGCCACCGATATACAGATATAATATCATATATGTTTGTTTTTACCTGACCACATTTTGCAATGGCTCTTTATAATCATACTGGTACGATTTACATTTTCTACGCTGAGCGAAATTATTATTTAATATCTTTGTTGATATTGGCATTCGAAATTACTTCCAAATACATACTTGTATACAAATAAATTATCAGTTTTTGTAATTTTGAAATAAATACGTTTTTATGTAATGACTATAAAATTATATATATTTTCATATTTTGGGTGTGATTACATTTAACTGGATTATTTTTCGACTAAAAATTGTATCAAATCGTTTTTATAAAGGTTCTATCACAAATAACTTTAAAATGGGTCTTTCCGTTATCATCCTCGTAACGTTGCAGACAAATTATGAAATATTTTATTACGACTAACATTAATCATGATGCTTTTTGTTATTATTTAAGTTTAGTGCTATGTAAGCCAATAATAAGAAACATTTTTGTATTGCAAGGCGAATAAAACTTATATTTTTTTATACTGGAATCTATATATGCCTAGACCCAGAGATGTGATCTGTGGCAAAAGGTGATTAGGAGAGCCGACCCCAATTAAATTGGGATAAGGCTGGAGGAAAAGGACTGATAACTATGTTCCTATCGTCACTTGGAATTGGATGCTGTGCTTAGTCGTCGGCGTCAAAAACCATTAGTCATATTGGTTAACATATTAATTTATATACAAACATACATTCTGCGATGGTCGTATAATTAGAAACACAATCAATGTTATTTGACATAATGTAAGATACCGCAATCGATTTTTTTTTTAATTTAAACAATAAATGGGACAACAATATGTTCATCGATTTATAATTTATTAGAAAAACAATATAAATTCCACGACACAAGTGCAGTTTCAATAATACATTACGGACAAACATTTAAGTCGGTTTTAAGGAATGAACAATAATGGTCAACCAATTAGAAACAACATAAAACAAGTATAAATAAGAATATTTTTTTAAGTATTACTAATTAGTATTGTGATTTACGAAACAGCTACTATATTCAATACCAGCACTGCAACCCGGTGGCGTTCATTCAACCAATTTTATACATTTGTCTTGCTATATGATAGTTTGAGACTTTCTGTTCAACAATATACCAGAGATTTTCTATCGGGTATAAATCTAGACTATTTGTTGATCAGTCTAAAATAGATATACGCTGTGCACAAAGGAAACATTTGACGCTAATAGCTGTGGTTAGGGTCATTGTCATGCTGAAAAATCCATGTTACAAACAAAAGATCGCCCGAGTAGGGAATTATCGCGTGCACCAAGATATTTTTGTATTGCTATTGATCAAGTGTACCTTCAATCTTCCGAACGGATCCAACTCCACATCCAGAAAATTCCCCCAAACTTGAATATTAGCTTTAATTAAAAACATTATTTACAGGAGTTTTTTAGCAACACAAACGATTAGCGTATCTTCGCTGGATGAGGTTTTTCTTGCCCGAAACTTTCGAAGAACATTTTCACCGGTTCCACGTGTTTTGTAATGATCAATTGCATTAAAAACTTTCATAATAGAACAATTTGAATGCTCAGTTACTCTTCTGTATGCCCACTTATTAAGTGTGTCTAGTTGATGCGAGTTCTAGCAACTAGCTATAGGTCGATCGCTTACTCATTTGCATCGCCACTACATAAGTAGCTAAGTCACGAATTACGAAATTAATGGCATCCATCTAGATTTGGAAATTTCCTTTTAAATTAAAATACAATTACAAGCATCATCCGCAGCACGTTCTGAACTGAACAGTCGGCGATTGCGAAATCAAGGTATAAGATTTCCTTTTAATTTAAATCATAATCATAATTTTGTTTGTTCGATTTTTACATAGCACAGCAGTCGGATCACTTTATTCATAATGTAGTTACAATTCATATTAATTTTTAATTAAAATATAAATATTTAGTAGATTTTGGTATTTTTTATTCTTCGGCTGTAATTTCGCTAACTGGCGTAAGCGATACTCATATTCTTGAATAAAAGTATGAGTAGAAGCAAAGAACCAGCTGAAGAGGAATCCAAACATTGATTCCCAAGAAAATCGAAATGTACTAGTTTATATAAATACATAGAATAATCTTTATTACTGTGTATTCTTTTAATGCTTTTAAATTTACCATTGTTTAAAAATTGACTCCAGATTTAGATCAGATTAGGATGTCATAAGAATTTATTGCGAGTATAGATGAGTTCATTAATTAATTAATAAAAAATAATAGAGAATCGAAAATGAAAAAAAAAATGGATATTGAGCTCTCTATTAAGATTTTCTCAATATTTGCCCGAAGTTGGAAGTTGGCGGTGTGCTCCGATGCTTCAGAGAGCACGTTAAGCCGTCAGACCGCCTGATCTTCCTTCGGTCGTGTCGGTTTCCCGTCAAATCGGACTATGAGAGTGAAGGAATAGAGAGTGTACTTGTATATTATGCCTACCGAGCAGCGTGGTGGGTCTATGTCCTAATAACACTCTTTCCTATGAGTGAGGAGGCCTATGCCCAGCAGTGGGACGTTAACAGGCTTCTACTTACTTTACCTTTTTATATGTGACTACACAGGGTCGCCTATGTCTTTACTGCACTCTGCATATATTTAAAACAAGATTATCTATCTTAAGAAATCACCCCGCAATTAACAAATCTTATTTTATTTTAATGCATATCGAATAAGATAAGTGGTTCTGCAGCGCATAATTTAAACTGCGTTCTAGAGAATTGGCTAGAGATAAGGCAAAATTATAGCCATAAAAAAATATCCGAAGCCAAAACGAAATAAAACCATTTTTAGTATATTTCATTGAAAATTCATCCCGGATTTCGCTAGACTAACAAAACAGCTTATCCAATGTTTGAATAAAGGAAATAGAATATCTATGAACTCTGAGCATGTAAGCTGATAAAATAAAAATGTTTAAATATTTTACGAACGATTCTATTTAAAAATTATATTCTCGCTACCAAGCAACCAAATAACTTAAATCAGAAAATGAACGTTCCTTTTATTATAATAACATCTTTTACAGTAACTCTGAACAGTATTTATAGCACTATAGCGACATTTTTAGAATTAAAAGAATTTGCAGATCTAAAATATTTGTCTACAAATTTCATAATTATTTTGACAGATCGACAAGACTTAATCAAAAAAGTTTTGGTAGTAAAATAGACCTGAAAGATAAATTACTGCACCTACACTTGAAATGCTGTAAATTCACTATATTAATGTTTATATTATGTTTTATCAGCGTATATTATATATGCAAACACATCAAAATCGCGGCAGAGACGTTTTAGTACATGAACAATGAATATCAAATTGCGTAATACTTAACTGGTTAACGACCATCAAGAAAATTGTGGTATAATGGAAATCTGAAACCCAAACTCTCCCGATGTTAATTTTCAATGGATAGTTAGTTCAGTTAACATAAAAATTATAACTCGTAAACGTAAATAATCACTTAAAAAAAAGGATATTATTCAAATATATCGCAAAGTTTATGTAATATAAACGGATTAAAATTAAAACTATATATATTAAAATAAATTTAAAAGTGCAATATATGGATTAATACATAAAACAAAATCGTAATATTTTTTAATAATGTATTTATAACAAATTCAAGTAAATGACACTGAAGAAAAACGTTACATTATACGGATACAACTAATTGACTTTGAAATATTCTCATAAATGATACTTTCGCGTTGTAAAAACTATAAATTCACTATTTCTGTAGTAAATTCGACAGGGTGTTAATTAAGATAAAAACAAAAGAGCCACATCGTGCGAATTAGGGCGCTTCCAAATTTGCCGCAAAATGTCACGCGGTTGCAGCGCGTCTACCGAGCTGCAGCCGCACCGCTGTCGCTAGGTTTGAGTAAACACTGTACGTTGATCCTTTGGCTTAGAATTATTTTGAATTCCCGCTAAAATAATAGAAAAAGCCAGGAAAGAAATGTTCTCCAATTTCAAAACAAGAATGAGCTATGAATGATTTTTTTCTAATGTTTCTAATTAGGCGCACAATTGACTATAACAGTAAATAAAATCCTACATGTGTAAGACTCATTTTGTAATTAAAAGTAAGATATGTTTTATATTTTATGCATTTTATGAGTTTTTTTTTTGTTTGAGTAGCTATATTATTATATGATTATTAATTATGGAATGTGTATATTTTGTACGCACATTTGTACATTGTAGTTATACTTTCTTTATTCCTAATATATTCAAGTAAAGATATAGTAATTTATCTTACAGGTCTATTTCTACTACCTAAAATTTTTCTGATTAACTTATGAAATTTGTAGCCAAATATTTTACATCTGCAAATTCTGAAAATGTTGCTATAGTCCGATCAATACTCTTCCGAGTTACTGTAAAAGTTGTTCTTATAATAAAATTCATAAACGTTCATTTTGTGATGTAAGTTATTTGGTTGCTTGGTGGCGAAAATATAATTTTTGGTAAAGTCTAGGTACTGTAATATAGGTTTGTTAGTAAAAGATTTTACATATTTATTTTATCAGTTTAAATGTTTGCAAGTGTTTCTAATTATATGACCGCCACTGTATATATAATAATAATTAAATACATTTTATGCATTCAGAAATTTATATACATACTTTTTAATTAATTATAGCAGCAGGTAGCAACCTATAAAAATCTTGTTTATTTTTAAAGAGATAAAATTTAAAAAATGGCACATGAAAGTCAATGTTTAGGTGAAAGAAAACTAAGTGACGTTGGGGAATGCGCGGCAAAATACTGCAGTTGCCGTACGTTTATCTCTGTTATTTTTTTTACACATTTTGTTTTATGTTCTAAATTGACTTTTGTGTGACTTTTAAAGTGGTGATTTTGATTCATATCAAAGCAGCCAAAAAAAATATATATTAAAATCGGTTTATAGTAAGAGATAAAATGATGTATGCATATACGCAAAGCGAAGATCTTATTATATCTAGACATTAACATTTGAAGTGAATTGTGATCTAACTGCAACTTATCAAACTTTACTTTTCTATAAATAGATTAAGAGCTAACAAGTGTTTTTTGTTATCTATGTATCTGTATAGTTGGTATAATGTAAAACAATAAAACAATGTTAATTTTCAAGCAAAATTACGTTTTACAACATTTTTAATAAAAGACGCTGATGCTAATACATTTGATTCATTAATTAAACTCAATAAATTGAAAATCGTATTTACGAAAAACCGTATAGCCTCATTTTATTTGAAAACCCACTTAAAAGGTTTATAGGTTCTTTGTAATTAGTTTAAGAAGTTTCTGCAAAATGACGCTCGGTAAATACTCTAATAATTTTGGTTTATTTAGATAAAGATTAAAGATTGAGTTTATTTAACAAGCAAAATTTTGACTAGAACGGAAATTTCTTGACGGAAAACTCAATATCAAATTTGAATTAGCCCGACCCGGGTTCATATTTGAAGCCGAACCGGTTCATCATTCAATCATTGTTCTTGTTCATCAGGTACAGAGGCGTTGCGAACACTAATCCAACAATAACGAACGGCAACTACACGTACATACCACCGATTCCGGCTTTACCGATGCCCCAGTTGGCGCACCCTATGAACATGTACCAGAGGTTCCCCATGCCTCCGCCGCAACCACAGCAACATCCTCATCCGCTCCAGATGTTACACGTGGAGAACTTCAACGTCCCACGTAAGTATATTGATCCTTTGGATTTTTAACTGTACATCAATTAGAATCTCGAGCTTTTCTATAACACATCGGTTTTCTAAGTCCCTTAGCAATATAAAATAATAAACTTTATACATACAATAATAATAAACAAACAATATTTAGCTTTATTTATTTAAAGTATTCATTAATTTTATCCTACCTTTGATCTTACGATGCGGATAGATGTCTAAAAGTTTGTTTAATCTAAACTAATATTATGAAGAGTAAACATTTGTGGTATTGTGTTTATATTTGAAATGTATTCAAACAAACGTTGATCAGATTAGAAAGCAGCATTTTCAATGAGTGTCACAAGCAATTTTACTTTGTCAAAAAAAAGGAACCCTAATAAAAATTAATTGTGAAAAATTTATCACAAAAAATCTGTTATCGCTTACGCTACGGGAACTACTGATGTTAGAACAAAAAAATGTTCTTTAGTGTTATAGAAAGTATTAATATTTCCACAAAAGTCCGCGATACCATATGTCCAACTACTGTAGATATGTTGTATATATTTTTACATTTTAAAAGTTAATAAAAGTGCCGACAATAACCAAACCATATTATTCGTACCTCTTCTTCTTCTTTTGTTTAGTGGCTTTCAGGTATGCCAATATCTCTAAAGTATTAATCCTTATCCTATTAAATGATATTTTGTTAAATACCCTTTCAATACCTGTAAAATACTTTTAAAATTAAAACGGACATTCCATTCAAAAGATATAACGAATTTAAAAATGTCATTCTAAAGAAAATTGTAGCGACCCTTATAATTGACCTGCAACTGGTGATATAGCTTATATTCGAGGGATACCAATGCTAATGAACCGATATACCTATACTGTTTTTATTTTATCAGGTTAAAAATTACTGGAGCGATTTCAAATATTCCATCATAATCTTTTTGAAATCAAGATTTTTCAATACCTGTAGAGAATTTTTTAATTTACTAATGTCGGAAATTCTACGTAAATGATGTTACGATTTTAAAATTTATTAGTTAGATATATATTCGTTGTAAAGTAAAATCTGTAAATTGTTTAGATTATGAATGTAAGTGTGTATCTATTAAACTAAAGGAAGTAATTAAAAACTATGTGAAATAAAACCTTTTATATTAACGAAAATAAATCTATAGTCCGACTTAATAGACTTTCCACTGCCACGAGATCGGTATCTACGCGGGTGAAACCGCGGGGCATTGCTAGTTTGTTATAAAGATGGATGCGTTCAAGATGTACTGTTCAATATTATAAGCATAATGTATATAATTGACAAATAAATAATAAATCTAAGACTAAGAAGTAATATAAAATTAATTTGACTGTGTGTAGTGTTTGATGTGTGTACGTGCGTAGTCGGATTAAAATATTTTCCGTTGCATATTTTACGTCTCAAAGTGTACCTAGTAGTTAGTTTTTTGTTAGTTTCCACTCAGTAGAATCAACTTTTCCAACTAGTGTTACGTTTGTTATATGGGGTCTTATCTGTCTTTTTATAAGTCATTGTTAACATAAAAAAATCTGTAATTGGCATAAGATTTATTAATTTGTTTTCTATGTAAGGTGCTGTGGATTTTTCATTATAAATAATTTATACACTAATCAGAGGTCTTACTTTCGCAGACAAAACATGTAGGGATATAATGCTCTGCTGCTTGAGCAATGCCGTTGTAGGTCGCTAGTATTATTACAACGGCAACATTTGTTATTGTGCTATTTATTTCTAGAAATACCCCAGGCGCTACCAACGCAAGAAATGCTGCCGAATCCCGAATACGCATCAGACAATTCGCGGACCGAATGTATTCAGCCAACGTTAGTATGTTTTAAACATTGTAAATTTATTCAAAGTTATTTCGTAATACTTATTCGTCATACTGTAGTTTAGCTTAACCTTTCCAGCCCTAAGTATTAAATATTACGCGTGTTACGAACGGGTATACTAAAAGACCCCACTTCCATGAGGCGTCTGTGCGATGAGCCGTAAAAATTGGCGAAAACGAAAACAATGTCGTACATTTTTCTCGCGAAATGCTTCGTTATCTCTACATATGAAAATCAATTTCATTTGGATATTTAATTTTACTTGTACGTCTTTTAACCCATATTGGTCTTTTGATTAGATCCAGAGATTCTTGCTAACAGGGTCGCGGGTTCGAATTATAGACAGGCACCTCTAAATTTTGTGTATATAACTTCTGGGTTCAATGTTGTATATAAATCATTATTCTGTATTTCGGTGAAAGCAACCGTCGTGAGTAATCTACATTATTAGTAGCAATTTTAGAATATGTGTAGCTTTGACGGCCAAGTCGGCGTAATGGTGTATAATCGCTACAACGATTACTAATAATTTCAAATATCTCGTAATAAGTTTAGACATTACTTTACCTTTCTGATGAAAGCGGTTTGGAGAGTATTAAATGATGGTTTTTAAATCTATTATTGATATGGTGTTTTTATTGCCCTATGTTTATTAATAATGTATTTGATTTTTCCAAAAAACAAAGTTTTACGGAAAAATAATATCGCTTTTCCGATTATTAATGATATTGAATTGCTAAAATGTCTGATAAGTAATGGAATGACAGAAACGTATAAATTTTCCGTTCCCATTTGCAGGAATTTTGCGCCCACGATTATGCATAACCAGGCACATATCGGCATAAATCAGAACGGGCTTCTCATGCCAATTGGGGACCAGCGTCCATACTATGGTCGCTTCGGCGCTATGGTCCCAATACACGATGATACGTCAAACAACCTACAGTTTCCTAGAGCAGAATTCGTGAACCCTGTTTATCAGACTCCAAACACTACACCAATAGCGGGATACCCGAACCAGGAACAAAATATAGCGCAATCGATACCAAATATATTTGTGCCGGCGCAACATGAAGCCCCACGAAACATTAGCCCTTACCAGTTTGACGATCGTAAGTTATGTTTTATTTAAATCAAGTTTAAACGTTTGAATAACTCATTTTAATCACAGTGTCATCAACATTTACCATATGTATAAATATAATTACGTATAAATTGTTGTCAACGACTTGTTTTCAGTGACATTATATTATTTTATTCTTTGTCCTATTGTCCCGCGGATGATATAAATTGCTTTCATAGTATTTATACACCATCGTATCCGTTTCAAAGAGGGTCATCAACAAGGGATTAATAATGCAAAATACAACCATTCGTTTGTTGCATATTCATAAAGTATTAAAATGCACAATATATAAAATTATAATTGTGTATAAATTATTGCGAATAATGTATTTTCAGTGATGTTGTATTGAATATAGCTTATTTATTAAGAACACTAATTATAACTTATATGTATATCAATTATAAGTATACATAACATTAGCTAAGACATGTAAGACATGCAAGTAGAAGTAAGGGTGGATTTACCAAGGCTTAAGCGGTGTTTTTTGTACACCGGGTATGTGTCATGAAATATAATCTCGTGAAACTCTTATCCACTTAATAAATAAGAGCCGATTTTGCTCGAAGAATCGTAACATAGCCAAGTGTTTCAGCCCACTTTCATCCGATACCCATAAAATATGTAAAGATCGCCTAAAGAAAATATCAGATTAAAAAAATAGCGCAACCTAATGATATACTGTTTCTCCCAGCTATTCCGTCGGAGCTATTGCCTGATTATCGTGTCAACACATCGGGCTTTACTCCGGTTTCTCGGGATCTACGCATGGACAATTCATGGCCAACGGCGGACAATGTAAGTTTCGCATAAAATATACATTAACAAAAAATCTGTATTATAGCCTGCTAACCCAAAGTAGAGTTCTATGGTGGGGCCGCTCTTATATCCTTAAGCGTGATGGTATGTTGCTTTTATAATTATGATTATCTATAATACCATTTAAGTCCATTTATTTTTTATTTTCTTAATTATCTTTTATAATCAATAATGTAGGTGTAATGTGGATGTAATATATAGGTATGTAGATGTGTATGTGTGTAATTATATATATATATATATATATATATATATATATATATATATATATTTATTTATTTATTTATATAATGTGGATATATGTAATATGAAACAAAAATAAACTGTAATAGAATTAATATAAATATAGCGTAGCAGTAGATGTTAAATAGGTATAAGTATGGGCATATGGCTATAAAGAGGTAAAATAATCACTGACACGGTAATCATAGTCACGGCCGTAATATCACTTGCTAAAGGCTCCCGTTGAAAACCAGCGCTGCAGTTCACTGCAGCATGATGACACGGGAGACCTTGTTTGATCACCTATGTATGTGATCAAATAAAAATTTTCTTTCTTTCTTTTCTTTCTAAGCTTTACCAAGTAGTTAAACGTTTTGAGCATGCTTTTTAAGCGACGCTGTTGCCGATATTTTTTTTATTTATTTATTTCTTATAGATGCAGGTCTTCAATTTTGACGCAATGAGAAATGCTTTGCCCCATTGTCCACCACCTGCGGATGATGTAAGTTACTTTCTTAGGATATATATACCAGCATATCCATTTTACAGGGAATACTTCAAGTAGCAATAAATTGCAAACTAATACAGACATAAGGGAAGACTTCATCAAATCAGAGTTAATAATACAAAATAGAACCATTTTTTTAAATTCTATATTGATAAAATAATAAAATATTATTGTGTAAAAATTGTTGGCAATGATGTGTCATCAGTAATTTTATATTAAATAACGATTTGGAATATAGTAGTAATGCATTGACTTTAACTGTCACTCATTTAATCGGTAAGAGCCAACTTGATTCTAACAAATGATATATAGCCAACGGTGACGGCTCTGAGTCATTTAATTCACACAACTTAAAATACTCAGCGCGCCGAAAGAAGTTTTTATTTCAACGATATATATATTTTTTAATGTAGTACTTACATTTTTAACGTCATTGTGGCTTAGTGGTTAGCCACGTGGATTCTCGTGTAGAATAGTCACGGGTTCGAATGCTGGTCATGCAATGTTACGTATTCTATAAAAATGGAACTTACGTGCTTGATTGCTCTTAACCATTCATTCATTCATCACTGTCCTTTTCGATGAAGGTAATCAGTCTGGGGTAGGTGCAGCAGCCTCGTGGGTCTGTGGTCTAAAACCCTGTCTCCTATGCTTGAGGACGGCTACAGTGGCATATTAATGGGCTGCTATCTACCTTACATTTTATTTACATATTTTTGTGACTTTCAGATATTCTCAGTGTCGAATGACCGTCGGGCTGTCGGTGCTGATAGGCCGGGCGTGGCAACAGACAGACATACTGTCAACTCTGATCTCAGCAACAGAGCAGATGACGTAAGTAAAGATGATTTAATAGTAATTCTGCTTTTCAATACGGAGACGAATGCGACAAATAAGTGATCAATAACCTTGCCCGCCCTAAGTATAAAAAAATTATGACATGGATATTTTAAGAATAGTCGACATTAGAGTTTTCTGAAATAGAGAACTGCCTTCTACAGTGGATCAGATTTCCATTGTAAGTAGTAACCCATTAACGTCCCACTGGGCACAGGTCTCCATACTCATTGGAGAGAGGGTTCTTACAGCATAGACCCACCGCTTTCCTTCACTCTCATAGTCTGATGTCACGGGAACCTGACTCAAACGGAGAGAGAGAAGGCCTAAGAACGACGGCTTAACGTGCTTTCCGAGATATGGGGGTGGAGTACACCGCCGACTTCCCAACTTCGAGCAAATATTGAGAAAGTCTTAATAGAAGATAGAAGACACAATGTCCATTTCTCGATTAGCCCGACCCGGGACTCGAACCCAGAACCTCATGTCTAAGTCCAGACACGGTCACCACTAGACCAATAAGGCAGGTTTTATTCTATATTTTTACTTTACCGTCATTTTAACCTCTTTGAGTGAGTGAGGCTATGTTTGTACCTCTATGTGCTAGAAACCTGGGTCATAAAGGAAGATATGGCGGTCCTCTGAACTCTCTCTCACCGAAGTTCGACTGTATATAGATTATTAATCACATTTTTTTTCTAATAGCGGGAGCTTGAGGAGGAACTGCAGGCTTTGGAACGACGCATCGATACGGAGTTCAAAAGCACTGATTAAAATAGTTTTGAGGTACTCTTCGCAATTAAACATCGCTTGAAAAGCGATGAAACGTGGTTTGAAAGTTCTAGAATGTTCCTATCAAACCGTAATTCACGTTTGGTACCATTATATAAGGAAACTCTGAAGCTCTTAGTATATAATAGTTTATTTATTTATTGTTATTAATATTAATAAGTCTTCGCGACATGTAAAATGTATGGGATGCATATACCATATGTAGGATAACATATGTCGCCCATTTAGTTGTAGTTTGTAATATAATGTGTAAAGAAATTATAATAAAGAAATACAGAGTGCATTTTTGCAATAAACAAAATTTAGTTGGAACTGCTAGTGGGAAAACATTTAGCACGTAATATTCATAGCTATAGATATAAAATTGTCGCATTATATTTCAATAAAAATATATGATAATAATAATAGTATGCACTATAATGGACTGGTAGCGTGGCATATAGGGTTTGAAAATAGATGTTTACTATAAATTATCACCTACGTGCTTACAACTCGTTAATAAAATGAAAAAAAAACCGATTTACATATAAAAAGCCCAGGGATACAGTGAATTTTATATACTGATTATTTATTATCGACCAAATAGTTACCTTGTAAATGTAACAGATAAATTACTCCACTAAAAAAGAAAAAAAAAAAAAAAAAAGAAAAAAATCTTTATTCGGGACAATTGTAAACTTATACTATATTAATATATTAATATCTTATACAAATATATTTCATTAATGTATAGATATATAAATTAATGAAATATATATGTGCAGATGTTGTGCAACTTCCACACTACGTGATATTGTATGCCTTTTATGGACTTTTGTCGTTATTTTCTAAGCTTATAGCTATATGAGCTAAGCCTATTAACGTCCCACTATCGGGCATAGGCCGTCCTGCTCTTATTTTTAATTTGCGCTTGTATGTGACCGTACCTTATGGTAAGTGATGATACAGTCCAAGATGGAAGCGCGCTAATTATAGTTTCTACACAGCATAATTACGGAACGACAAACAAACATAAATTGTTCGCTTGGCGACACGGCTTTGCTGGTAATGTGGTAACTAGCCACGACCGAAGCCTCTTACCAGTGTAGACTCTTATGCATCTGTGATTCAAGTCTTAACTGCTGAAGCGATTTCGATGACTTTTTGTCTGTCTTCATGTGTACTCAAGAATGGTTTTAATGCATAACTCCACCCAGTAAACAAAGTATTTCTCCATATTTCCAAAAATCGGAAACTACGCGGGTGACGCCGCTATAAACAGCTAGTTTCTATATAAAAAAACTAAAGATATACTAAAGTAATAAATCTTAGTCTTGTTATGGGAGCTTGTACAGAAAAAAGTCTAGAAAATGACGACATATATATACTAGGTGTTAAGAGACCGTTTCCGAAAACGAAGACAGACAATAGTACTAATGAATTTGACGACGGGACGAAAAAATCGATCCTGATTTAAAAAAAACATGTTTTGATACGTTTTATTACCATTACTTATGCTCCATAATGTTAGTACAGCTAAATGAAACGAGAGTTTCATAAAAAAACATATTATTACATTAGCATTAAAAAAAACTAGCAATGTAACATAAAATTAAAATCAGCTGGTGCTCGAACGCACGGGGCAATGAACTGAACAACGCGCGCCGTGACCGTGCGGCGACCGCAACCGCTAGGTGCTGGCGCGGCCGGTCGTTGACCCGAGCTGTGAGGTCAGCTTCTTTTAATATTGTTTCATTGTTTTTTTTTTATGAAACTATTGTTTTATTTAGCTGCACTAACATTGTGGAGCTTAAATAATGCTAATAAAACGTTTTAAAAATATGATTTTTTTAAATCAGAATCCAATTTTTTTGCGTCCCATCATCAAAGGTTTCATTATCACTATCGTCAGTCTTCGTTTTCGGAAACGGTCTCCTAACACCTTGTATATACTGACGTTTTTGACTTCATTGTTATCGATACCTTTTGTCCTTAAATAAAACTTTAGAGGGTCTGACTCCTGTTCCTTTTGAACAACTTGCAATTTGATGTTATACAATTACGACTGTACGGCTTTATTTTCTATTAACGAGTTGTTTACTGTGAGGTATATAATTTTATATATAAATTTTTTATGACGGTTAAAAGACAGTGTATTCCTGTCAGCTAAGGTGCAAAGCACACACTCTTTTACTTCGCAGTTTATAGCAATGTAATTAAGTATTAGTGACGTAGTGAACGTGAACTCTACTCCTATCTTGAATAAATCGTTTTCATAAGCTTTCCTACTATATAGCTGAAGCGTCTATTTAACCATTTAAAAGACTCCATTACTTACCGCTTCCATGAGGATGTTCAATCCTTTGCCAAATTATTCCAGTTCATTTATTTATTGCGATTTTCTTTAAATTTATTTCTTATATAAGTCTTCGCCTAATGCGTAATAGAATAAGTATTCAATTATTGAAGTACGTGATTTTTTTTCTAACGTTATTTATTTCTATAGTTTTGTAAATAAATGTTTATGTTATTTAAACGGGATTACTAATAATATGCAATTTGTTTATATTTATTTTGTATTTTGATAGGTGATTTGATATTATTTATTTGAATGAATATTTTTTTGTTCGTCCCATTTTTGAATTGAAAACAGAGTGGAATTGATTATTTATATCATATATGTTAGCGTTAGTTATCAGTGATTTTTAATTATGATTGGAAAGAAGACTTGAATAATGATTATTAGTTCATTCTTAGGATTTTTTAATCCTTCTGATATACCCTTTGGAATTGATTTTTTTTAATTTGGAGGAGATAAGAACTGCCTAATTGGTCTAGTGGTTATCATGTTCGTCTAAAGACATGAGGTCCTGGGTTCGAGTCCGGGTTGGGCCAATTCGAAATCGATATTGAAGTTTCTTTTAAGATTTTCTCAATATTTGCCCGAAATTGGGAAAAAATTGGCGGTGTGATACACCCTCGTGCCTCGGAGAGCACGTTAAGCCGTCGGTCCTGCGCCTGATCTCAACAGAGAGTACACTTCTGTACTATGCTTGCCAATCTGCAGTGGAGCAGCTTGGTGGGTCTACGCTATAAAAACCCTCTCTCATATGAGTGAGGAGGCCTGTGCCCAGCAGTGGGACATTAATGGGCTACTACTTACCTTATGTCATTGATATCTTAAATGGCTAACACTTGGAGGGTGCCTACGTATATTGTATTAATATGCATTTCAATATTTTGATGTTAAAGTTTTTAGAGATACAACATATTGACAATGGAAAACAAACGTGTAGTAACTCACAATTCCAAAATTGCTCATGAGAACAGAAAAACTTTTCACGAAAATATAAAAATATCTACATTCCATATTTATCGACTTCAGTTGTCATTTTTGGACACTACATTTATACTTTGTTGCTAAACTGATCAAATTTAGCGGCGTTAACCTAAACTTTTGCTACAATAATATTTTGCGGGTTAATACGTGTTTGCCTTCCAGTGGCCATATAGTGTCAACGTACCATTTAAAAATTCATATCACACAAAGTATAGGGTTTTCCAATAAGTTTTCATTTTGATATTTAAAAAAAACGAGTATATTTTAAGAGAAATCAATGGATATTTATTTCATTGTAAAGAGAAAGGTATGCCATTAACGATGGAAAACGATATCAGCCAAGTGGCCGCCACGGCTACAGTTGCAGCACCATATCCTTTTCATGAAATTTTCCATGACCAATTCGCACATTTGCGTCTGTATGTCCTCGATAACTTTACGAATTCCATCTTTAAGGTCTTTAATCGATTGTGAAGCATTGGCATAGACCTTATCTTTCACGTGGCCCCAAAGAAAAAAGTCTAACGGTGTTAAATCACAAGATCTCGGGGGCCAATTGTGATCACCTCTTCGAGAAATAACACGGCCAGGAAACTTTTCTTGCAAAATTGCGATTGTTTCGTTGCTTGTGTGGCACGTAGCGCCATCTTGTTGAAAATAAACGTCGTCCACATCAATATCTTCCAATTCCGGCCATAAAAAATCATTAACCATAGCTCGATAGCGCAATCCATTCACCGTAACAGTTGCACCAGCCTCATTTTCGAATAAGTAAGATCCAATCACACCGCCAGCTCAAAACCCGCACCAAACAGTGACACGTTGAGGATGGAGAGGCTTTTCAACAAGCATTCTTGGATTTTCCGAGCCCCAAATGCGGCAATTCTGTTTATTCACGTAGCCTCCGAGGTGAAAATGGGCCTCGTCACTGAAGATGATTTTTCGATGAAAATCCGGATCAATTTGATGCATTTCAAGGACCCAATCAGCGAAGATACGACTTTTTCGAATACGAATACGACGACAAATTCTTAAAGAATTTAAATGCGTTGTTGAAGCGTGTATCGTTGCATTTTTAGTAATGGCGTAGTTTTTACTTGTCAAATGTCAAAAGATGACAGCTTCAAAAGTGACAGCTGCCCAGATAGCGGGCAATTCAAAATGAAACCTCTTATTGGAAAACCCTTTATAAAAAGTTATAATTTTTCTTTGAAACACTCCTACATAATGCCGATGTTATGGCCGGCTCATTGTAATTGAGAGTTAAAATATCCCTTATTAAAAGGCCTTTTGAGTCGCCAGGTCTGTGTAGGGGCCTTCGAGTTTTAATCTATAAACTACACTTCCAGAATAAAAAATAATTTGGTCTTAACCGTAATAATTTTATATATTTTCTTATATATATATGTACTTCCCAATCCAAGTATTCACAATATGAAGTGTGCGAACTTTTATAATGCCTTTTCTTTTTCAATCTTGGAATGTCATTCCACACTGTCATTTGATAATTTCTCCTTTTTTAATTTATTCCATTTAAGAATGACTGAATGAACGGTGTCTTCTATATCTGTCATAACGCAGAATAATTGACATCACATTATATGTAGCAAAATAGTACAATATGCGGCCTTACTGCTAAGTAATGATCTCTTCCAGATTTTAATCGTGCAGTGGACGTGATAGTGACATTTGACTAGTTGTATACGTAGAGTGTAGTATGAAAAATACACCCATCTAATACATAGGTGAATATAACCGAAATAATATCACCGTGAACGAGGTTTTTTTCAATTTTCGAAATAAAACAAATTTGTGTTGTAACAATATTACAGAGGATTTTGCTATTTTTTGTTTACAAATGATGACTTGCTAGTGATTCACAATCTACTAAAGGTAGCTTCTACAGAGAAAGTAGAATAGGAGTAATACATTTAAACATAATACATAGAAACGTCAACGAGTCCCAAATCCCAGTGAACGCATGACCTTAAAATGTTATTATACATAATTCATTACAAGTTCCTGAAATTTTACGTACACATGGCGTAATGGTGACTCTATTTCCGTCATGTAGGTAACAATGATATCATATGTACGTCATATTTACGTGTATATGTAATTGTTATGTTAAGAAGTGTGAAATAATGACTCGTATGTTACACATTTCTTACGTAAATTATGACAGCACAATATCATTTTGATGTCACATTAATGTTAACGTGTTCACTGGGTATAAAGGGTTACAAATGATATGAAATAATAACACAGCGTAAAAGTTATTTTACTTTCCAAGGTGGCTGCGAATACTGCGAAGTTAAATCAAATATCATTTATAGTAAATTGCGTGTAAAACTGTGATTCGTAATTTAATATACCCAATCTGCTACTCCTTATTTTCAATATTTATAAATACCTTTCTCTTATGTAATATTTCTTCTTACAAAAGGTATAAATATTATTTATTTAATAATCGTATTGTTAATTTATATTTAAAAAAATTGATTTAATATACATTTATATGAATGTCTATACCATTACTAATTTCAGATGTTTTCTATATAATATATATATGATTGATGGCAAAATCCATGTTACAGAAGTAACAGTTATTCTTACTGTAAATATTAAATTCATGTTAAGATTTAATGCCAAAGTTAATATTCGTTTTAAACGGTTAGCTTTGAATTGTGATCTTATGCAGCCGTGAAGATTCGGAGACTGCATTTATTGTATTTAATAACGAAATCCTATTATTTATAGAATTTGAAAGTAATACCCATATTTTAATATCTTGCCTGCACTTAACGTGCTCATTTGCGTCATTTTGTCATGTTTTTTATTTAGATTTCGTTATGAGATGAATATTATCGTATTTATGAAAAAATGCGATGTAAATCAATTGGAATTAAAAAATATTTATATACCGGTATTTTCGTATTTAACTAAGCCATTATGTAGCAATAAAGACAGTAAATGTGAAAAAAAAAACACGCTTAGGTACCCATATATATTTTAAAAACCATCTCGCTCAATCCAATGTATATATTCTCAATATATATATTCTCAATTTGGTTAAAAATATTTGCATATAAAATAGAACCTAATAGATATATTATGTATGATAAATAAAAAGAAACACTTCTGTTAGTTATGGACTTGATGTTGCAATGTTGTTAAAAGTAAATTCTTTTCGCACGTTTGACTTACGGTGTACACTGGTGAATGCGTGACGAAATGTGTGATCGGGCGAGACGAACGGACTGCAAACAAATATATATATATATATATATATATATATATATATATATATATATATATATATATATACACACATATATTTGTTTTACTTCAGTCGTATGATCTTTAAGCATATTCGTATATTTTTTTGCTGAAAGTTACTAAATTAATACAAATATTCCTTTGGGTAACTAATTTCATAGAATGATTGTAGTCATTTTTTTAAAACATTATTGATTCACACACGTCACTATGGAGTATCTATTAGTTTGTCATATACATACATATTATTTTATTAATGATTTACGTTTAAAAGCAACTAAAAACATCCATAATGTCCCTTTATATTTATATATTAAGTTAAGTCTCAAACAGAAACTGTCGTTAAATGTTATAAAAATAACTAAGGGTTCGATTGCAGTCAGATTGGTCGTGATAACATGATACGTCAAATTAAACCACGCTTAAATAAAAAAAAGTAAATTACTTTTCAAAACGTTTAGCAAATAAAGTAAAGAATCTTTTAATCGAGTGAATTGTTATTCTTGCCGTCCATATAACCAAATGTTTATGAGTTCAGAAATTAATTTTAATACTCGTCGTTGTAAATTAATTTATTAATTAATTATTTATTTTTGTACAAAGGAAATAATTAATAGTTTTTTTCGAAACTAATACGAACAACAAATTTCGAGTGTGGAATAAACGCGGTTGGGTTTTTTGTTATTAATAAATAATACAAATGAAAACAAAGGCCAAGATGGAACCATAGCAGGCAAGGTTTTGTTATAAAAATGGAACTTACGTGTTGGATTGCTCTTTCCGTTCCATTATTGTGAGGAAACCTGCATATCCCGGGCGTAATTCTAGGGTATGTGAAGCCTGCCAAAGCGCAGTGGAGCAGCGTGGTGGCACAAGGCTCAAAAATGTCTCTGCGTATTATCTGAAAATGATATTTCTATAATTAATAAAAGTGTTTATAATGTATTATATAGTTACTATAACTATATTGTTGACAGACTGTGAGTAATATATAGAACCTCGTTTGTATAACTGCCCCTAGTGAGTACTTTAGCGTAATGAAATAGGAATCGGCCTAAGAAAGTTCTCATAAAGTATTTATAAAGGTTTTTCACATTGTTATATCTGTACTGAATTCATATTTTTATCACTTTAGTAGACTATACGTAAATATAATGATAGATAACAATAATTTCTATGAAACAGAACACTATACCTGTTACAATACATGAAAATTCAATATAACCTGGTTTTGGTTGATTTAAAAAATATAGTGGTGGAGAAAGCTTTATTAACCTGTCCGGCCCTAAATATCAAAAACTACACGTGATACGAACGGGGGTACCAAAAGACTCTAGTTCTGTTGTATGAAAATCTGAAACAGTCATCGCAACATCACGACGACTGAGCGATATACGCGGCCGTATAAATCTGCGAAAACAATTTAGTGTTTTTGTTATATAAAAAAAACAATACATTTAAACGATTTACGCTTTAGAAAATAAAAAGCAGAAAACGATTTCTTTTATGATTACAAAAAAATAATATATTAATAATAAATTCTTGTACTAAATTATTAAATTAAAACTCATATATGGGGGATTTCGAGATCCCCGCTTCGGGCCGGCTAGGTTAATTAAATACAGTTTACATTTTGCTTTACAGTATTTTTTAAAATAATGTAATAAAAATATCTAGTATTAAAATTATACTTTTTACAATAATTATCCAATAATGATAAAAGTAGGAAAACATTTCTTTCCAACATTTTCTAATACAATACATATTCATGTAGATTCCCGAATGTAATGCATCATACGACCCTTGACCCTTTTTTATTGGTCGAAACTAATACCATTTTATTAAATCTGCTGATGATATCAAGGAACAACTTAAAATCTAAAGTTACAGGCGCACCGATTATTGTGAACAACCCACAATACGCTGTCTTTCATATATTCGGTTAGTTTTAGAAAACAAAGAAATCTTTCTTCAAAGAATCACAGTCCTCTGCGAACCATGTATTTCAAATTTCATTATTTGTTTCAATATAATTCATAAAATAAATCAAAATGCTATACCAATTGAGATATGGATGTAAATTTGATAATACTTCAGTACATTGCTCTTATTAAAACACTAACTTGTGTTTTCATTAATTCTGCTTAGTGTTATTAATCAGTTTAACAGAATGATTTTAGCTCTTGTAATATTTGACATGTTTAATTATATTAAAGTGTGTAGTTACGTGAGTAAATATTTATTTTAATTATTAAGGAGGAAACGTAGTTAATTACCTTGAAGTAAGAAAAAATACATTTGCAACACCCTCATACTCCTTCGGGCGAAATCTATTTTCTTATTCTTTCATACGATATCGACACGTACCATAGACTTTTTAATTAAGAAAATAATCAGCGGAGCGTATTGCATATTTCTCTTTTCGCTGGAGTAAAACATTATTACATCAAGAAAATGGATATTTTTCCGGTGTGAATAAGTCTGTCCTCTATATAAGGAACCATTTCGAAGACAATCGATTCCTACGTTTACAGAAATTCATACAAAGTATCTGTCGTACTACGTTTAGTGTATTGGCATACTACGGTTTTATTGCAGCAAATGCCTACAAAATCTGAGCCCTAAGTTATATACGCAAAACTTCATCATTTAACGCACGTGTACGTAATATCGTTACTTTGTATGAATAGTGATACAATTCAAAAGGGGTAACTTTACAAGAGAGTCTTTTATAAATTAAATAAAAAGTTTATATCGACCAATGATATGACAATTTGTGGTGTCATTAATGTAATTTTTTCATTTCAATAAGCTTTTTTCATTTCGATAAGCTTTTTGATACAAGATAATAATGCTGGATATGTGTACTTAATTAGCATCATGTGATTTATTCATCAAATACAGCGATATCATGCTACATGCTTTTCCTTAATACCACTATGCACTTGATAGAACCAATTAAATAATTCGCGCTTTTTATTATTTGACTTATTTATCGGAATAATCACTTTTAAAGATGTTTCAAACGATCAAACGATTACTTTAGGGCGATTTACTTTACGAAATCAAAGCTACTGATATAAAGCACCAGATCTCAAAGCGTATCTTGTACAATGCACTAACCCGTGAAGTTTTAAGTACCTTTACAAGTGAAACCAAATTAGTTGTTTATGCTTTTTAAAATATAAATTACAAAGTAGAGATCGTATTTTATTACATTCTAATTGTTAAAGTTATATATTTTCGCTATCGATGTAATTTTATGATGTAGACATGTTATAGAATTAATAGTAGTCTCGTTTTATATTTTAAGGTATATGATATATCGGTATTGTAAAGGTGTTTCTTAAATTTGAGTCATGTAGTTTCTAAGATGATGCACTAATTATTGTCCAAAATTTATCATGAATATTTGAACACATTACTGACCTAAGAAATGCAATGATATTATTCCGGTACTGGAAATAAGGCAAAATCCGGTAGCTTTATTTGCAGTACCGCAAATATCACATGTAGTAAAAATCAAATATTTAATAACCCTAACTCAAACGTTTACCTAAAACCACATTAATCAGAAATGATTTTATTTATTACGTTTTTTCGGACTATAAGCCGCACTTCATTTAAATTATAAGAAAATATAGTGTAATCTTATTTACGGGTCAAAATTTTTATTTATGTTAACATAAATCGTGCTTGCAAGGTTTTCACTCCCTGTACCACCACTCGCCTCGTTAATTTCACTAGCATAAGCATAACGCATTTATCGTACTAAAGACATACTTCAGATTTAGAGACAATTTATTGAAAAAAACTGTAAAATTACCTTCGAAATTTACAACACGCCTAAAATTTGAGAGCATTTTTATACGAAAAAGTGCATATTATAGCCCGATAAACATGATGTCCCTTGTTTTAAACATGCGGAACACCTTAATTTTAACCTAACAATTGTTATTTTGTTTTTACTATTAACAAACACTATTATAAAACGGTTAGACATTGGCTTTGAAACTGCATGACTCATTGTGGTGTGTAAACGGTATACATTAAATAGGAAACAATATTTTTAACATATCTTCTTTTCAATTTTCATTCATTAGAATTTGTCTACTCCCACTTCACGTATTATATTGTGTCCTTAAAATACAATAGCTCGGATATAGCTCAGATTGCTAAAATTAAAACAACCAAATGAAACTATCAACAATTATCAAGCTTGCTAATTGAAAATCTGTACCCAATCAATTTTTTCTATAAAGGAATTAATAAAAACAAATTATATAAAATCTATCTTAATTTTAATAATATTTAAAGAGCAGTCGTGTATTACAATGTTGGTGTTACTTTCACCATTTTAGTACTAAGAAAGTCCATTGCTTAGCGGTCAAATAAATCTTACTTTTTTTAGGTACTATCCCTGCATAATCACTATTCTTGTTAGAACAATTTATGATTGAACTATATTTTTACCAACAATCACTAATCACTATTATTTATGAAGGGGTAATGTAGACTTACAATATTTAGAAATGTTCTGAATATATTATCGTAGGTTAAAAACAGCTTTCTAGGTTTAAGGATTACGGCATCGGTCATAATCTTAATTCTAGGAAATTTATATATTTGGTATATGGGGAGCGATATCTAAGGCTGGTGATACGTCTACGTATTCTCTTTGTATAGAGAATCAATGTATAAATTATTTAAGGTAATATAGATACAGCTGAGAGATTCAACTCAACGCCGTGTCATTACTGTAAAATTTTACTTGCTTTGTTTTATTTTTTGTAATCACATTAATTATAAGAATTTTTCTAATCTTGCGAGGTAATTCGAATTGAAGAATAACCATGTAGTTGGTGCTATTACCTCTCAGGTGCAGACTTTAATTACTGCTAACGTAGTGGATATAAAAAAAAAACGAGAAAGGTCGCTTTCGATGTGGCAGTTTCATAAATTATATACAAGGCGTTAGGAGACCGCTTCCGAAAATGAAGACAGGCGATAGTACTAATGACACCTTTGATGATGGGACGGAAGAAAATCGATCCTGATTAAAAAAAATCATATTTTTAAACTTTTTTTACCATTATTTGCGCTCCGTCATGTTAACACAGCTAAATGAAACGAAAGATTCACAAAAA
This sequence comes from Elymnias hypermnestra, assembly GCA_015832385.1. Lineage (NCBI taxonomy): Eukaryota > Metazoa > Arthropoda > Insecta > Lepidoptera > Nymphalidae > Elymnias > Elymnias hypermnestra. The sequence continues at coordinate 454,891 of JACTOM010000015.1, forward strand.
ATACATAACAAAAAAAAAACCAACGAACGTGGGCTCGGCGCGGCGGTTTTTCGCACTTACGCTCAATTTAGTCGTTTCCGACGCACACCGGCGCCGGCCGTTTGTTTCATTGTTGGTTTTTTTTTAAATAAAATAGTGTATTTTTTATGAAACTTTCCTTTCATTTAGCTGTACTAACCTGATGGAGCGTAAATAATGCTAATAAAACGTTTTAAAATTTCTATTAAATTCAGATTCGATTTTTTTCCGTCCCATCATCGAAGGTGTCATTAGTATTATCGCCTGTCTTCGTTTTCGGAAGCGGTCTCCTAATACATTGTATAATAAAGAGTCATCCTCATCAATTGCAAAATTTTTGTATTACCTTTATTCCGCAACCTTGTTTATTTTTAAATATTGATAACTTTTTTATTTGGTCATAAAATACATGACGCATTTGAAGTACCCTGGACCTCTGAACTTGGTATCTTAGGGGTCAGTTTTATAATATATTATATTAATATTTTGAAATCCCTCAAGGATTCTGTTTGTTGTTCAAGAGGTAATTTAAAAAGCTCTTCACAGATTTAACAAGTTGATATATAGTGGGATGATCTTTGAGTCTATTAAAAACTTTTATAAAGATTTAAGCGATGTGGTAATCGTTCCTTATTAAAAATTTTAACTCATATTATTTATTAACTATGTAATTGTTATATATTTATCCTTTTGATAATCCTAGTTTTTTTTGTTACAAGTGCTATATATTGACCCTCAGAAACGGTATTCACTTCGAAAGCGGCTTCTTTTTGTTGTGATCTCATCACATAAAATGTCGTGATGTCCTTAAGTCATTGAATGTGATAACCTAAAAGACTCCGACTAATTTATTTGTTAATCGTGTTAATCTTGTCGTATTCTCTAAACTAAATTTCTGAATTTCCTAATTTTGGAGACAGTGATTAAATAAATATTCAGAATATAGCCATAATGCTAAAATTGAATCTCCCCCAAATTCGCCAAATTTAGTTTAGAGTATAAAAAGCAGAATTGCCACGAATACCTGTGCAATTGTAAGTATGTGCAATAACTAATACCACATGATTATTATAAAAGAAGTGTTAGATGTTATACATTTATTATTATTTGAGTGACAAATGTTTGTTGTCTCTACACAACACATTAGGATTTATATCAATAATGAATAAGATTAACAATATATATTTATTTTAATATATAGTTACTAAAATTGGCAGAAAACATTTCAGAAGATTTAAGACTTGCAAGTGTATTTCAGAGGGGATGTTAATGCATTTGAAGAAATGGCATTGCTCTTCGCGATGACGTTTGCAATACTTGATCATTCTCGTTATATTTTATGTTTGTGTTTAATAATTTTAGATTGGAAAAAATATTTGGAGTCAACTACAATTTATAATACAGAAAAAGGAAATCACTTATATAATATTTTTGTTGTTGTTTATTAGGGTTATAAACATGGTGTCTGTTGAAAACGAAGTTCTTGCTCAAACTTTGTATGTATTTTTTTTGTACAAAATATTTACATGATAAGCAGTTTGTTGTCGAATTTATTACATGAATAGGTACTTCGTTGCTTGCAATATTGGGTAATGAACTCAATTAGTTTCTTACCTTTGACATAGTAAATATTATAATGATGTTGATTCTGACGTACCATTCTCTAAACCAAATCTGTTCCTAAAACTTTTTATCTTGGAGGTAAAAAGAAGCCATTCTAATCTTGAAGCCACCAAGTTATAGCGATTCAGGGTTATATGTTTAAATCTCTAAAGCTTTTTAGTATATCAACTAAAACTAACGTTTTAGAATTTACATTCAGGTCTTTGTTTGTTTTCTATATAAAGACTCCGTGTTATATGCTTCAATTTCTAAAGCTTTTTAGTATTTAAACACTAAAATTGACGTTTTAGTTTAGAGAACCCCACTCAGAATTGACACCTTTACGTCTCAGTTTGTTTACTCAATAAAGACTTTTGCAGCATATTGAGTCCGGCGTCGGGTTGTGTCTTTCAGTTTTATTTTTATAGATTTTTATTGGTGGCATAGTGTCGCCGATCGAATGTGGATGTTTGCATTTGTTTAAAAATGCGTAGATTTCTTTTCTTTGATAATATATATAATTATATATGACCTATAAATAGGCGTTGTAAGCGCCAGTAGTAACTTATTATTAAATTAAAATTTGATTGTATGTATTCGATGTAGGTGTATTAACAATATATTGACCTAAATTTGATGTAACAAATTTGTGATCTGATTTTTGTAGAAGTCAGTGCAAGCATCTTGAATTTTCATGCAACATGGAAAAATATTGCTTTAGTTGTTGAAATGTAATTTGAAGTAACGTCGCATCGGTTTTGGGCCGCGTAAAACCTATTTCGAGATGATTCTTTCGTGATAACTGTTTTTTATAAATTTATTAAATAAAGGTAAACGACTCACCGGGCAACCCAGAGTTGGTAAAAAAAATACGGGCGACTGAAAACACTTAACAAGTTAGTGGTTGGCTAATCTTCAGTGTATGTACATTGGAATTCGCTTTTAAGTCAATTTTTTTAAAAATCATACCTTTGCGACGTATCTTGTATATTGCATATTTTTGTAAGTCCCTATGTTGGACAAGTTTAATGAGTTGCTTGTTATGTTCCAAAACAGGCTAGAGCCTATTAGATGCATTTTCCTACGCTATGATATATTATTATTTGTTGCTTCGAGAGTTTGTTTAATTCCTTATCTTTTACTAATTAAATGTTTTTGTGGTATGAACTGTGTTTATTTTATTTCGGGAAAAGCTTGTACCCATTATAACTAGTTCATGATCATGGTTAGTAATCTAATAATCATTCTAACAAATGAACTTCAAGCAGGTCCCTATTTAGAGCTCTGGAGGTTCCGGGGCATATAATGCGAGTGGAGTTCTTCCAGAAAATTATTTTAGAAATAAAATTACCATTTTTAGTAGAGATTTTCATTAAACAATTTATTGTGAAACCAAGTGATATATTTTTTTTTACATTTAACAAACATATAAAACTACAATTAGGAACAAGATTTATTTAAAAATATCGACGACGACAATCGATTATATTGATCTCTTGAGATTTCCGAATATATATCATTGCTTAAATTGCTTAAAAATACAATTTCTAGAAATCCTCCAATTAGTTCAGTGAATGAAGGTTTCCGTCTTTTGAATATTTTCGAACTTTATTGTGGGGGCTTCACTCTTTTAGAGGCCCCGGAAACCGCTCTCCTAATTCGAGCCCTATTTTCGAACTTTGCTTACAAATAGTAAGTAAGCCGGATTTGTAAGTAATACAGAGTAGCTGACACAGTAAACCTTGTTGTATCTTGTATAAATCATCAAAATGGGATGCTTATTCTCATACTTACCAAGGCAGGTGTTTCACATTTTTTTATGACTTACAGTTTAGCTCTTGACTGTGCTCTCACCTGATGGTAAGTGATGATACAGTCTAAGATGGAAGCGCGCTAATCTGGTAAGAGGCGACATACCCCTTACGGTTCCTACACAGCATCGTACCGGAACACAAATCTCTTTGTTTTGGCGGTACATCTTTGCTGGTAGGGTGGTAACTAGCCAAGGCCGAAGCCTCCCACCAGACAAGACTCAAACAAATTAGAAAACACAATTTTCCTAAATTCGTCGAACCTGGGAGCTCTGCTAGCAAGGCGAGTACTCGCACCACTGCGCCAGCGAGGCCGTCAAAATCTGCCAGCGAAGCCTGAAGATGTGAAACATGAATTTGGTTTAAATGAGACAGGTAACGCGTGCCGTAGTAAATAAAACTTTCTATATAATATAGATAGGTGCGGCGAAAAAAATTGCGAAGCGACGAACCAAGTGGGAAGAGAGGCGACGTGGCAACGCTTCACCATAGCATGCGCCGCTAGAAATATTTCTCATCGAGAATAGTTCTTTGTAACTAGGTATGTGTAGATACAATTAAACCTCCCTTTGACTATTAAACAGTACGAGTGATTCATGGATGAGTCACTGTACACCCCTATCACACGCTGCACCCCGCACCGTTAAACAGTTCTTCGAACTTTATCACTCATAATTCCATTAATTTGATAATGTAGCAACATGTTTGACTTTTGACAAAATTTGATACGTCTATCAAATTATTCATTCATTTTCACAAAATCGTACACAGGAACTAATCAAGATTTAATCCCTACTATTATTAGCTCACACTCGTACCCTATATCGTATTCATTCAAGCGATGATACACTATTAGGAAATCGTATTCTGTGCTTTTAGGTACAACCGTGTGATAAAGCCAATATAATAACATTGTAAGTTTCAATTTTAAGCCATCAAATGTATCAAAAGATCACATTTCGAGCGAACATTTTAACACCTACCTACTGTAAAAGAGCATCTTTCAAATAATCATTCATTATATAAATTTGTGTCGTAGTTTTATGAAATTCATCCTAAATAGAATAGGAATTGTCTTTTTTTATATTGTTTTTGATAGCATATACAATTCGTTTTAATTATCAACTTAATTGAATTGTATTAACATCGATGAAATAAAATTAAGTAATATGAGTGTTATGCTATATATATATATATAATAATTCGAGTCTATATCTATGTGTTGATGATTTTCTTAGTTCTCTTGAATTCTCTTGTACATATCATACATAAATTGCTAAACGGTATTTGGTGGAGCTGAATATCAGTGCTACGCTTTTTCCATATCGTACTGATAAATCGATTCGTCGTCGTCGTTTCAACCGATGGACGTCCACAGCTGGAGATAAGTCTCACGAAATGATGCCCACAAGGCCCGATCTTATGCCGCCTGGCTCCACCGGCTACCGGGGATCCTCCTTATATCGTCGGTCCACCTTGTGGGGATCTTCCTACACTGCCTCGTCCGGAGCGGGGTCGTCATTCCAGCACCTTCCGGCCCCAACGTCCATCGGTTCGTCGATGCCCCGCCCATTTCCACTTCAGGTTCGCGATTCGTAGGGCAATGTCGGTTACTTTGGTTCTGCTACGGATCTCCTCATTTGATCGCGTAGAGAAGCTCCGAGCATAGCCCTCTCCATCGCACGCTGAGTGACTCTGAGCTTTCGAATAAGGCCCGTAGTCAGCGACCACGTTTCCGATCTGTAGGTAAGCACTGGCAACACGCACTGTTCGAAGACTTTAGTCTTCAGGCACTGAAGGATATTGGACGAAAACGTCTTCCGGCACTTCTCGAACGCTGCCCAACCGAGTTGGATTCGGCGGTTGACGTCTTTCTCGAAATTGGATCTACCAGGCTGGACTATGTGTCCCAGATATGTATACTCGTCAACAATGTCGAGTGTCGAGTTCTCAACGATGACTGGGTGAATCGGAACATGGATATTAAACATGACTTCCGCCTTATCCATGTTCATTTTTAGGTCCACCTGGCGAGAAACTCTCCTGAGGTCATCGAGTATTGCACTGAGATCTTCCAGAGTCGCTGCCATAATGACCACGTCGTCGTCAAACCGTAGATGAGTGATGTACTAGCTATTGATGTTGATGCCCAGTCCGTTCCACTCCATAAGCTTGAAGAGGTCTTCCAACGCTGCAGAGCTTCGGGGAGATAATGGATAGACTCTGTGCTTTGGTAATGTATACGGACTGACATGGTGGCGTTTTCGTACAAGCACTTCAACACGTGTATGTACCGTTGGTCAATTCGGCATCTCTGTAAAGATCTCAACGGTAACAGAAGACTGTTACCGTTGCCAGAGCATGCCAGGTTCGTGGGGGACCCGTGCAGGCTGGGTCCCGGCGGGCAAATGCCACCCAGACTATACGGCCAGTCCGACACTGTATATAGGAACAATAGTTGTGTTTTATATACATATATAGATTAGATGAACAATCAACCGGTGGTTAACACGAAAATTTATGTTTCTACACCGGTTCGTGGTCTTTGTTGATGGAAGGCCGAAAATTCCCATCAATTCTGGTTCAGACAAATTGGAAAATGTAATTTCCTACATTTGCTTTGTCGGGAATAGACACGAGAACCTCTGATGCGAAGAAAGTACGCGCACCAAATCGAGGGGTCGTCAAATAAGAGACATAGAACAAGTAACATCCGTCAATAGTAAAAATTCAAGGGAGCATTGGATGGATGCTAGTCCGATTACATTGAAAATAGACATATGTATAAAAATAACGTCTAAAGCTTTTACCCTTTCATAAAATCTTTGACATATTTATAAACAAAGCGGGTTAAACGTGGTATTAAATCCAACCGGCACAAACGAGGGTTAGTAAAATGCACGTTTCCTGATTTCCAACGTCAAAGCGATCACTCAAGTTCTTTATGTTTTACGTAAGGGTTCCCTATACATTGTACTGTGTATGTGAATGTATGCATGTACTGTAGAGCACACGCTCTAGACTTGAATTGAGACCAATATGGCCCCTTCAATCTCATTTGTTGAAGATTAGGATTAGGTACATACATACATAGCATCACGCCTCGTTCCCATAGGGGTAGGCAGAGACAACATCCTTCCACTTGCCACGATCCTTGCATATCTCCCTCGCTTCTTTCACTCTCATTAAACCCTTCATACAAGTTCGTCGGTTTAGAGTACTCTTGACCTGGCCGTTATTTAAAATGTTCTGGATTTGGTCCAGGAACGTTTGCCTTGGCCTTCCCCTTCCAACTTTCGCATTCATTCATTCTCTCTACATGCCCAAACCATCTAAGCATACCTTTCTCAATTTTAGTCACTACGTCTTCTTTTATACCACAACGTTCTCTTATCACACTATTTCTTACTCTGTCACTCAGTTTCAATCCACTCATGCTTCTCAACGTTCTCATCTCTACCGCATTTATTTTACTTTTGTGATTCTTCTGCCATACCCAACTTTCACTACCATACATAAGTGTTGGCACCAACACTCCAGCATGCACTGCCAGTCTAGCCCTTTGAGACACCATCTGGCTATTCATAAAGGCGTGCAGAGCACCATTTACCATATTCCCTGCATTCACTCTCCTTTCAATATCACTTTCACATGTTCCATCTTTTGTAAATTTAGATCCCAAGTATACAAATTCTTTCACCTCTTCCACTTGTTCCCCATCTATCAAAATATTGCCATTCATCATAGATTCATCTCGTTCAAAAAGCATAACTTTCGTTTTGTTTACATTCACTTTCATTCCTTTCCCTTTCAAAGCTTCATTCATAATATTTAGCATCTCCTGTAGCTCATTAGCGGATGACGCAAGTATTACTTGATCATCAGCGTAGAGTAAACATTTGATGAGTAATTCATTCATTCTTAACCCATACATACTTTCTTTTAAATCTGTCAAACATTTATCCATGAATAGGTTGAACAGCCATGGTGACGCAACACATCCCTGTCGAACACCTCTTTCGACAGGAAACCACTCCGTGTACGCTCCGTTTATTCTGACACAGGCACTAGAACCCTCATAGAGAGACTTCAATGCTTGGATCAGACAACCGCTCACCCCATACGTAGATAACGTTGACCACAGCTCATTCCTCACCATTCGATAAGTGGTAAGTAAGTAAGTAAGTAAGTAAGTAGCAGCCCATTAACGTCCCACTGCTGGGCACAGGCCTCCTCACTCCGAGGAGCGAGGGTTTTTAGAGCATAGACCCACCACGCTGCTCCACTGCGGATTGGCAGGCATAGTACACAAGTGCACTCTCTATTCCTTCACTCTCATAGTCCGATGTGACGGGAATCCGACACGACCGGAGAGAGATCAGGCGCAGGACCGACGGCTTAACGTGCTCTCCGAGGCACGGGGGTGGATCACACCGCCAACTTCCCAACTTCGGGCAAATATTGAGAAAATCTTAATAGAAAACTCAATATCCATTTTCGGATTGGCCCGACCCGGGACTCGAACCCAGGACCTCATGTCTGTAGTCGAACATGCTAACCACCGCGTCAACTGATTTTTGTTTTTGTATTTCATAATTGTTTTTTTTAGTAAAGTAGTGTATTTTTTATGAAAATGTCGTCTCATTTATTTGTACTAACGCGATGGAGTGTAAATAATACTAATAAACGTTTTAAAAATGAGACTTTTTTTAAAACAGGGTAGATTTCTGTACCATCATCAAAGCCGTCATCAGTACTATCGTCTGTCTTCGTTTTCGGAAGCGGTCTCCTAACACCTTGTATAAAGACTTGTTGTATTTATCGGCGTCACCCACGTAGTTCCCGATCCCGTTGAAATGTGGGGAAATCCAGATCTTTATCAGATCGATTTGTCAATTTAACCCATTCTCAAATACTCCTAAACACACACACTTCAAAATTTTATCAAAATCAGTCCAGCCCTTTAAGAGGCACATACATGTTTAGTCATATGCGTACAAAATAATTATATAATACTTTCTTTTAAGAAAAGTTTCTTAGAAAGGAGCTAGTGAAGCAGTTATCCATGCAGGTAGTTGCATAGCTTAATTAATTACGGCTTTAATCATTTGCAAGGCACTAGTTGTTAACAAACAGCAATTAGAAAAGGTTTCATTCCTATAACAGCTTGCAATCCTAAGGGCCGATACTGAAACTAGAGTCGTAAACATTTACCTTCACCATAAAAACTCACGCAGTGTTTGCTCTCACTATAAGTTATTGAAGTAAAGTAATTAAATTAGTAAGGTCAATTTAAGTGCACTTTCGAACCATAGATTTAAGGAACACACAAAAAACAGTCTGACAAGACTTCCTAATTGTAATTGCACGAATGCACACTTAATGAAAAGGGTTTTAATGAACTGGCGATATGCGACTGTGGGGGAGTAAGAAATCACCCTGTGACTACAATCCAATCAAACAAGAGCCGACTTGTGAACAAATTCATAATACATGGGGGATCATTCAACGTGGTCGTTTGATATCAAACATCAAGTCCACAACAAAGTGCCAACTCAATATGGACTTTATTCTGATTATTATTGTGATATAAATTATAATATATATTCTGAGCAAGGATATATTAAACAACCCTTGTTCACAAAACAGGCGATGCTAAGATAACATGGATTAAATTTTATCTTGGACTTCAATAGCATACGTCCTGGTTTCGATTTCCAGCTAGGCAAATTTAGCAAAACATTTTCTAATTTGTCTTAATCTTTGTAGGCTGCGGCCATGGCTAGTTCTCAGTCTACCAGCAAAGACGGGCCTTAATTAACGAATTTTTATCTGGTACAATGCTATGTAGAAACCAAAAGATAAATTCCTTATTATGGCAGCGCATTATCATCTTTGAATGTGTCATAACTTAGTAACAATTGATATCACAGCCAAGCGCTAACCTTTAACCAATAAAAAGAAATCTATCCACGTAATATAGAAGTATACGAGTATATGTAAATACTAGAAATGCTAGTATGTGTTAGACATGTGCAATATGTGGTTGTCAAATAAAGAAATGATTTAATTAAAATTCTAATATTTAAGAGACATAGAGTGTGATAAGAGAACGTTGTGGCTTAAAAGTAGATGTGGTGACTAAAATTGAGAAAGGTATGCTTACATGGTTTGGGCATGTAGAGAGTATGAATGAAAGGAGACTGACAAAAAGGATTTATGAGTCAAGAGTGAATGCGAAAGTTGGAAGGGGAAGACCAAGGCGAAGGTTCCTGGATCAAATCCAGGACATTTTAATTAAGGACCAAGTCAAGAGTACTCTAAACCGACGAACTTGTATGAAAGGTTTAATGAGAATGAAAGAAGCGAAGGAGATATGCAAGGATCGTGGCAAGTGGAAGTATGTTGACTCTGCCTACCCCTATGGGAATGAGGCGTGAAACTATGTACAACTTTACCGTTGTATATTGGATTGTATTTTGTATATCAACTACTTATACATAGTTAAGCTTTTTCATTCAAATTGGACTGCAATAATTTTAGCTTAGTTTTTTGATAATACCAGGCCTTAGCAATTTAGTTCTCACGAACTAATACGCAAATTTATTCGGGACCCTTTTATTGCTTTTAATAATGCCCAAATATTTACTATATAACTTTTTAACCATGAAGGTATTTGATACACAGATAGATATATTATCTTCGCATAAATCAGAATACAAAACTGATATTTTAAGTAAAGAAAACGGAGAAATTGAAAAGAAATTAGTCCTATTCCATACTTTTTTCATAAAAACCGCGTCGTACCTGAACTCAACGTAGAGGTGAAAACTTTATTTGATAGAAAATTTTAGAGCGTGGCACACGCTTTGCCAGTGAATAAATTTATAGTACCATAAAAAAACAGTGTGCAATGTGTAGAGGTAAGACCCTTACACTTCATTATTTTTATTAAAGTTTCTTATATTAATGTTTATTCTTTGCAAATTGAGTGATTAAAATAGTTTTTATAAATGCCAATTATTAGTAATTTTAGTACCACGTGTTATTTCTGTTTAACATTTTGTAAAGAAACTACTTTAAATACTTATTGTGACATATTTTTGTGGGTTATATTTGCCAAAAGCCTAATCTCGACTATTAACTTTAATTTTGTTATTAATGACATGACATAGCTCAAATCTTTATTAGAAACTAAATGTATGTAATTAACAATACGTTGATTTACAAGTATATATTAAATCTATATTATTTTATTTTGTGTCAAAATAAATATACTTTGATTGTAGGTGATGGGGCAACGACATAAAAATCATGGTACATTACCATGATTTTTATAGACTTAAAAATGAGAAATTTTTTGAGCTTTTTATCTTAATATTAATTTGCACTGTACATTAGCCAACTCATTTAACTAATGGTGAGTTGTGAATTAGTTTCGAATGGTAACGCGTTAACATATAAAGAGATAAATGATCTCTTACTTTTAGAATTGATATTTAACCAAAGCCGAAACAGTAATTTGTAATATTTAAACTTTTTATACTTTCATCTCATCATACCTATATTTAAGACCGCTTTGCGATATATTAAAGCTTCATTAATTTTTTTTAAAGATTTCTTGCTTCTCTGAATTATATTTAAAGTTTAATTTGCATATGCGATATTTTTTTTTGCGAAGGAACTCACCGAAAAATAAGAAAAAGCTCATGCGCGTTTGTTTAGTTCGCTGTCGAACCAAAAAACAGTGTAAAACATACTTTTAGATAAAAGCTAGATACAGGACAGTAAGCTGCGTTTTTTATTGACTCACTGGCGTAGTGGTGCAAATACTCGGGTCCCTATAATAGGTTCTGGGTTCATTTGAATCTTTGCGCTTCGGTACGTTGCTATGTAGAAACCATAAGTGGTAAATTACCTATTATCAGATTTTGACATTACTATCTTCGGGTGTATCAACTCTTCATCCATTAGGTAAGGTATACTTAAACGGTAAACAGTCAGATATAAAAAATATTGTTGGAAATAGAGTCAATTTAGCTTTATTAATTCAGTCCGTTTAAAGTCAATTTAGTCAGCTTTATTAATAAACAAATTAATCAACTTTGAGGAAGTCTTACATTATATAAAATAAATACACCCCAGCTCTGGACTGGAACCCGGCCTTTCGCGATGCACAGCAAGTTCACCATTAGACCAAAATATATTTTTCAATATATTTATAGTTAAAACATAATAAAATATTTGTGCATTTAATAGAGAATTAATATGTACGTGTTAATTAGAACGCATGGAATCCTTTGTATTTATCGCTTTTGTGTTGTAGCAAATTCATTAAGGATTGTCGTAAAACGTGCTAAAAACGTTTCATGTTCTAATAGTTACCCCCCTTTACGACAAACTACAATAGTGAGTCACTCCGAAACGAGGGAGGTTGCGTGTATGAATGCACTTCTTTGCCTCCGTCGTAACTAGAACCGCATACCCCCTCAACACGCCTACTAATTGGATTAGCTAGGAAGGAAAGCTTAGCGGCCGAGGGACCAAACTAAGCTGGTACTTGATACACAGATAGGGCTGTGTCCGATTGAACTAATTTTATTTTTCGCTTTTGTGACTCACTATGATAAATGTCTAGACAAGTATATACTAAGAAGAGTGAACTACTCTATTCAAAGCCGGTAACAAAGAACCCAAGTTTATACCATCTATTATTGGTGGTATACCGTTGACTGGAGTCACGAAATATAAGTATCTAGGTCACTTGGTAACTGCAGACTTGTCTGACGATGTTGATATGGAGCGGCAACGTAGGGCCAGTGAGATGTAATATGTTGGCTCGCAGATTTGCAAAGTCTACAAGGCAGTGTAAATTACTTCTGTTTTAATTACTTCTCAAACATTTTACACGTGTAGTCTTTGCACCACATTTACTCAAAAATCTGCCAATACCATACGGGTCTTGTATTGCTTAAGGATGTTGTTGGGACTGCCTCGCCATTGCAGCGCATCTGGTATGCTTGTGGAGGCTCGTATTGCTGATTTTCATACCATAATAAGAAGTAGAATGGCCACCATGATGCGACTCGTGAAAGACAGTTCCAACAGCCTGCCTAATGCTCTATTAGAGACTGTTGACTCTCCAATTTTAATAATAGAATATGGAATATTTTTCTGAAATAAATAATGAATTATTTTCGAAGTTATACTTCTTTTAGCGCGTTAGGGAAATATTGATGAGAGTAAATTTTTATTATGCGCGCGCACACCGTCACAAAAAAACGACACCCTGAAGTTAGCTATAGTCAACATTTTATTTTTTTTAATATTTAATAAACCACCTTAACTATTTTATTATATTACTTGTTCGATAAACTGCCTTATTGCTCTAGTGGTTTAGTGGTTAGCATGTTCGACTACAGACATGAGGTCCTGGGTTCGAGTCCCGGGTCGGGCCAAATCAAAAATCAATATTGAGTATTTCTATTAAGATTTTCTCAATATTTGCCCGAAGTTGGGAAGTTGACGGTGTGATCCACCCCCGTGCCTTGGAGAGCACGTAAAGCCGTCGGTCCTGCGCCTGATCTCTCTCCGGTCGTGTCGGATTCCCGTCACATCAGACTATCAGAGTGAAGGAATAGAGAGTGCACTTGTGTAATATGCCTGCCAATCCGCAGTGGAGCAGCGTGGTGGGTCTATGCTCTAAAAACCCTCGCTC